>OX579658.1:15883795-16420446 GCA_951230895.1 Carpatolechia fugitivella | reverse complement strand
AAACTTATAGAGTTTAAAGATTTAAGGTATTAGACAGATTTTATGAATGAAAATTGATTACTTCTGCTAATATTTCTTTTTTTCCTAGATGGTAAAGTCTAATTTTAACATTATAGATGAAAAAGACTAGGTAACCCATCTTGCTTGATAGTTTAGAAAAAGTAAAGCGGTATCTAGAGTACCTTTATAAAGTTAAAAACTGTGATTGATAACAGCTAGTCAGGCTGACCACGTACCTACGACTGCCCTTGACATAGGTCCTAAAGTAATAACTCAACATTCCATAAACTGATACCTAGTTATTACTTCGCGATATCATAAAACAATAGCATATTCGATGTCTGATGTCTGAATCAATTTTTGATGTGTCCTCGGCCGTGAACTGTAATGTGGTCGTTAAGGACTTTATAGTTGATAATCACGGTAGTGTACCTGATGTAATAAAGCTTTGAGAATGGCCTCTATGTGAGCTATTGGCATCATCATTAGCTTGAGCTGGACATAGGCTTATACTCCGAGCTTAAACTATTGCATGAAACTGAGTCTGATCTTCGTCTGTTTTTCTCCAGTCACTACCCGCTAAATTATTTTGTCACTCCATCTAAAAGTACTTATTTTTCTTTCTTCCTTCTTTCATTGTGTGGGTGGTCGATAGCCAACTTCACATACCCTGGTGACAACGTTATAGAGCCGCCAAAAACCACAGACTGCATGAAGTTCTTACATTGAAGAAAAACCTGCACACAACTCCAGCGGGGATTTTTAAAGATTGTGTGTGTGAGTCGGCTAACCCGCACTGGGCCAGTGTGGTCAACTAAAATATTTTTTATTCAGGGCGGGCTCGAGCGTCGAGTCTGTAGAGTGGAACAAACAGACAGATGGACAAATAGACATACAAAAGCAATTTTGGCCGAGCTGAAATGAAACGGAGAAGCTTCGCGCTCTCTCGGTCAATAACTACTTGGTTTTTTTTACAGTTAAAGATGAAATGTATAATTTGGCAGGCAGAAAATATGTAGGTAGGTTAGTTGTACTTACATTTGACTAATTGACCATAATGTATGAAGTTAAAAGTCCCCGGAGTGTAGTCAGTAACTAATACAATCTAACAAATTAGACTAATGGAATTAGAGATTAAGGATTTTATAGGCCACAATGGACTACGGTAATCAAGGTAACTCCATCTACTAGAAAGCGCTTAAAGCTTTGGTCTGTAGCAGTAGCAGCGCGGAATTCTAAATCCATACTGCGATTCACAATTAAAAATAAAACAACTACAGCTGAATATTTCCATATCTAAAAGTAAAATTAATTATTCCGAACTTATTTTAACCCTCAAATCAAATCAACGACCCGTTACAGTCCACTGATGGACTATGAGCCTCCTCCACTCAAATGTTTGGTTTTGCCATAATCTCCACGCTTGGCAGGCGGGTTGGAGATCGCAGATTAAAAGGTTATTGTATCAGAGAGCGCTGCTGCCCGTTCCCTGTTCAATGTGTAGTCCCTAAGTCACCTCTTATGACACCCACGGGAGGAGTAGGGGTTGGTGACAAATGTATTCTACTCTGCCGTCACCACACGGCCAAAGCCATTTTAACCCATACATACCAAAAAGTAAAAAAAATAAAAATATATTTTTGTCTAATCTACTGCGCGTCAATATCAACAATACAATACTGCATTCTAACACGGAGGGGAAAAAATACGTTGCATTTAATGAGTCGACACATCTAAGTAGTCAAATGTAGTATTTTGTTTCATGGTTTGGCAACATTAATCTATCAGTTGCTCTATATGATTTTTAATTTCAGCTGAATAAGTGTTACTTTATAAATGCCGTCGACTGTACCCACACAGTAACCGTTACGTTACTATACTTTTTATAGCAGGTATGTTCAGAACATTTCCAATCTTTGCCGACCACTGAGCCGAATACAAGCTTCGATAACAAAACCCAGCGAGCTGCTAATATGTACTTAATGTAGGTATATACTGTACACTTCGAACAGTACATCAGGAGATATGCGTAGTATAAACTGTGGTATAAAGTCATGCACTTATCCCTTAAGGGTTTAGCAGAGCTTACTCACAGTGAGAACGCACTGCACATTTGGCAAAATTATCGGATGAGATACGGTATAGACGCATACACCAGTTTTCTTTAGCTTATTTCTGTAAACTACCTAGTTGTAATAAAATTAGTCGCCAATTTTATAGACGAAGATATGGAGTAGCCCCATTTTGAAGTCCAGATCCACACGGAGGTATAAGAAAAATAGCAAGTTTTTCTTGGCGTGTAGTAAGAATTGTCAGGCCAGCACGGCAAGTTGATGTCAGAACTTTCAAGCCAGCAAAAGACCTCTAATTTGGTTTAACACAGAACTAACAGCTTAACGTACCTTTCTAATCACAGCAGACTCTAAACGATAGCTATCAACGGTCACCCATCCATTATCTATCAGACATAGTTGCTTAACTTTCATAATGCTAATGACACAACTGTGCCACGAGCGCCTGAACGCGAAATAAATAATTTACTATGATATATTGCTTGCTACAAGATTTAATAGTAAAAAAATATTGAGTAATGTAATTTTATATTCACAATAAAACCGACTCTTAGTTTTATATAACAGAAATGCAACATAAAATTGGTAACAATATCAACACTGCGCATTTTCTGAACAAAGTATTTTTTTATACTAAATAATATTAAAATTTTATACCAATGTAAACAATAACGAAGGGAGAAGATTAAAAGTTGGTTGTGTTCGTTATAACTTCATTCAGTTTTAATTAAACGTGAAAGAGAAACCTCTGTACGCACATAATTTAAGGTAAAGTCGTAATCCAATATACACCGTGAAATTTAACTGGTCCATTTTCGTTAAAGGGTTAACTCACTTAGACTGTCTTCAGTTCATTAAACTGAACAATTTTTCCCAAGGAACATAAGCTGCGAAAGACAAAAAAAAAATTGGCTCGTTCAAACAAAACCGCGCGGCCCGCTGATCGATTTACTATGGGAGATGCAATTTTGTTGTGTTCCTAAGAAAAAGTTGTTCAGTTTAATAGAGAGTGAGTGTTCATCACTTTAACGAAAATCAACCAGTTAAATTTCACGGTGTAACTCTATCAACACATTCCTGGAGCTAACTTTTTATTAAAGCGAACATTCCTAAAGTATCAATTAGACTTTCAAAAATATCGGATACTTACTACCTGTCATTGCTGTTGCAGTACTAATGTACCGCCCCAAGTACGACCCAAACGCAGCAATGTAAATCTAATGTCATTAGTCATTAAAGATAAAGAGTTGTAATCGCTGTTTTAGTCGACCGTGAACCTTAGGTTTCACAAACAACCTAAAATTCCATAACATGCGTGTGCAAGTTTACTCACAAGTTTTGTCTTTACTGTAAAAACCTATCTTCACCAATATATTTTCATTTCGTATAATAGAAAAAACAGAAATACGTAAAAAATAAAGACAACGATTCCATTTGAGAAGGATGATAACAACAACAAGAACAAAACATTATTACTAAAAGCAGAAACCTAAAACGAACGAGAAGAAATAAACATAAAATTTTATAAAACAGAAAGCGATAATAAAATAAGTTCATCGAAATTTACAGATCGTTTATCCATTGACGATTCGTCAAACTTCAGAAACAAATCAAACTTTCCACATCTCCAGTCGAATCATAATAATAAACAAAACTTAAAAGCCTTTGACCAACTCTAAATAAATTGGAATGCCGGAAAACCCAATTCCGACAAAACGGGAAGGAATAAATTTTCATGGTCTTGTGGTCTTCTGGCCGGGAGCCAAATGTTTGGACGTCCATCATTTCTTAAACCTGATGTATCTACCTTATTTTAATAGCTGCTTCACGCTCCATTTGGTCAACAATCACTGTGAAATGGATTTTGAGACGCCGAGATCCATTAATTTCACATTATTTCAGTGATTCATAAACAAATGATGCTTTCAGTCTATTGTGCTTTGACTTTCCATATTTTTATATAATGAACGTTTTACATTTCGTTGAAGGAGGTCATCAACGTAAATTATTTTTCACTTCTCATGCTCTGAAAGTGCTTATTTGTGCAGGATATAGGCTGCACAAAATCGAATTTTGTGCACAAGTGCATTAACGTATCTACTCATAAATGTATCTATATTAAGGCAAAGAAAATGAGCCATACAGCCAAACACAATAAGAAGTTCATAGATAGAATTTGTCATTTTATAATATTTACTTTAATTTATTTGCCTTATGTGTTTTTAAGACATAAAAGATATTAAAACTTAAATTCAAGTACAGGTTATTTAATTAATTTATGAAAATTATTATTACAATATTAATTAAATAGTAGGCTGTATAGCTCTGCAGCCCAAGCCTAATATCAATGTCGTAAGATTTAAAAAAATAAAGCAGCGGGAAACAGCTCTTGTTTTTTCGTGCGTTTATTAATTTCTTCAATTTGCTTACTACTGTTTTATTTCCTCGCAATCGAAGTGAAAAGCAGAGTTTATAACTCGTCCACAAAACCATTTTATCTTCGACATTACTATCAGCCCTCGCCTTCGGCTCAGGCTGCTAAAAGTCTCGGATAAAAATGGTTCGTTTTGTGCACTTGTTGTAAAATCGACTATTTTTATTGAAATTTAGAATATTTTAGGAGAACTACATCTAGAATTGCAATCAAATAGTATAAAGCACTTATTTATAAACAACTTGAGCTATTTAATTTCAAGTTTTTAGGCAATGAAAAACAGTGTTGAAAATTATTTTTTCTACAATTATTTTTTTCTTCATACATATTTTTTATAAACCAGAATGTGTATCTTACAGAGAAATGAAACCAGCGATCCTTGCCCTCCTGGTAGTGCTATATTTCCAACTCACCACCACTAAAGGATTCGTCGACTGCAGAACGTCTTGCAGAAAATGTAGAGAAGGCTTTGAAGAAGTCAGCATTTTGGAGGTAACTTCCAATCGTTTAAGAATTCTATTGTATAGATTATTTTTAGAAGTATCGATCGATCGATCGACGGCCCGTTACAGTCCACTGCTGGACTATGAGCCTCCTCCATTTAAGTGGAGGGTTTTGCCATAATCTCCACGCTTGGCAGGCGGGATGGAGATCGCAGATTAAAAGGTTACTGTATCAGAGAGCGCTGCTGCCCGTTCCCTGTTCAATGTGTAGTCCCTAAGTCGCCTCTTACGACACCCACGGGAAGAGTAGGGTTTGGTGACAAATGTATTCTACTCTGCCGTCACCACACGGCTTAGAAGTAACAAGACCGATTTTGTCTAGATTTACTGCTCAATGTGCAAAGAGTGCCGCGATCGACGAAGAGAGCGCATGGCTCACCAGCGAATGCCCTCAAAGTCGCCAAGTCCTCCCGAGCAGCGAGCCCCGCCATCCTTTAAAACAAGGATCTTTTACCGCAATCCTCCACGCGTTGGACGAATGGACACACAAATGGTGGAAAGTGAGTATTGCACACAGTAACTTGTTCAGGAAAATGTTCTCGCAAATATAGCGATACGAAAAAGTATCCCATCAACAATGCTATCAGATAGTGTTGTTCCTGATGCTACATCCTCAGGATAAGTACAAATAGAAAGTGAGTATTCCTTGACAGCACGCGGCAAGGCATCGTGGCGGAACCGAGAAGCAGCTTTCGCTAAAAAGTTGATGGTTTCGGAGCTGAAGATGTTGAAAAAAGAGCAACGTCACCGAAGTAGCCCGAAGATGGCTGCAATTTACGTGCCGAGCCGAAGGCCGAGGACTTGGAAACGTCGTAAACCCCCTACTCCGACTAAACCATTTTTGCGACAAGAATACGATGAAGGTTATTTGGCAAGTACGTAAAATAAGTTATTGAAAAGTTTTAGAGCACCAAAATGTCAGTCAAGTGTCTGAAATAGTACATACAAGGATATGTTTATCAGTCCAAGAGCTAAACCCGGAAATTACTGAAATACACTGAAGTGAACGTACTATGGCCCAACGCCAACTAGTGTACACTGAAAATAAAACGTAGAAGTTAATGCCCTACATGCTACCTACATGTTTTTAAGGTTTAGACATCCGTGTGTATGTTTATTTTCATTTAGTCATTCTTTATACATGAGATTTTATTTATATTTCGTGACTGCCTGTCACGCTAGCCCTGTTATCACAATTTCCAAACCACCAAATATTCAGATTTGGCTAATATCTCTAATAAAGTACTAACGCTTTGCAATTTCACCAGCTTGGCCAGAAAATTGTCCAACGCCACCGGTATGTTCATCAGAAGAAATTGTTAAGTTAACAAAACCAAAAACGACTACAACGACAACGACAACAACAGCTTCACCGACGACGACGACGACGACGTTTACGTCGCCGCCACCCACTTGTCCACCGGTAACGACTTGTAGGAAGAAAACGCCTCCCCCACCGCCGCCCGCGCCATCCTGTGTACCTTGCCAACCTACGTGTCTGGCGCCTTGCCCGCCACCCGGCCCAATAGTACCCAGCGAAATTTACTTCAACATAAATTGGAATGGAAAAGTACCCTCTATTAAAAAAGACACTTCAAGCGATGAAACTGAAAGACTGAAGCTGAAAAAAAGGAAATCTACACCAACTACTTCGGATGACTGGCTTGAACCCACGACTGGACCTACGACTGCGAAGACTACTACAACGATGCCAACAACAACTACAACCACGATGTCGATACCGCTTATCCCACAAACACCTCCTATGACTTATCCACCAATTGTGATACCGGCTACGTATCCTCCGCAACTTATTCAGGATTTGTCTTGCTTTGGGCTGCCTCTTGCATTTCAAGGTCAAATTGGCGTTCTGGGTAATTCCATATTTAATGGTTGTAACAAAAAATTTCAAATCACCACTACGAATCAGCCAAAAATTTTATTGGACGAGCAACTTATTCGAAAAATTCTTATCAATGCTAATCAGGAAAACAATGGTGGTAATAATGCATTTATTAATGTAAATCAAGGTAATGAATATAAAAACATTTTGGAGGAGACTAATCACAAAATACACGGCCACACTGTTTCCAACCTTAACGTAAATATGAATGGAAATATAAACAACAACGAATTTGTAAGCGGAGGTCCTACTTATTCTAAAGGGAACGTTATTGGAGGTTCGAATAGGATAATAAGTTCAAGTTCTAATTTTAACGCAAAAACCAACGGAGGTTCGAATATTAACGGAAATATAGGGAATCTAAACAACAACGGGGCTGTTCACTACGAATATATTAATAATGGCGCTAATAATGAAGGTGGATCAAACCATAATAAGCTAAAATATTCTAGCAACAATAATCTGCAACATTTTGCATCATCATATCATTATATCGCATCTAAATTTGAAGGAAATCCAAACAATGAAGGTGCCGGTAACAACGTGAATATCAACAATAATGCAAACTTCAACGTTAATCAACTCAACAACGCGTACAACACTAACAAGAAGGGTGGCCCAAGCAATACAGAGTACGACTTTTATCAAAACCATCAATTTAATGAAAATGAAAGGCACAACATTAAAAATACCGATATGAAACAAAAATTTGTTATAAATGAAAATCCTTTCAACGACAAAACTCTTCACAGAAAAATTGTTATGAATGAAAACCCTTACAATATCGAGGACGTTCATAGAAAAATTTATATGAATAAACAACGGATTAAAGATTCCACAGAAAGAGAGGGAGATGTCCATAGGCCAATGTCTATAAATAAAGAAGACAAAGAGAAGCATGTTGGACATTCTAAAGACCAGGATTACTTTTATGTTTACGTGGGGCTTCCAACCAACGTAGTAAGATCTAGGCAAAAAAGATCAGTTGCACCGACGGGTAACTCCGCAAATGGAATAATAGAATGAAGACTGATAAATTAATATCGTGACGATCTTTTTTCTTAAGTAGGCACTAATTTCTTTTTATAAGCAATTAATTAATGTCTGTTCTAAGTTGTACATATTAAAGTTTTTATGGGAACAAAATAAACCTTGTTGTTTTTAAAAGATGAAAGTTGAAATGAAATTATTTATTTTATGATTCCAAGTCTGTGTTATATTACCACTTTGGTATAACATAGCGATTATGTCGTCTAGGGGAAAAAATAAAGTTTAAAATTATTTATGTACGCTCGCAGATGTTTCATTTCAATTTAGATACTTGGAATATAGGTATGGTGAGGTATGGCAGATATAACGTGTACTTGCTTTTTTTTCTGTATACATGCGAAGTCAGGGCACTAAACTCATATAAATAAGTACTAACTGAGTTTTTTATTTTATTTATATAAAATTTTTATTATAATATTTTTTTTTATTATTATTGTTTATTTATATAAAAAAGTAAGGTAAAAATGTAACACATTTAAAATGTAAGTATGCACTTTCAACTTAATTTTAAAAATAATAACAATGAATCAAACAGTATAATATAAACATATTCTAAATAAGTATTTATAAAACTAACCTCGGAGGAAACAAAATAACCTTGTATTTAAAATCAACATAAAGCAGTAACGATTTTCTGTAATTGGTAAAACTGCAAGAGTTTTAAATATTCAGGTCTGCGAAATCACAGTACGTAAAATGGACGTCACCTTAAAGCGCCTTCGGATTTGTCTAATTCCATATACACGGCTGCGTTTGAGTCGCACTTGGGACGGTAAATTAGTACTGCAACAGCAATGACCTGTAGTTAGCATTAGCACTAATTTAAAGAATGTAAAAATGTTTGCTCTTAGGATTTCGAGAGCCAAGGTAACGTTAGAAATGTTCGAAAATAAAAAGGTTGTTTCTAGTCTAAAACACCGTACGTTGCTAGATGAAAAAAAACTTGTTGATGCAGATATTAAAAACAAATGATACCTACCTAGCTATAATCAACCATACAATATATTTGACTGACGCCAAACGGAAACAAAACAGGAAAAAAACTCAACATAAAAAAAAGTCAACAGGTAGTCTTATTGCTCAGGTAGCAATCTCTTCCAGGCAACCTTATAAATTTCCTAAGTTCTAGTCTAAAATTTTGATTTTTATCAGAGTGACGATTTGTATTTTATTTTCAACTAATCTGCCCTCAATTATGTTTCTTCATTACCTAGTAAGTAAAATACCTACTACTGGTATCTCTATATTTAAATAGGGCACACTGTTTTATCTGATTGATTGAAAAGATAAACAAGACACTCAAATAAATTGGTTTCCTTTTTGTAATAATTTAAATTACTATAATTTTGACTAAACACTACTTAACATTATTACATTCTCCACATTAAATATTTGACAATAATACTGGGGGCTGGCGTAATTTAATTACTTGTATGTCAATTAAAAAACTGAGTTACAGTACTCTGCAGAAATTATTAAAGAAACCTAGGTAAAGTACTTGAGCTTAAATAATAAAAAAAAAACTTCAAATACACGATACCTGAGAGTGTCTATAAAAATAAACAACTTCTCCTTTAAAGTAGAAATATTTGAAAATACACAAGTATCATCTCCACTCCATTTGGCCAAAGTTTGATATATCAACAAATGATCATATTTTCTGGATTACAATCGTATATTTATAAATAAAAATCTAAGGAAAATGTTGTTATTTAACAGAAGAGAGGGTAAAAACCGGACGAGAGCAAACTACGTAGGTACAACTACGAACAAGGAAATATTGATAACACCTTACGCGTAGGCTATGTTAGCTCATAATAACTACACAAAGCAATCTAGTTAAAATTACTTCAATCGAAAACCTTTTATACCTTCTTTCTGTTTATAATGGCCAAACAGTAATTTTGTCTTGACCAAAAATTAAATTATGGGGTGCGTTTGGCAGCCAGTTATATCTCCTGTCTAAAAAAATAATACTACTCGTAATGATACTTTTTAATGAAATGTCTTCATTACATTTGTCCAGACCGCGAATATTAATTCTGTGCAAGTGCAAGATTATGACAGTTAGCGCCTTTAATGTCAGAGGCCAAAACACTTGTAGCTTTAAATTAAAACACTGTTTACAAAACTTACTAAAAAATGGGTATTCTTTTTTAAACAGCCAGTTCGTTCCATTGAAATAGTACATTACTGCCGCGGCCGCAAAATTAGTTATTGCTGGACGAGGGCACGTTTAAAGTCCGAGGCGCAGGCGAGGACTTTTATTGTGTACGAGTCCAGCAAGTGTTATTGCGGCCGAGGCTTGTATAGTACTTTTCTCTGAAATATGCGAGGAAATTACAAAATACTAAAAATATTGTGGTACCTTGAAGATGTCTACTTGTATCGCACTAAACTTATAAGTTCTAATCTTTATCACTTTCTACTTTGATGTCTTGAACTATTCATTGTTATAATATTTCCCCAATTCAATGATTAGTTAACTCCATCATGAAAAATAAGTAACAAAATAAATACATAGTACGATAAAAATAATAAAATAAAAAGCGGCGAAAATTTACAAACAAACTGCCATATTAAACACTTTTCTTTTTTTTGTTTTGTGCCAGTGTCATACAGAGCATACAGCCAACTGAAATTACTACGAGTCGTGTACGATTCATATAAAATTTGAATTTAGAACATTAATACTTATGAAGAGAAGACTCAAAAACGTTGAAATTTCTGAACGAAAGTTACTTTGCCGGCCTAGGCCGTTTGAGGGCACATTGCCGGCCGCTATTTTGTATGGGGCAATGTTTCGTCCAAAAATTAGTCACTTCGCGTACTGTTTTTTTACAGTAATGATCACATTTTCGAGCGTGTCGGAGAAAATTATTTTTCATTACTCATACTCTGAAAGTAGTTCGGAAGTTGCCTGAGGAGCGGATTGATACTTTTCAGCCCGGAGGGAGAATCACTTTCAACTGACAGCTGTCAAATTATTAAAAAGAAACTGGTTTTAATTTCACATTTCTATTGAACTATGTTCCATCTTTCTATACAGCCACTCAATTACAGCGCAATGTTAAATTGAAATAACATAAAGTTAAGTATTAATTAAAGAATATATATTTTTAAATTACTTTATTATAATTAACTTTCAACAATTTCTATAAAATAAAATAGATTTGGGCAAAATATTTAAAATTTTTCAATGATGGAAATGTAAAATAATGGCTCAAAAGCTGGCCGGCCTGGTCACAGCAAAAAATAGAAATAGGCGGGAAAGCAACAATCCGATTATCATTTGTTTCGCGAGTTGTAGGCTTTTGTTTACAATGAGTTCATCTGATTCAGATATGGAAGTCACTCATTTTTTCTTTAGCTAATTCGTGTTTATATTTTTACTTTCCTAGTATTTGTAATGAAAAGCACAGTGTTTACCATTGGTTAAAGACTAATTGCGCTAAATAAGTTACTTTCACCCCTCGTATAACAATGTACAATTTTTGACACTTATAAATTAGGTACAACTTCAGTATTTCATTAGGTACCGTAAAGTATCCTTCTGGGCGGCCTGCCTCTATGCGCCCCGTAAGCCACAGCGTCCTGCTCCGCATCAGGCACGCACGTCCCGATGATGATGCCCATCCTCACCATAACACAACACTTCACGTCCTCAGCATTAGGAGCTATTTCAACACTTCACTCGTCGTCAGCTTCTATCATCGCAACATATCAAAGATCGGTAAAGAAGTCGCTTTTCGAATTTGAATTTGGAATTTAACGCACATTTAAAAACAAATAAAGCTTTGGCCAGAAGGTCACCAACAATAAAAACCAATACAAACTTTTCGAATTAAAACAAAAGCGGTTTAAAATTAGAACGTTTCGCGCTCCAGCCGGCCAAGACGGCTGATCGAATGTAACTGGCCAGTATCGTCCAGCGGTAAGTCCTGTCACATTTAGCACGCGAGTTGTGACGTCACGGAGTCCACTATCGTGCGTCACTTAACACCAGGGACGGAGGAAGGAGAATTTTTAAATAGTTCTGTTTGAGGAGACATTTGATGCCGTTAACCTTTGCAAAAGTCGTCATAAAAGTCACGCAACGCTAACACTTCACATAAAAGAAAAAAAAGTAGGTCTGCGTTATAAATACCTATAGCTAGCACTTTTACATGGATTAGGTACCGTTTTAGAAATAAAGCTTCTAAACTCAACTCATTATAATTAGGTACGCTTCTCTACTCTGGTTTCATTTATCCGTTATTTCAACGGCAAAAAAAATATATTCTGTTTGTTTGTCTTATTTTTTTATTTACAAGAATTTAATCAAACATACCAACTATTTAAACTTCTTATGAAAGGAATGTATGTGTATTTTTTTTTGTTTAATCTCAGTCTCGCCTGATTGAAAAGGACGAGAAATACTAGGATAAAACAAACCCAAAAAATAGATATCAGCTTTTCTTATTGTAGCAGTACTGCTATCCTACCTTCTTCTGCTATTTAGTTTCTGGAAATTCAGTACTTTTAAGTATCATTTATTTTCAATTTATTTTTAAATTAAAAAAAAAAAACCATCCGTTTCGGCTCTGTCATTTTCATCAAAATTTCTTCATTCCACCTCAAGACATCTGTCTGTACCGACCTTTTAGTAACCGGATCGTATTTTCATTATTAGTAGCTTCTAAAAAGTGCTATAAATCTTGTTGTTCTAATTAAAACCGTTTGTGCAACCATTACCCATTTTTGTGTTCGTTTATTCTGGACTGGACCCTGTTTCCCGCCACGCGACCACGCTCGTACTTCTATCTACGAGCACATCGCGCGATTCGTGCGGCCAGCAGTGTGTGCAGGACGTGTGGGTACTGTACGTAGAGTCAGTCCCTGGCCACAACAATAATCTATAAAGCCTTATAGCAAGACTACTCTATACTCAATAGAATCGTATATTTCTAATTAGATTTGCCAGCGTCACGAAAGAGAGCCGATTCTAGTACAATGAGCTGAAATTTAATTAACCTGTATTATTTTTGTGCGAAATAAAGTCAATGTTTTAAATAGAAAAATAAAGTGTTAAGTTACTCAAGGCAACATCGGCATACAATTCACAATAAAATTTATTTATTTATACTCGCTTAGAGTAGTCTGGTTAACCCTCGATTTCAAATATTGGATATTCGTCGATGAAAATAAAATCTAAAAACAAAAGGTAAACGAATACACACAAATAGACAATGCAATCAATGGACCATTCAATTACGTTTAGTTTGGTCAGTCGTAAGTCAAATAAAAGTTAAATCGTGAACGTAGCACAAAGTGTGCTTAACAAAGCGTATTTAGAATGCTTTTACTTTTTTTATTGCAAATTAACGCGTTCAGAAGTCAACTGTCAATTTTAAGAATAAACCTGACATCTTTAGCTCCAACTACAACATTGAAAAACTCAACAAGTTAACTTCTGTAAGAATCGAGGACGATATCGCCTAAGTCGCAACTTTATCCATTCGTGAGGGTCAACCGGGGGCCGATGCGCGAATCAACAGTAAAATAACAATTTAATATACATCGCGTAGGCATTATTATATAAAAACTATTGCTGATTTAAAGTACTCACTGGTTACGCCATGTATGTTGAAATCTACTTGTAAATGAAAATAATCTTCGCAATATACTGGTTCATAAATAAGTAAAGGAAGTGTCTACTGGTAGAACTTGTTATTAACGTTATTCGCTTTGAAAATAAGAACGTAATTTATGTTGGTTTTATTTCGCAATTAATGAGTATTTTATGTTAATGAGCGTGAGAAAGACGTGATTGATACCATAGAGTAGATATTAACGCGACGGCTCCGTAGCCCAGATGGTAGTGTATCGGCTTCCGACGCACAGGGTCGCGGGTTCGAATCCCATTTGTGTGATGAGCACTTGTGTTTGCCTTGTGTCTGGTTGTTGTTTATCTATATAAGTATGTATTTATCTATTTAAGTAATGTATATCAGCTGTCTGGTACCCATAGTACAAGCTCTGCTTAGTTTGGGATCAGATGGCATGTGTGAAGATGTCCCCACATATTTATTTATTAATTAAATTTATTCATTTTAAATTTGAATAATCAGACGAAAACTCAACGATCATTTTGAAAAGCACAAAAACATATCGCGACTAAAACCATGTTTCAGATTATAAATTTAATTATAATAATAGGGATTTCAAATCGTAAATTGACCTGCGAATTAGCTTAACGTGCTTTCTGAAGCACATAAAATCTAGTTCATATACAACTGGCTGTTAAGTCACCTATATGCACGAACTGGCCATACTTATGTAAATGTTGTTTAGTTAAGGGATGTATGTATCGGTAAGTCTAAATAGTATATATTAAGTTTTTATCATGTAGTTATAATATTTCTATCGTTATCTTCAGTTCGTAATCTTGTGAACGAGGTGTGACTATTAATACAAGGCTTGCGTGTTGCTAATCTGAGCAACTTCAGATTTTCCTTACCCTTAGTAGGTACTGACACGCAACTTTAGAGTACACTGCCTGCTAATCTTCAATAATAAATGGCATTTGTAAGCAAAAGTAGATGGGAACTTCAAAACAATTATGTTAATGAAAAAGAGAAATTTTTCGTTTGTGTTAGTGTCAAGTTATTTTATTAAATTTCATATCGGCCAGTAACAATACGTCTGAAGAAAGAGATGGAGATACAAGAAATATAACGATAGGTCTTAATGATTTACGAAAAGAGTCTAAAATAATACCCCAATATTAGGTACCCTATTACCCATTGCTGAGGCTCGAAACGCTTCAAAGATTTAGTATCCTCTTCCCTCAATTTCTTCTAATATCATCGTATAAACTGCCGTCCTGTCCGGGCCAGTAAATGGGCCATTTTGGAGCGAAAGTAAAACAATAAAAAAATATACTACGTGTAATAGTTAGAAAGGTTTTTTATCGCCATATTAGCCTTGCTACTTCAATGGTAACCAATGGAGGAGGCACTACTGACCCTGACAACTCTGGCCGGCGTTACGAATATAAAATAGTAAAGCCTAATTTTTCCGAAAAGCTTACGATAAGCAAATGAGAATAGGGGATCGGACTACTTTGTTTTTATTTTATAAATCCAAACTTCTTAGTTTCTGCTATCGGAAACTAATAGAATTTTTGCTCTATCTATAAAATTGACCGAGTTATAAAGGTTTGAAATTCAAGATTAGACAGAGAGGCACATACCTACTTGTGACGTCATTTGTTAGTAACGCCATATTAATCTCCATACAAAAAATCGTTTTTGAAAGAGACAGACATAATGAAACTTTAAAAAATCACTGTAAATTCGTTTTTCAACCGATTCTGTTTTTTCTTCGCGAATCGTCTGCTACCAATCTATATTTTTAAAATATGGTAAATTTAGGAACAGTCCGCGATGCCCTGGCTGGAAAGCGAATGCGCCTCATGGGATTGGGCTATCCAAGACCCGAGGACTACAGGTTCACACCCCCAGGTCTCACTATAAAGCTCATGGCTGAATTGTTTGACGAACTGGGGAGTGATGTAGATTAGGTATCAGGGGAAGCACAAAAGATCCCATAGGGTCGAAGTGCTCCGAGACTTTGACGTCTCGTCCCCTCCAAAGATAAGATAAGAACTTTAAATGCTACCCTATCGATATTATCGATAGAATTTTTGGTCATGATTAACTATCAATACTTTCGAAATTTTGGAAAGCTATACTGCCGATAGTGCCTACAGCATCTTGGCTCATGGATAAGAAACTATCGATTGTTTTGGGCGGTATTGATATTCGTAAACTATCTATAATTCTTCTATCGGTTGTCAATCGATAGTCAACTATAAATGAGGCTTATTTATAATGGTTGTGTAGGTCGCCTTCCCGTCGCCGGTACATGACGCAAGAGTTAGGAAGCAGTGCTCTACTTGGTTTCTAGATAATCTGAGCCCGAGATTGTGTTACCTGTCCGTCTTAATAATGTCTTCCCGGCAGACATTATAGGACTATTACTCAGCTACCTATAGCTTATCTATAATTTATATAGCTTTATCAAAGAGTCGTTAGAGAGCGTCGGTGATGTAGTGGCTAGGGGCTAGGGCTAGGCGGGTTCGATCCCCACCACGTACCAATGTGGTTTGAATTTCATGTACGTTTATTCGACGCTCTTATAGTGAGGGAAAGCATCGTGATGAAACTTTCACACTCCTGCGAAGAAATTCAAAGGTTGTGTGTGAAATCTTGATCACCTTAATTCAGGGTAGGCTCGAGCCCCTCGGCGGGGACGTATATGAGCTGGTGATGGTGAACAAAGCGTCGTCGTAGGGCTGCTGCCTTCCGATGCGGGTTCGATCCCCACTACGTACCAATAAAGTTTCGAATTCATATGTACGGACGTTGTAATGACGTAGCGTCGATCAAAAACAATAATTGGGTCTAGTGTGCCTCTATGGACTTTGTAAAAGTGACTTTTATTCAAGAATATCAATCAATAAAGTATGATGATATTAATCACAACAACAGTCAACAATCATTTAAGTCCTTTTGTATGAAACCAGTAAAATGATTGATAGACCTTTTGATATGTAGAATCAATTTGAAATAGTATCTTTAAGTATAGGATAGTTCGTATTATACTAATTGCTTGCCCATAGAGCGAGTATCGATTTCTGTACCAGCTTGGTTTCAATGACAAATTGAATGCGACTAACCTAACCTGAATAAAAAAAAATGCCATTCGACACTTTAGGATAGCAATGTGCTTTCCCGTAGTAAATAGTAACCTTAACTAAAATAGGCTAGACACTAGACGTATCTCTTATTTTCATCAATATCGGTTAGTCACGTTAGTCACAACGCAAAACAAAATAGTAAGAAACTAAGCCAAAACAATAGCGGATCGGACTGTCCACCACATTTTATGAATTTACCATAATTTATGAATTATTTTTAAAATATAGATTAGTAGCAGACGATTCGCGAAGAAAAAAACAGAATCGGTTGAAAAACGAATTTACAGTGATTTTTTAAAGTTTCAATATGTCTGACTTTCAAAAACGATTTTTTGTATGGAGATTATATGGCGTTACTAACAAATGATGTCACAAGTGGGTATGTGCCTCTCTGTCTAATCTTGAGTTTCAAACCTTTATAACTCGGTCAATTTTAAAGATAGAGCAAAAATTATTTTAGTGTTCGATAGCAGAAACTAAGAAGTTTGGATTTATAAAATAAAGAAAAAAGTAGTCCGATCCCCTATTATCTGTAAAACTTCTGTTCGTTTGTTTGTCTATCTGATGCTGTTTCCACAGTTCTCTGATGCACGTATCATCTTTATAACACGAGAAAAAATAATCTCTGTGATAAAACTTTGATCACACAAACGAAGTCGCGGCCAGACTTGTTATAAAATAGATCCCGGAATAAAAGATTAAAAAAACGTAATGATGAATCTAAGAGATGTAACATCCCAAAGTAAACTATTCATTTCATTTAATCAAATCCGAGGCCCAATCCAGATTAATAAACTTATTTCAAAAGCAAGAATCCCGTACAAACCACTGCACTGTTCAAGCCAAGCCAAGCTTCGAGAGCCAAAATCAAAGATGACGTCACAAAGGGTTCTCGCGTTCATGACGTCACAAAGCTTGGCTTGGATACAATGCCGTTTCTTATCTTTGTGATGTCGGTTGCCTCTGTGCCCTCTCAATCTTCATTAGTAGTAAAGGTTACGGGTTATAGGTATACTCTCAGTGAAAAGACCCAAGTTCTATACTGATCACCACATCTTTTCTTTCATCCTAAGAGAGAGTGATTTTAAACATTGTTTTAAAAAAAACGTATGCGAATATTGATGGTATGGTAAGCTGGCAATCCGTCTCTAGATGCACTAAGAAACACAAAGATTAAACACAAGGATTAGATTTTGAATTGGTGCGTCTTAACACAACAATTTTGCCAAGAATGGTTTTAGCAGCATGGGTAGTATAGTATGCCATGCAGATAGCGCAGGTCTGGTCATTGTGGAGATCCTTGGGGGAGGTCTTTAATCTGTCGGCTGTAATGAAGAGAGTTTAAGCTCTGCTTACCCTAGTCAAAAGTAAAAATTTTTTTATTCGAATTAAGATTTTTACAAATCATTTTTCGACGTCAAAGCTAACATAGATGGCACGTTCACTACCAGTGTACGCCCTCTGTGGAGAAGAACGGTACGGTGTACGCCCTTTAGGGACAAGAGCGTGGCTTTGTACATATCTATGTAGTAGAGTTCGAGACACGATCTCCTAACAAAATGCACCGTTTCCAACCACAGACTTGAAACAGTTATCATACAGAGTCATCTAGCCAACTAAAGGAGCATATTCGCACCTAACCCGACCAATGGGCGCCGATTCATCTTACTTTGTGATGCGTGTCAGGTTGGGTGTGGGGATAAATTATACGAACAGAGATTTATAGGAGCTATAGGTGACGACGTCCGTGACGTTGAGGTGGAGAGGGTGGAGAGCTACTGTGAATGGCAATGGATTCTTATATCTTCCCAAGATTTTCAATCTGACGAAGAGGCAGAAGGTGTTATAGAATAAGTAGCCGACAGATTATCAGCGCTGTAGCATATGCTCTGTCGGAACCCTTTCCTTCATGCGAAAGCATTCACAAATACATTATGTCTATGTCTTATCTTATTAATTAGTTGTAACTACACATCATCGTCGGTGTTTTGTAGAAAGGGCGAAAGCGACGGTCTGACCGTCATTGAAACTAAAAAATTACTGTCCTGTCAAATAGGCTTGTGTTAACTAACAATGAAATCAATGGATGAATGTTTCTAGACGTAAATTGTAATATTTAAACAGGGAAAACCGAAATAATTCCACAAATTAATGATTATTGTTATTTTTACAAATTAAAATCAAATAAATACCCCCCCTGGCCCCTCCGCTGTGAACGTCAATCAGAACGTATTACGTCACATAGTGGTATGCCGCCATTGTTGTTTTGACGCTTGGTTAACTTTTTCATACAACAGCACAAGTGAACACAATCGTTTGCCACTATGTGACGTCATTCACGACGCCATGACACTTTCTTGTGTTTTTACGCCGGATTAAAAATATTTTCTTAAAACTTAAAATATGTGTTTTAAATATAATTTTTATCATGAAATATTATTTTTTTGGGGTAATACAGGTACTAAACTAACGAAATAAGCCATTTTTGAAATTTACGACACAGGCCTATTATTAAAAGGCGCTTTCGCCCTTTCTACAAAACACCGACGACATGTATTTTGTTTATGTTGTATTGTAATTTTTCAAGGAATTTATGTTTTTCAATTCTATACTATTCTAATATCATATACGCAGAAGAGAAGGTAATAATAAATAAATATGTGGGGACAGCTTCACACACGGCCATCTGATCCCAAACTAAGCAGAGCTTGTACTATGGGTACCAGACAGCCGATATACATTACATAAATAGATAAATACATACTTATATAGATAAACAACAACCAGACACAAGACAAACACAAGTGCTCATCACACGAATGTTTGCCCTGGGCGGGATTCCAACCCGCGACCCTGTGCGTCGGAGGCAGATACGCTACCACCTGGGCTACGGAGCCGTCTATTCACTTTTGTCTTATAGCAGTTGATTAAATGCCTTGTGCACAGGATTTACATGATTTTATCGTGAAACTAAATATTTGTTAGGTACATAGACAACAAAATCACATACTCTGAAAAACCAATCCCATTGCGGAGAAACCACATACATTTAGCGGACAATTCTCAAACTAACATTCCAGGGTTGTCGTGTACAAATGACAGTGAGGACCCAGGGCCGGCGCCAGGCGATCCATCTGTGGGGACGGATCGAGGCAATAACGGAAAGTGAGGTCTCGTAACTTTGCAATCTCTGTCGAAGTAATTGTAGGAGTTTCAAATGTTTTTGCGTATCCATTGGTAGAAGATTCATGAGACATTGTTTAACGGTTACCTAGCACGATAATTAGAAATTTTTTACATCCTCCGTCATCAGCACGTTTATTCTCAAGGTTCGAATTCCAATGGGAACATATCAAACATAATTTAGTTTATGGGACAATCCCTGGTTTGGTTAGGACATTGCAGGCTGAGTCACCTGGTTGTCCCAAAAGTAATATAATTCCGTTGCTAATTCACGCTATTATCTAAGGAAATAGTTGTTAGACATTTGGCGGATCAATTATTCTAACATCAGAGTTTGTAGAAAGGAGTCATACAAACATTTCCTTCATGAGATCCTAGAATAGAATAGAATACACTTCGGCAACATCCTCTGTTGTATGTTTATTTAAAATCAAGCCACAGTGACAAGTTTGCGATATATTGACGTTTTATATATGTCACCGTAAGATTGTGAACGCCGTTAGTTTATAATCTTACTCGCGATATTATAAACTTACGGAAAATTGTGAACTGAAACCAACCATTTACAATTTAACGTATTATTTCTGGTTAGTTTATAATCTTACGATGTTCACCCGTAAAATTGTGAACCGTGTTCCTGATTGGTCGGTATTGGCAGTAGGTACCTACAGAATGACAGCCAAGAATAGCCGCGCTGGACACGTCAAACGTTTAACCAATCAGCGTGCAAGGTGGGTTCCGTCGTATGCCAATTTTTAATCAGTTCACAATTTGACGGTTTGACAGCGTAAGATTATAAACTAACGAGAAATAATACGTTATATTGTAAATGGTTGGTTTCAGTTCACAATTTTCCGTAAGCTTATAATATTGCGAGTAAGATTATAAACTAACGGCGTTCACAATCTTACGGTGACATAATACAAAACGTACTGCTATATTTCCAGAACAAACATCAATGTACTTCAAGCAGCTTCAGTAGCCCGCCAGCTTACGAAGGTATATAATCCGCGATTAAGATCAACAAAGAGAATGTCAAGAAGTATAACCTGATTTTATTTTTTTATTCAATCGGAGGGATTTTTGTAAGAAATGAAGGTACAATATGAAAGGAGGGATTATATTTGACCTTTGATTTACCGAAATATAAAAAGAAATTTGTGTAGGATTCTGGAATATTTATACGTTTCTCTAACAAGAAATATGTTGCAAATCTAATTATAGATATAATGGTCTCGGTTTAATTTATCTCCTCTTAAACCAACTTAAATATGGGAAGGTATTTTTCATAACCAAACACAAAAATGATAAAAAGAAAACAAATGCACTTGAATGTTATTGGCAAAAATAACTACCTCGCTCAGGTCAAGCTATGAAAATAAACTCCCAAATGCAACACACAAAGTATATTCAACACACCAACCCACGTAAGTACTTTAATATGCACGAGATATAAACTTGCTACCAACTTGCATCCCACTTCTGATGTCGACTTGAAGTACCAAACTTTATACTGTAAATAAACTAGCGAAGAAAATCTCAACGTATTACGTCACTTATTATACGATAGTTTAGTATGGATGGCCAGTTCGTTGGTGCTATAACGGTTAGAACAGCACCTTCTGAAAAAAGAGCGCATATTCGAATCCCACTAAGTAACAATGTAATTTTGAAAATATATAATTTTACCCGTGTGGTGACGGCAGAGTAGAATACATTTGTCACCAACCCCTACTCTTCCCGTGGGTGTCGTAAGAGGCGACTTAGGGACTACACATTGAACAGGGAACGGGCAGCAGCGCTCTCTGATACAGTAACCTTTTAATCTGCGATCTCCAACCCGCCTGCCAAGCGTGGAGATTATGGCAAAACCCTCCACTTAAGTGGAGGAGGCTCATAGTCCAGCAGTGGACTGTAACGGGCCGTTGATGTTGATGTTGACAATTTTACTGCAGGAAAAGCAATCCCAAGTAAGCTTACGCATTAGGCCTGCGTGGTTGAATTAGACCTAATCACCCTAATTTAGGATAGGCTTGAGATTCAACCTTGATAGAGGCATTGTATTTGCTGATAGTAATAATAAACAAATATTTTCAAAGTACTCATTTGCATATCATATTGCTTTAGGACTGGGGAAGACCACTCAGAACCGAACCTTTAACTAAAATATGCACAATGTGGACTCAAACTTGTGTTCCGAGCAACTTGAATCCCACTCACAAACTTAAGACTATACAACATACACATACCTATAACCAACAAAGTCTAGCCTTCTGGGAAGCAACGTAATGTACAATGACTTGACAGAAATATTCCACCGTATGAAATAATAATATTATAAATGTCTTGTATGATTGCATGTCTGACTCGATCCCGCAGAAATAGCTGATTGGTAAACTATTTTCAGGAATCATAAATAAGATACTTTTCAACGCAGGAAAACATTAGAACAGACGTACAGTTTATGGAAACATTTTTGTGTTTAAATATGGCTTTGTCTTTTAAAACCGTAGAGAGAGACGCCTGTTTAAGAGTTTTTATGCCATATCGCGCTAGTATTTTACGTAAAAAGAACCATATTAAATTTCTTAATTTGTTGCGAAACTATTCTACCTCAATATAAATATATAGTTAGAAAAGCCAGTGATGGAAAACTTAAAAAAAACTTTGCTTTTCGACAGTTAAAAAATAAAAACAAAAAAATATTGAAAAAAAAAAATGAAAATGAAAATAAATTTATTATTTCAGAAAGCTTAGACTACGTACAGAAAGATAACTTAATTACTAAGTAAGCTGGTCCAAGTATTTATACATGTTAGAGCAGGGGTCCCCAAACTAGGCGAAGCATGTATCTTGGGAACCCATTTAACAGTTACTTATCCGTATTATTATTATTAAAAATATATAACCAAAGTAATTTGTAATAAACAACTAACTAACTCAGCAAACTACGACACTGACACCTACTACCAACAACCAACTGCAGGAACTCATTAATATTGTCGGCGACATAAACTTATAAGGTTGCTGTATCAACCGACTTGAGCCATGCATCTAAAAGTTTATCACACATTTCTAGCAAGCAGTACTTGCGTTATTATTAAACTAACAAATAATTAAATAATAAAGTTTCTTGTTATGGTTCTAGATGATGAAGTAATTCCTTTAAACATAAGCTTTCCAACAGAAATACGGTCTTAATTAAAATAGTAAGGTATCAAATACTAACAATAAAACAAAATTAGTAAGGTATCCACACTGGCAGCAAAAGCAAAGACAGTTTAATGCACTTAAATAAAGACAAGAATTAACAGTGAAATAGGCTGAAATTACATGAACTATAATTATAATTGAATACTTAATATTTGATCAAAGACAATGGCTACAAGGCTAAGCATTTGCTTGCTCCCAGAAGAATAAGAATATACCTCAGAAAAAAGAGTTTTACAATTTTGTCATAGATCACAAAACAAAGAAATTATCAAAATCGCTCAACGTGGTAAAGAATGAAAGAGCGGGAGCTTACATAAAAAAAATATTCCGACGATTAATAATTTCCTCATAGTACAAAACAGGATGGTCGGTTAAGAAATAGTACAAAGAGGATGGCTTGTTGTTACTTAAGAGAAGTAAAAGGAAACGTGCCGTAAAGTGCGCTGTACTCCGCGAGCTATGAACTACTACTACGAGCACTACAAGATGCTGGAGGAGTTAGTCTTGATAAACGCGGAGAACCTTTTAAACTAATTTGAGTAATTCGCGGTCTTAAAACTAACTTATGAAGCATGCTTCTTGAATTTACTTTGTTACGTCCGTATTTAGAAAAAAATTAGTAAGCAAATACAGTAGAAACCTAAAAACTCCTAACTTTACTTAATAAAATGCATCATATTCTGCATCATGAAATGCAACAGACTCCAGAAAAGATGCAGACATTTTTTTTGTCTTTGTATCTTTTCTGGAGTCTGTTACAAATTTAACATGCATGAATTTTTATTTTTTAATAATATTTGGTAATTAAGCTTGTCTTTGGTCAACAAAAATAGGTAAGTAAAAAAAATACCTAATAAAAAATATTTTTTTTCGGCTTTTTTTTTATTGATTTCATTTTTTTTTAATAAAAAAATATTTTATTCTCTACTCAATTCAATTAATTTGGTATCAATAGGACATTTTGTAAGTGTTTTTATTTATTGTTTAAATTTGGAATTCAATTTGGCAGCCAACTCTAGTTTTGCCGTAAAAAAAAAGAAGAAAAAATTGAAAAAAAAAGGGTTTGGTACCCTAAAGAAGAACAGGCATTATGCATTTAAGGTTTAACTTCCTCAATCATATTTTCTTCTTCTAAAAAAGTAAAGTAAAAAGTAAAAAAGTACTTATTCAGCTAAACATCTTCAATTCAGTACAATTCACACTGATTCTCTCACTAGGATACCCTGTGTTGTGAGTAACCAGCCCCTTCCTTGGGACAAATTGGGACAGATTGTTTACACTGAACAATTAAAATCTAAAAGCAATAAAACTAAATTAATAACATAAACATAAGTGATGAAACAACTACACGCTTTACACTACATAAAATTCCTGGCTAATTCAATAATAGTCGTAATTTTATCATACGAGTAGCAAAGCCTTTCAACAGTTCAAAACGCAACCAGAATTACAGCGTGAACCCTAACGAACTAACTGTTGAAGCTGTCTATTAACTCTGTAACCTATAGTTACTACGTTGATGACATAGCAGACGCCCGTCAAAGGAAGGCAAGTTTGGATTAGGTATTAGCTATTGCGCCGTGTGGTGACGGCAGAGTAGAATACATTTGTCACCAGCCCCTACTCTTCCCGTGGGTGTCGTAAGAGGCAACTTAGGGACTACACATTGAACAGGGAACGGGCAGCAGCGCTCTCTGATACAGTAACCTTTTAATCTGCGATCTCCAACCCGCCTGCCAAGCGTGGAGATTATGGCAAAACCAAACACTTAAGTGGAGGAGGCTCATAGTCCAGCAGTGGACTGTATCGGGCCGTTGATGATGTTGATTAGCTATTCTGGTCTTTGTAAACCGAAGACTGAGTGTTGATGAAGATTGACCTTTAGGATTTGACGTCTTGTAAATCAAAGGTCATGTAATGCTTGAGTAAATAACTCTTGTTGGATTGGAAAATTTAAGGGAACGCCTATTTTGGATGTAGTGTGCAATTGGTTGAGAAAACTTTATTACTCAAAAATAAGGGTGAATGTATTATTTTGTGTTTGAAATAAATTTGAGGTACAAATTATATGTAAAGAATTGACGACAAAAATCTATTTCTCGAAATAAACAATATCTAAATATAAAACGATAATTTAGAATTCATGTGATTTGTAGCCAGCATCTTCAGTTGATTAAAATCGTAAGGGTTCTAGTCCCTGCTACAAGTATAATGCCATGTCGTGCTACGATTCTCTGTATATTATTTTAGAATATCTATTTCCAAGAAAGAGTAAATACTTTTTGAATACAGCTGACTACCCAATTAAGCTGCGCAAACACACCACGAACCAAGAGCTCTGACAAAGAACACAAAGCGGGAGTTCTAATAATTGGTGCCGTAGATCCTGGTCACGACTAATTGCTTCGCGTCGAAGAGCTGGGGTTCCAGGAGGATTTATGAGCTCGACGGCGCCAGGTCTAAATATACGTAAGGGAAGAGCCCTATTTACACTTCAACGAAATACAGGGACGATCATTAGAAGTGGGAAGAATGGAGGCTCAGTAACAAACAAATTACCATACTCATAGCCCCAGAATTCTTTGTATCACAGTGTCATAGACATACAATGAAATTAATGATAAAATATCGATGAGTGAGAGTAACGGACTTAAACCTTGATCAAATAGGTGAAAATATTCATAGTTTAACATCTGCCCAAATTGAAAATATTCGGCTGCTTTACATACTAGGTGTCCAAAAAGGGCATTCGTACTTTTAAATATCAATAAATCGTCTTAATGAGGGTAGATAGCAAAAAAAAAATATGTCATAATTACGTGGAATTTATTGTAAATTTAGTGAATCCTGTACACTCAAAAAAAACCTTTAAAACAAAATTATATAGATTAAGTAATTCAAAATAACTTAATTCTCCATAAATCATGGTGATAATAGCCAAAAATAACAACTTTTTTAGTGTATTTGGTTTGGAAGAAAATGATGATGCAGATGTTCAATCATTCCGATCTGTTTATGAGCTTTGTCTTGGGACATAAATTTTGCAGCGTCATCGCTCACAGACCCAGCAGACATTTTCATTTTCCGTCTGCCAGGTTCATTGCCCGAAGCTATTGAAGGTGTCGCTTTGTTTCCGCTTCCAGAGGGGAGTTACTGAGGCAACGGGAGGGGACGGAATATGATAGTATTTCAGGAACTGTCCTACATTGTGTCAAATTCAGAGTTTGCGTGTGAGTGTAGTCGACCAAAAGTTACCAAAGTTAGGGTAGTATAAGGTATATTATTTGTTTCAGTTCGCAAGTATAGGACCGCAAAGGTTGGTATGAAAGAGAGGATGTTTATGCCTGGTTTAGGTTGGTAAGAAATAGCTAACATGATGATGATGATGAAGTACTAAGCAGTAGCAAAATATAACGAATTGAAATATAAGTGAAATGAGTGTTTCAGTAATGTACGAGTAAATAGTTTTGTAATTTCCGTTAGTCTGATACATTACAAAAGAACAAAAGGCGGTGCCCGCGTCCCTACTAAATAAATGCGAATATTAAAAGTAAAAGTAACCCTTGTTATAGTAGATGCTGAAAATATAAAATTTGAATTCGATATAAAAACAGTTTTCAGGACAGCTATTCATGAGGAAACTGTCATGTCTTGTACGACAAATTTAAATTCTTTTTCACGTTTGGCTATTTTAACCTTAGAACCACGTCTATCGCCTATCTGAATATTCTACATGCAGAACTACACATCAGTATACTTAGGGTGAGCGACCGAAGCTCCTCGCATTGTGGCTATGCAATATACATGTAGTAGCAGAGCTGTGTTAATAGCGCAGCACCTACTATGGAGACTATGGAGTGGTCTGGTAGCAGGGTTGGAGATGTTGACCGGCTTCCTAGTCTGCCTACTTAAATAATTAAGTCACGTTTTCCATACTAAACACAAACCACTAAAAATAAAAATAAAGAGCGTAGCAGTCTTCTATCTAGCTGCCTGGAGAGCTTCCATGCAAACTCTCATCCCCTATTTCCCCCCTAATGGATGAATATTCCTAATAATTCCTATAATCCTCCTTAGTGCTCACCTACTTCGTCCAACAAGGAGTACCCGTATAGCAAAAAAACCTTCTAGAGTCTAAACCTAGCTGACTAGACAGTGTGTTGTCTGTCAGCCAGTGAGAGTTTTATTATTATCAAAGAGAGAACATATTTTATTTATCCATAAAAGGAGATTTACCTAATATAAGGACAGGCGCTGTATGTTCATAATTGATAGCCCCGCCGAGCCTCCAAGGGGTCGTAGCGTGAATAAGTAAGCAGCATCTTTTCTCAGCTCAAGCCCGGCTCATGATATGAAACTGACAGCACTCTCAGAGGGGCGCAAAATATGTAGTTTAATAATAGTAAAACTGAGATAATCTTCCAGGAAAAAGAGGGTCTATCTAGAAATGGTTTCCTTAGAAAACAATATTTAATCGACTTCGAAATCAGGAGGTTCTTAATTCGCCAGTTTTTATTTTACATTTGCTCAAAGATAATACATTGAAAAAAAGTCTCTTCAAGCCGATTTTCAACCAGCCCCCTCCGGTATAATTAATACCTCAGCAGCAGCAGCCGCCACGGAGCTGCTAGCACTACACGAAGAGTGTTGTAGAGGGTTACGTGGCAATAACCAGGGCACAGTCCAAGGAAAAAAGGTATTTATATATTATATTAACTGACAAATAGTAGAGAATAGTAGAAAAGATTCAGGTATAAAAGATTTAGGTTTAGCAGAAAAGAGACAAAATCGAAACGTAAGAATCTAAATTTGAGAATGCATTTAAAATGAAAGATAAAACTGCCAGCAAGAGAGGTTGCCAGTCATAAAACAGGAAAGAGGACGAATGCCTCGTTACAACATTATAATAACATTTGTCCGATTTGAATTATTTTGTCTTTGTTAGAAAATAGGTACCTCAATGGGTTCTCATTCGATGATGGAATGCACAAGAAAATAGTTAAACTTTTAAATTTCAAAAGGCATCTGCACGACATTAGGTGTAAACAAAGCTTACTTTTGAAGGAGAATTTTAAATATTAAAATTTAGTTAAGGTTGTCACCTCAGGGAACTCCTTTACTGCTTGTTGTTCTCTGTTATCAGTTCAATTATATCTTATCAGTAAAGTCTCCCTCCGTAAAAGCGTTCAATAAACGAACATATGAATTGGAAATGCGAAAACACTTTCGTACGTGTACGCGGTGGGGTTCAAACAAGTTCAAAGCACCGCTTCCCGACTTATCCCTTAAGACAAGATAAACTATTGCAACTAGATCCGAAACCAGTTCTGATGCGCTGAAAATTCCTGAAAACGCAGACGTTTGTAGTAAATCAAGTGATAATAAAATAGCTGATTATAGGTTTGCTTGCATACAATATAGTTAAATGTGTTCATTGTGTTCATCATAATAATAAACAGACTACGTGGCCGAGTGGTCGAGATGTCGACGCCATTACGGAGGGTCCGGGTTCGATTCCCGGTGAGGACCAGTGTCTTGACAGTTCAAGCAAAAATCTCTTTGTGAGACTCTCCCCAGTTTGGTTAGGACATTGCAGGCTGAATCACCTGATTGTCCGAAAGAAAAGATGATTCCGTGCTTCGGAAGGCACGCTAAGCCGTTGGTCCCGGCTACTATCTAGTCGTTACACGAGCCAAGTCAGTGGGCTTTGGCGGCTCTATATCACTGACACCAGGGTTTGTGAGGTCGGTTGTCGACAACCCACACGATGATGATGATGATAATAATAAATTTACAATTACGTCGGTTAAGGTTTAATGGGGGTCTAAAGCGATTGCCCTTAAAAAAGACTGAAATTGAAAAACACTGGCTGACTTACAGATCAATGGCTATTGGGCCTAGAAAAATTAAATTTGAGTAATAGATTGTTCTTAGAACATAGGCAAGTACCAGGAAAGGGTTTTTGGAAATTTTTACCCTAAGAGAGAAAAAGGGAGTAAAAGTTTGTATGAACTACGCCGAAAACTCACGGGCACGGAAAGTTTAATACACACGGTTGGTTTCATACAGAAAAGTAATAATATACTCAATAATAGCATTGAAAGTTTAAATTATTAATATTCTATTTAAACAATGTCCGTCTGTTTGAACTGTATTAATTCGGAAAGGTTTTGGAGAGCTTCCGAGACAAACCCATCAAAGTATTTGCATTGAGAGATCGGCGTTTGTTTTAATGGCTGCTTTGAATTAAAAAGCTTCAACATGGCTGGAACCCATTGATAAGTACCTAAATATTTACTTTTCTATGACTGAAATCAGATAAACTCATTTCTCTAGGTCAATGGTAATATTCCAATAATAATCTACATAAAAATATTAAACGCATAACCATTTGACAAAAAAAAATACCTACCTACGGTTATTTTTTATTAACTATTTGTAAAGATAAAATATAGCGTTAATAACGAATTACCTACCTTACCTTCGGAAAACATGAGTGGACAGCTCGTTAAAGAAATTTGTAAAACAACGTTACGTTACGTTATTATGAATCTGTCCATCAAAATCAGTCTAGTCAATACAATACAATACAAATATTCAGACAGAATATACTACTTAAATTAATACACTAGAAACACGTTTAGAACTTAGCCTTCCTTTGTTCCTTGACTGGCATCGAGTAGTTATCGAATGCGCCGTTTTCAAAAAGTTTCATTTGTACTAAAAAAAATAGATCAAATGTTCAAAAGCAATAATTTTCGTGCTTATTTTTTTTTATAAACCTACTTTTATATTATTCTTAAAACCTTAATTTCCTTATTTTACTTTGTACCGTAACAGCACAAACCTTAAAAAAAAAAAAAAAAAACATAACTAAAATTCCAATTTCAAATTCAACAAGCGACTTCAATTCAACAAATTGATGACCTATAAAACCGCTCAACCCCGACTTGACACACTTCACTTTAAAACCTCAGTTCGATCATTGGCAGCTTCTCAATCCTTTTCGAACGCTCTCACCAACCACTGGCCTCTTATAAAAAGTAATTAGAAAAGATAGTCCACGTCATGGGTTTGAAATGCGAATGTTGTTCGAAATTGGAACGTTTTGCGCGACGCGAGCGTCCGCGCGCGGCGCCACACGGCGACTGAGAGTGCTCAGACAAGAGGGATACCCTATGAAGGGGGTTGGAACTCTACATAATAGGCCTCCATACATATTATATTTATACGAGCGGCCATCCCAAGACTTTTGAAAAAAGATGCGTAATGCAAACTGCGCACAAGTATTTAGTTAATTTTTAGGTTTCCTGAAACAACTTATTTCAGAAAAAAAAATTACATTAGACGGATTTCCTAAAAAAATACTATCTACTATTTACACCCCTATCTCTTAAAAGTGATAATTTTAAAATTCCTGCTATTCCAAATACGATAAAACGAAAAGTTACTTATAAGCTCTGGTAATGCAAGGACAGTAGCTTTTTTTTTTCAATATGTCATAATAATTTATTAAGGGTATCCCCGATAAAAAACCTTTTAAATTAATGCAAGATGCTCCAAAAAACTATCAACAAAAATATTCCCGAAAATCTAACCACAAACGGTCAACGAACTGAGACTTTTATATGATATAAACAATGAGACACAAACGCAGCTCCCACTAAAAACTGTTCGTCCATTGTGTAGAATAGTCTGAAGGGAAGGAAGACGCCGGATGGGGGGGGGGAGCTTCGGGAAACCCACGTACAGGATGCTAGGGAAATTTTACGTCTGTACACGTCCTATATTTTCTGTAAAAATATGACAGAGGCCATGAATTCCTTTGAAATGTGTTTGTTAAACCACTGGATAAATAAAAAGCTGCGTCAAAAGTTGATACAATTCTAAATACGTGTTTTTATAGGTGTTTATTAGGGGAAAAATAACATTGCCACATGCTACGAAAATCGTAGCTCAATTTGGCTACGGCGTATTAAGCGCAGCATTTCGGGGTTACGAAAAGCACGCCTTAAGAGCTTTCTAGTTATTTCTTTAGGGGCAGTATTTTAATAACCTAAAACATTATTAGAAAGTCTTAGTTTTATGATCGAAATGTTTTAAAAGTTTGGAGCTAATCATGTCACACTGATCATTAGAAGTTTTGGCGAATATAATAAAGCTCCGAAAAAAAAATTATGCAAAAAAATTTTCGACGTTTTAGTTATCTTGTAAGTATAATTAATACCTAGCACTTAAGTTTGTCCTTTGTTGGCGCGTTCACTGCAAAGTGTGTACTAACTTAGAGAAGAACCAGAAAGAACTCACCAATAAGAGACATAAGTATTAAACATATACATACATCTGAGCAGATATACTTCAATTTTCTAAACACGTGCCCCGCTCGCTTGTAAACAATCAGGCTCGCCGTAATGGTGTTTTCATCAAACGCTATGGGAATCGAGTTACCCTTCGTTACGGACTACACAATACAGGCAAAGCCGCGGCACATAATATAGTTAAGTGTAGGCTTCATACACACAGGATTTCTTTTTTAATAACCCTGTTTCGTTTCGACTTTTTTTTACGTAACTTGAGTATAAGATAGCGCGCAAGTACACCCAAACCCGAAACAGGTATTTAAATTATTCCGGAACCCAGATCTTCATAGAAAGCAGATAATGATTATGAAGTGTTTTTTTTTTTGTGAGTTTGAGTGCACAAAATTATATTTTCATGTAATTTTTTTTCATAACTAACAATATAGACGTTATTTTTTTTCGTGAGTAAATAAGAATCTTTGAAAACGGGCGATATTGTGGAACTAAAAATATAGTGGCTCGTACGCTCTAAATACAAGAACATTAGTTGTAAGGCGATAACTTACATATTTTAAATTTGTCTTATTAAATGTTATCATTCTCCTAAAGAAACTACAAACGCATCACAAACCAAAGATAAAATTCCTGGTGGGTGTTTTAAAAGCTTTGAGCAAATCATGAAGATCAATATAATTTTAAAACGTGATTCATTTTCCGTCCAACGAACAAAATATGAGGAAAACAGCACAAAACAATACGCGATTCTTTGAAATCGTAATTTTTAAATGTGTTGCAAATACTCTAAAGGTTATTTCTCTTATTCTGAACAGAATAACAAACCATCTTATCAGATTTATAAAACCAACAAATACTTTTGTTTTCTTACCACTTCGTTGTTTCGGATGATGTTTATACCTTAGAAAAAAAACCAGTGGAAATGCTACTGGTTGCATGTGAATGTTGAACTTACCTGAAAATAATACAGAAAATATCATTAGTTAGATACTCAAAAGTTTAATTTGGTACCTCTATTCATCTCATAAGAACAATAAAGAGGGTGGGGGCGTTGCTCTAAGAGCCTATGCTATGAATATTAACACTAGTGCATTATACTTAGTATTAGTTATTTACTTAGATAAATGAAAGGCTCGCGCCGCGCACAGTTTTCGCGCACCACAGCGCGAGCCTTTCATTTATCTAAGGTTATTTAATTATTGCTTTTCTATACCATGAGGAAACATGGTACACGAAAACGTCTGGACCGTGGCACGACGGTCGGCGGTCAGTAAAACAAAAAAGAAACCATTCGATATTCAAATATTATAAACTATGTCGAACGAAACGGACGAACAGCCAGCCAGCATCCATAAAGGAGGACGCCCCACAGTACCTACTGTAGCGTTAAAAAAGAAAAGCTAGCTAACCTGTGGTCGACGACCACAGGCGAAACGTGAAATTTAGGTGTACAAAGAAAGAGTTAGTTAAATTTGTCCGAACGGTATAATATCAATTTAAAAAAAAGGCCTAGAAATTGCCAAGCATGAGCCGAGAGTCGAGTCCTGAGGGGACTCCGTCGATATCGTGTCGCTGGAGTAGTGTTGTGTTGTGGTGTATCGATGCAGGAAGGTGTACCAAAACCGCGGAGTACCCCGGAGAGTAAAGCCAAACGGGAACCAAAAAAAGGAGGGCCAGAGAAACCTAAAGGGCCTTTTTAGAATTTAGAAAATAGAATTTAAATTTGGCAAAATCCGCATACAAAAATACACTGATATAAAAAAACAGGCTAAAAAAGGATGGGCAGTATCCCAGGGGGGAAGCCGGAGCGCGGGTCTGCGGCACTCAGCTGGCACGGGCGCGGGCGCGCACAACGCAGGGGTCCAGGCACGTCCAACGCCCGGTGGCCTCAGGGGTCCGGAACCACGGCGAGAGAACGAGAAAGGCTCGGAGGGACCCTCGTGTGGGTGCCGCAGAGACCGGAAATACACTGTAAAGATGTACAAGGAAATAATCGACATCCGACCAAGACACGGAAAGAGAAAAGTACGTCGATAAAAACCAGGAGGAAGACAGCACAAGACTTACCCGGCAGGTCCAAAGTAGGAATCCGCGATATTTATTATCAGCGATATCAGATTTAATAGTACTCCGACTTATTATTCACCGCATTAGCAAGAGATACCGTATCCCAAGGCAGACAGATATAAATTTAGAAAAAATTCAACCACGTTCAAGGGATAAAACGTTTCCATCTCCTGACAGACGACAACTCAGAAAAAACAATCAACAATTTAGAAAAAGGTCAAACCAAGAAAATTTTAAATTTGAAAATGTGACATAAAAACCGGCCAAAAGAAAAAAGAGCCATACCAAAAAGGTTATTAAAAAACCTGCAGTAATGCTGCAGACATCCCTTCACCAGAAAAAAAAAACCCGCCAACTCGAAAAGGAAAAAAAAAATCTTCGAGATGGCAACCCTCGAAGGAAGTTGACCACCCTAGAACAAAAGCCGAATTGTTCCAAGTCAACTATGAAAGGAAAAAAAAATATCGATAAAAATTTATCGACACTCTACCCCATCACTACAAACCAACGAACACGTCATGTTCCCAGCACGAACGGCTCATAAACGACTCACTGGCCCCAGGATAAGAAACCACCGGTGTCCCAAAAGAAGCCAAGACAATCCACCAGGGAAAAAAAAGGAGGACGGAAATGGCTTGGAGAAAGAAAAAAGAAAGTTGTCAACCACAACAGAAAAAGGTGGAGACAACCGAAGGAAACACCGATGAAGTGGTATCCCCGAGCCAGGAGGAAAATGTATGATACGTAAAGGATAGAAAGGGAAATTTGGAAATTAGGATATGTCGGAATATCGGAATGTTGGAATGTCACTAAGTTTTAAAACATAAACGCGCCTACAAACGATATTATTTACACACCTAAATGCTAAAACTAAAAACTATACAAAATATCAACAAGTAGTTTTTGAACTACTGGTAAAGAGTTTACAAGTCGAAACTGTCAGTTACGCCCGTAATCGGCGGCAAGAGAAGAAAAACTTCAAATCGACCGTGCGCGAAAACTGACAGACGACTTGTAAACAAAGAGCTATCAAACGAGGGCCGACGCTCGCCCACGTCATCGTGTTCATCCCGAAACACGTCAGACGCCGACGAACATCGGAAACACTCGGATCGGCTCGGAAAAAGGGCTCGACGGCGCAGTTGGTAGGCAACCAACGCCGTCAAAGGCGAGGTCGGGGTTCGAACTCGACCCTGACAAAAAAATAAAAAAGGATCCGACGATGGCCATAATAGGCCGACTGCGCAAAGCAGCGGTCACCGTCCTTCCGCGACAAAAAAAGCGCGCTTCGGGACAAAAATTTTGCCCCGGCTCAATCCCAGCGGAATGACGCAACATGGGCCAGGCCTGAGGCCTATGGCGGCTCGATAACCTGACCACATGTTGGTTGCGTCAATTCCGTATAACCTAAATACCTACAAACTAACACTAAGATATAACCTATACCTAACCTATACCTACAAACTAACACTAAGATAGATCAATCTGGCCAGACATACACACGCACACCAAAAACACAAAAAGGCGTATGAAGTATTAAACTTAGTGACATTCAAAAGAAAAAGGATGCCAAAAGGTGAATTTAAGCCAAATGAAGAGAAGAAAAGTTGGTACACGTTTGCCTGAAGGCTTTTAGAATTTGGAAAAATAATGTTCCAGGGGAACATGGAAAAGAGGGACTATTTCAAAATATCCTTTACATGATATGAACCCTCGTGCGGGGAATCACAATCCGCCAACATGGTCCCTGTTCGGGCGCCATTTGTAGCGTTAAAAAAGAAAAGCTAGCTAACCTGTGGTCGACGACCACAGGCGAAACGTGAAATTTAGGTGTACAAAGAAAGAGTTAGTTAAATTTGTCCGAACGGTATAATATCAATTTAAAAAAAAGGCCTAGAAATTGCCAAGCATGAGCCGAGAGTCGAGTCCTGAGGGGACTCCGTCGATATCGTGTCGCTGGAGTAGTGTTGTGTTGTGGTGTATCGATGCAGGAAGGTGTACCAAAACCGCGGAGTACCCCGGAGAGTAAAGCCAAACGGGAACCAAAAAAAGGAGGGCCAGAGAAACCTAAAGGGCCTTTTTAGAATTTAGAAAATAGAATTTAAATTTGGCAAAATCCGCATACAAAAATACACTGATATAAAAAAACAGGCTAAAAAAGGATGGGCAGTATCCCAGGGGGGAAGCCGGAGCGCGGGTCTGCGGCACTCAGCTGGCACGGGCGCGGGCGCGCACAACGCAGGGGTCCAGGCACGTCCAACGCCCGGTGGCCTCAGGGGTCCGGAACCACGGCGAGAGAACGAGAAAGGCTCGGAGGGACCCTCGTGTGGGTGCCGCAGAGACCGGAAATACACTGTAAAGATGTACAAGGAAATAATCGACATCCGACCAAGACACGGAAAGAGAAAAGTACGTCGATAAAAACCAGGAGGAAGACAGCACAAGACTTACCCGGCAGGTCCAAAGTAGGAATCCGCGATATTTATTATCAGCGATATCAGATTTAATAGTACTCCGACTTATTATTCACCGCATTAGCAAGAGATACCGTATCCCAAGGCAGACAGATATAAATTTAGAAAAAATTCAACCACGTTCAAGGGATAAAACGTTTCCATCTCCTGACAGACGACAACTCAGAAAAAACAATCAACAATTTAGAAAAAGGTCAAACCAAGAAAATTTTAAATTTGAAAATGTGACATAAAAACCGGCCAAAAGAAAAAAGAGCCATACCAAAAAGGTTATTAAAAAACCTGCAGTAATGCTGCACTACTTAAGTAGGCAGAACACCAATGCATTGTATCTTCTTAGATGTTTGACCTTCGTCGTCATTTACTATAATAGCGGTACGAGTAGTGTACCTATAGATAAATTCTGTTTTCACTTAATATTTACTTTACTCACCAGTATGGAAGTCATTAGAAGTAATAACTTGAAGTATGTTGATGAGATGAGATGGAGCCCCTAATTGGAATCCGATTGTGATATTCCAAAAAATATATTTCTTAACTATTTTGTGGCCTACCAACTAATCTAGCTAATAAAGGACTAGTTTTAGAGTTGATTGATGTTTCCATTAAGCGTCAGAGACGTTTTCCGTGAACCCATTAGCACGTTGTTTGGATTGCTTTGTCGGTGGTTAGAAGCAGTATTAGCCTTGTTTCTAGCCTAACATCGTATGCTCTGTATAATCGCTTTGGTGAAATTCTGGAAGCACTTATCCAGAAAAAGTTGAATTAATGTGTTTTTACCATCTCAAGAAAGAGTTTGCCTTATAAAGCTCACAGAAAACTAAACAGAAACTTGAAATGAGGTCACAATTTTTCATCACAAAAATTAAACTTTTTGACCTAGGTATGGTAAGAATAGAGCTTAAGTGCAAGCAGTATTTTAAAGTAAAAAAATTCTAGCATACTTTTAAGAAACTTTTAATTAAATTCTAAAGCTGCGCTTTGGTGTATCTACGATGCCAGAAGTAATAGTAGGTGCATTTGGCGTTTCATCTCACAAGATTAATATTAAAAGATGATATCTATCATAGATAAATAATTTTATTTTTTCAATGATACCCATTAGAAAAATAAAAATGAGACACAAATAAAAATTTAAGTAACAGCAATTTTTTATTCACGATATATTATTAGGTAAAAAAAACGTGTTAAAACATAAATTACATAAATTGAAGTTTGGAAAAATTAAAAAAGTCTTCAGGAATAAAAGATAAAAAATATTTTAATCAAAACGTGAGAGTACAAGTATGTACTTTAATTTAGCAAGTCGTTCAATTAGTTCAGAAACTATCTACATATCCCTGTATTACTAACGTTCCATTTTACCCACTTTAACTGTAATAAGGTGCTGCATATAACGTTCCGTCGCACCCGCTTGCCCCGGGGCGACTCTACGAGGGAATAATGCAATAGTGCATTGTGAGTCAGCGCTGCAGCTGCCAACTGCAAGTTGCAAATCGGTGATAATTCTCCGCTCCTTCCGTTAAAAGAGTAAATAACCCGACGTGATAACATGCTAATTGAAGCCCGAAGGAATATATTGATGAATTAAATACTTGTGATACAGTACCATGTTTAACAATTATAATATTCCTGGACTGTGCTGGACGACATTATTGATAACTTTCTTAGATTTCATTCAATACAAACATTAACACAAAAATTAAAACTTATTAAAAAATAAAATATAAATGTATATATTTTCTAAACACATTGGTAAGTAAATAACGCTTTATTGCATAACATGGAACATACACAAAAATAAATATAGGTATAATAACGTGCGAAAAAACGGCCTCATCACTCTTAGCGATCTCTTCCAGACAAACTATTTTTTTTATTAGTTTCGAACTGCGAACTCCAATCTAGAACATCATCTTCACTTTGACGGTCTTAACATAAAACAAGTAGGTATTTGTTGGCATTCAATTACCCCATCTCTTTATCTTAGTTCGTGAACAAGTAATTTGATTTTATTTTCAGCAGAATTCAGGTTAGAAGAGCAACATAAAACTTAATAGGTCTGAAAACGTTCTAACAAATTTTTCTGGATTGGAGAAGTTAGCTGTAGTTAAAGACGCAATGTCAATTCAGGAACTGTTACTGTACTTTGTTAACTATTGGATCTCTTGTTTTAAGTATCTGCTTACAAGTATTGGTAATTAAGAATTAAGAAAGTTCGCGTACTTTCCCATAATCGGATTTTGCGACTGGGTATTATTTCTTGTATGACTGAGTCAAGATTATTGTCATTAGACAATATTGTCATAGAAAACTAATAAAAATATAAAGGACCATGCAAAAAATTGTATGAGCGCTGTCCCCACCCACCAACAGACGTGGCACTAATTTCAATATTGTTATGATGTCCCATGAAAAGACTTATAACAACTTTTAATCCAAAAATCGATGGGGTTTCAACAAAAATAAAAAGAAAATATTTACAAAAATCTGTTCATTTTACTAAAATAGCTTTAAAAAATAACACTCTTTAACAAAAGTAAAAAGTAGGTATGTGTATTAACAACTATTTACAACTATATGTAGGTACATATCCACGCCAACAGAACTGTTATATATACAATAATTACAGTATAACATGTATTTACAAATATTAACCACTTTTACGAAGGTTCATATTCATGCCAACAGACATAATAATTACAGTATAATGTGTATTTACAATAATTATTGTAGGTAGGTACATATGATATTAATGCCAAGTATATTTACAACTGTATGTACATATTCACGCCAACAGAACTGTTATATATACAATAATTACAGTATAACATGTATTTACAACTAATGACCACTATTTACAAAGGTTCATATTCATGCCAACAGACATAATAATTACAGTATAATGTGTATTTACAATAATTATTGTAGGTACATATTAATGCCAAGTATATTTACAACTGTACAAATTCGTGCCAACAGGACTGTTAGGTAGTAGACATAATTGGATAATTAATTATTCGTCTATTATTATAGTACATAACAATTCTGCTGGCAGATTAAATTCTGTGTGACGCCCTTTCCCCATATACCATACTATTGAAACAATATGAGCGCAACTTCCAATGGTACGGGCCCCTGTTAAGCATGTGCAGTACCACTGTGTAATGGCACGTCTGTCAGTAAAAGCACGGTTTATTAAAAGATAGCAATAGTAAACGCGTGACCTAACGTGTCTAGATTGCACGCGTGCTCTAATCAACCAGACATTATCTGGTGGCATGTTGTACCTCGAGATATCGTCTAATTGATTATCCCTGTACAATTCTATAAGGTACAGTCCATTCCGTAGGTGTTCTGCACAGTAGGATTTGGCGAGTTTTATGTGATAGGTTCCCAATGCAAACAATATCACGTCATCGTCAGTTAGTTGCGGAAACTCTTCAAAATGTGGCATACTGGCGTCCATGGCTACAAAATTCACCCTTTGCCTGTTAAGGTTTTTCCCTTCGACATAGTTTAGTAAAAGGTTAGGGGTATTTATTCGTGCTTCGATTATGTCGAACAATTCCGGTGCGAGCCGGTTGTCTGTAGCAACGCGATAGTGAGCGTTTATAATAGATGCTGCTATCCTGAAATCAGTGAACATATTTGGCAATGTCCGATTAAAATATGTTTGTTTTAATAGTTTGAATCGGTTCTTGAACTTTCCGTTTACCGCCTCCACAACCCATCTACATATGGTTACTAGGCGAGAGTCATTTGCCTGTTCTGTTGATAATTGGGTCGCGTTTCTATTCTTGGTCGGTGGCATGTAGGCTTCATAGTTAAAGGACTCAATGTCATGTATGCTGTCCCTGAATCCTCTGTCCAAAATAAAAACATCTCCCTCTCGCAGTAACCAATGCAGCACATGCTCTTCGTCATTTATTATTTTTTGCATAATAGTTGCATCTGAAGTCGTTGCAGAGAAAGGTCCCAATACATCTATTATATAACCATCGCTGCTAATTAGTATGAACGGTTTTAGTAAGTTACGGAACTTATGGTGGCTATAACTTTTTCTCTGGAACAAAAAATTGGTGCTTTTTTCAATGTATATATATGTTCCATCTGCAACCATAATCAATTTGGTGTTTTCTTCATTACCGAAAATCTTTTTGGGTAAAAAAAGGTTTCTGTCCAGAAGATCATCTCTAGAAATATGACCTAGGCCGAGGTGTCTTGGAACATAGTCCTGCGTTAAACATTTACGAGCAATTTTTAATCTATATTCGAGCACTTGACGTGTCACACCGAAAAGCGTTGCCAGTCGCTCGTTTGATTCCCCCGTTCTGAGTTTGGTTAGATAAGCGCCGAGAACTGATCGCGGATGTCTGGTTTTTTCTGTGAGAGACGGCGTTTCCTCTAAAATAGTGTTAAATTGTTCCAAAGTAAGTCCGGTCCAATAATGTAGCTCACTATCATTTAGTGAATTTAAGGATTCAAAATCGAATTTAGACCCATTTTTAATCGCTTCAATTAACATATTCGTCAGGTCACTAAAAAATGAAGCATTAAAATAATTGGTAACGTTTACGCTATCCAATAACTCTTCAAAGTCGTTGTTGCTTATGTGTTCTTCGCATATTCGCGCACTTGGTGGAATATATAATCGGTAATGGCATACCAAATGTAACTTCATAGACAATGGGACTCGTCTTAGATGTTGGTTTGTACATTGCCTATACATACAGGTGCGTGAAGTATTTGGCACTCTTAAGTAATCACGAACATGAAATGGACGGGTTTCTTCTTCTGGACTGTCCTGAGAATCAGAATCTTGTTGTCCTTCCAATATATTGGGGGGTTCGCGATTTTCACCATCGATTTGAGGCTCTGGTTCTATTTCGACAGCAACGTTCTCACGTCGATGTTGAACGGCATTATTGGCTCTCTGCCAGCATCTATGACATACTGCCATGACGTTATTGAATACTACCTGAAACGAAAATATTTTATTTAGTTATCATTGAAGCCGACTCATCCTAAGGAGCGCTGGTGCAGTGCACTCCCACGAAGTAATGTATATTTCATTATAATACATACTATCCTTACATTACATTTTTTCTATTCTACTATGCCTATACAATATTAATTACCTATACCTACGCGTGCATTTGGCATCAAGTTGTAACGAGTGGAGCGCCAGCGATTGCGCTCCTATGAAACGAAGTTTAGTACGATTCCTAGCACTGTATTCAATGAGTGCGAAAGAGAAACATCGACACAGGCCGACGCGTGAAACAAAAGATTTTGCATGAGACCTAATCTGGAGCGCCGCTCACGCTCGATGTTGCCAAACCGTGGGCTCAGCCGAGCCGCGCGACGCGCGGGTTGCTTCTGCGATGTTGCCGTTCTTATGTATACAGACAAACGTGTCGGCTTCGTCAGTTATTTCGCAGTATAAATATAAAAAAATAGTTTGTGCGTGTGTTAAAAATGGAACAATGCAATGTATCTTTTATTTAACAGTGTGAAAAGAAAGTAAGAGATCGCTCGCCAAAAAGACCTGCGAATGGATTTTCTGTACAAATAAATGGTAAGCTTTAGTGAACCCCCATAAAAAAATGTCACGAGCCGCCTCTGATTGAAGCTAAATAAACAAAAATATACTTACGTCATACATACAACTATCACTTCTACACTAATATTATAAAAAGGAAAGATTTGATTGACTCCTAATTATATTGAATATTTAATTATGACTTACTTGTATCAATCCATTTTGTGAAATGTAGGCAACTAACTCAGGATTACTATGCACCAAAGTGTCAAGCAAAATATGTCGCCTCTGTCTTAAAACAGATCTTGGACACATTACACATCGGCGTCCAGTCTCCATAGTGGTAAATCACAGTCCAGTAAACGTGCCAGGGTCAATCGATAAGCAATCACAAGGTCCGTGTCCAATAAAGCAGGGGTCGTATAGTCGCCAACAAGCCGATGACGCACAGATCAACGTGAACACAGCAAAACGTACTAGCCACGACTGAGGTGCGCTGCGCGCGCGCACGTGTTCAGGCGACGAAAGGGCGGGAGGTGGTAAGAGGGTGCGGGGAACACGGCGGCGCAGCGGGCGCGTAGGACCGGTTTTTTCTCTGTGTCTTATTTTGGATAGTGTACTTGTATGTTCGTTTTACAATTAACTATATATTCTAGAAAAAACACGGAAAAAGTACAAAAAATAACATATCCAAATAAGATTTTTTGCTTGGAAACCCCATTCCTACGGGGGATGTCGTCATAGTAGAAAATCATCAGGCAGTCAAGATGTATTAACTGAGAAACGTTTGAAATCTGTTGGTGGGTGGGGACGATTTTTTGCATGGTCCTTTCGGTTTAAAAACCTCTAGACAGATTTCCATCAAACATAGCAAAGCAAATAATTACTCTATTACAGTTTCCTAAATTAAAATATCGGATCGGTCTGTTGTCTGCCAATAAAACTATTATCATGGGGAAACTTCTTGTTTTTTTATATTAAAATGTTATTCACCCGATGATTGGGGAAAACACGGACTTTTGGTCAAAGCGAAGATGATGATTGGTCTGTTGTCTGCCAATAAAATTATTATTATTATATGCCACCGGTGATTACCGTCCCAATTTAATTGTTATTTTACTGATTCGTTTAAATTTTATCTATTTATAAACCTTATAAAATGATGAAACGATTTTTGTTACTAATATCCTGCTGGACCCCGCTTAATACCGAGATCCCGTGGGACTGAGAACACCAAGTCCCGCAAATACCGGGATTCAAATCATCGTGCGGGGTTGCATTCCCTAGATGAAGCCAGTCTGTGTAGACCCTTAGATCCTTTTATCTGGTTGCTTCCATAAATCCGTGCTATACGACCAAGTTGCGGTTGCAACAGCGCGCGGTTCATTAACAATTTAATTAGGAGATAAGTTTATTCCGCTGTTTACTTAAAATAGTAGCGTTATATTTTATATAATAGTTCATTTAGAAGAGCAGCGGGTGTTACAGTACTGAATTGTAATGTTGCGATGTTAATTTAAATCTACTAGTATAATCTCTATATATATTAGAGGTTTTTGAGCGCTAGAGATAGAGGATATTCGCCTTGTATCTGTGTACGTACATCACACTAATAAATATATTATAAATGTGAAAATATATTTGGATGTTTGTTCTGCCTTCACGCTTAAAGTACTCAACGGGTTTGGATGAAATATTGAATGGAGATAGTTTGAAAATTGGATTAACACATAGGATTCTTTTTACGGGAAAGTCTTATTCCCACGGGAAAATCTTACAAAACGCGAGCGTAGCCGCGGGCAGACCGCTAGTAATTTATAAAGTGAGTAAAATAAAATTTATCGCACACTCAAGGTCAGCGCTCATAAAACGCCGCAGAAACTTAGTACAGTGGCCAGCACATGCGGCTGGACTCTCGGGTTACGAATATTGCCTTTATTGCTATGGAATTTATTCAGAGTTAAGTTTCAAACATCAGCAGCTCATATAGTACGTCCCCACCGAGGGGCTCGAGCCTACCTAGAATAAGGGCAATTAGGCCTTAGTCAACCACGCTGGCCCAGTGCGCTTCACTTCACACATCTTTGAATTTCTTCGCAGGAGTGTGCAGGTCACGATGTTAAGTTTACTTAACTCTTAAACAAATGGGGGAGTCGAAGTTCACTCGTAAACAACCTCCCCCCTCCCCTAGTCTGGTCTGCTGATGAAGCGCCAGCATTGTTCCGTTTGTATACAACAGATTTATTATGAAGACTATTATCTGTTTAATGGGAATAATAATTGAAAACTACTTGACCTTTGCATTTTTTTCTTGCTAAGTATTATAAATGCGATAGCTCTCCTTGTCCGTCTGATATCATTATTTTTTGATTCGTAAGAACTATCGTCGTCTATTATTGTTATCTTCCTTTTCTCTTTCGTAGGTCTGTTGGAAGATATTTCTTTAGAAATATAAGTATGTTGTGTCGTTTTTCTTTTATAATATTTTCAATTTCTTGTTTATGTATGGTTAAACAAGTAAACTATTTATTAATGTGCGACAATACTACTCTCTCTCTTAATTAATTAGAACAAAATAAATAAACTCTTCTTGTTCAGCTTAGGTTAGGTTTTTCAAAATATAGTTATTCAAGTTATTCCAACTGAAAATACCGAAAAGACACTGATAAAAATACAGAGCATAACAAACGGATCTTTAAAATAAAAACAAAAATAAATAATCGGGGATAGATTTATTATCAAATAAAAATTAAATTGATTTACTCGTAGTTCCAAGATTGTATTGAACTTAAATAGTTATGATGATGTGTGCGTGTGTGTGCGTATGTGTGCGTGTGTGTGCGTGTGCGTGTGAGTGCGTGTGAGTGATATCTTTAGCACTCGAAAGTCTCTAATGAAAAGATAAACATAGTGATATATGTTATTCGGGCCTTGTACAGAAAAGGTCAGTTTGAAACGTAGTGTAACTTACTTCTTTTTTTTATTCTATTGTTACAGCTTTGAATTCAAGATAAACAATACCTCCCAAGAAGCTTCCTTCAAAGGAAGTTTAGTTAACTTTTAATTCCAACTTATTTTGAATAGGATGTAAGTTAGATAGTTCAAACTTCGATGGCTTCAATTGAGTTCGGTCGCACAGAGTTTGTTAGTAACTTACAGTGTTTGTTTGGTAGGAAAACAAACAGGTGAGTACTGTTGAGTACTGTTTCCGGGATTCGAACAAGTTTTCAATAAAGTTTCCCCTCTGTCTACCGGCGAAAGACTTCTCCACAAAGGAAACAATTTTAGACTAATTTTATTATACATTTCTGCTTCTAAATGATGATGAAGATGATGATCATTATTATTCTTTCTTTTTTTTCTGACCGTTTTCGGCCATAGCGACCACTTTGACGATTAGAAGAAAGAAAAGCAGACGTTGAGGTCAAATCTATAACCAACACAAACTTGAACTCAAATCAGGATGGCATATCATTTAGGTTTTTCTAAAAATAGATGGCCTTTTTATAGGGAAGTCAGTGAACTGCCCAAATCAAATCAAATCGAAAATTATTTATTTCCATAGGATGTTATTACATCACTTAGATCCGTCATTACATGTTTTGGGTGAGTTCACTAACACAATAGCGGAATCTGTGGAGAAGAGCTCACCGAAGAAACTCCATACAGTCGTCGCATCTTTTGCGTTTCCTTTCAAGTCTTTCGATGCACGAAAGCATATAAATGCGATATAATATAAATATTGACCGTGTCGCGGTATTCCACTTTGGCATACATAGCAGTAGGTAAGTAAGAAACGTTCAGACGCACATTTTTTAGACCCAGAATTCGCTATCAATGTACGTCTTTGTCGCCAAGTCCTAAGTTAAAGAGTATAGCAACCAGAAGATTGGAAAAGTCATAGTAATGTTTGCAAGCGGTTGCTACTAAGATACCTCCAGGCGGTTTGTGCTCAAGTCGCATTACTTTCATCCAATTTTGAAAATATGTGACCAATTATGAATGAATGAATGAGTGAATGAATATACTTTATTGCACACACAGAAATAATAAAAATAATAAATAAGAACAGGCAGTCATGTTTGTAATGAAACAAAACCATTTCTACAAGTATTACTTATGAAAGTATACCTAAAAATCACAAAACAACTAATAATCTACATTATTATTATATTATTCACGCGACACTGTGTGATAACGACGTGCATAAATAAATGATATTATTATTTCACGTTTACAGAAGGTACGTTATAACCATAATTATTATGGTTCACGGGTCAGACATTTTACCAAGGTAACTTATTCCCATGGGAAAAAACAAATCCTCGCAGTCTAATGGAAACAGATATTACAGACAAATATAATTAACGGGTGTCTAAATTACTAAGCCTGACAATGGTCCCCGTAACCGCGATGTCGCAAGCCGGGTATCGAACCCGCGTCTCTTGGCAGGCAGCCCTGGCGCGGCGCTTGCATCACGCTGCCAGTTACATTGCATTGTTATTACAAGCTTTCGGAAGATCTTAAAATGTAATGAGCTTTTGGTACTAGTATGTAAGTTGTGTGCTGTCTGAACTATTATCATACGCACACATTAATACACTAAGGGGACACTACACTAATTCATCACCTCGTTTACATCCCCAACGAGGGGCTGGAGCCTACCCTGAATTAGGGCGATCAGGCCTTAGTCGACCGCGCTGGCGCAGTGCGGATTGGTCGACTTCACGCACAAGTCAGAAACACAACCTTTGGATATTATTTTCATTTCATCATGTTTTCCTTCAAATAAACGTTCATATGAATTCAAAAACACATTGGTACTTAGTAGGGATCGAACCGCGTCAACCGAAAGGGAGGCAGCGGCTTTAGCAACTATATCATCGACGCTCTTAGCAATTTGTTCACTCCATAAGTGAGATACGAGGTCACAGTTCTATTCTTTTCTTTAAAAAAAAATCAATTTCACGATTTGTACAAAATCTGGTTAGAAAAGAAAGTAACATCTCCAGTCTCAAACACTCGAGTGTTGAAAGGGTAATGTGGCCAAAGCTTTTTCCGATACTCAGGAGCGGGTCGTGTTATGCAACCTCGCTGCAATGGTTGCACTGAACGCCAGTGTAAAGTGAGCTCTGACATTTTTATTGAAATTGTTTAGAACAAGTTAGCATGAAATATTAATAGTGGTCTTTATCAGAAGCCATTGCGATTTTGACAGTGAGTTTGAGGGGGTCGGTCGTCGACCTTACAACAAACCAACCGACATGAAAAACGTGGACTTTGCTACAGAAGCACTTCTGATTTATCAATCTACCAAAATGTCGTCGTATTTAAAAACATTTATGAACCGCTTCAAGGTGGGCCTATGCCCCTCGGGGACGACATGCTAAAGGAGCTTAATTAAAACGGCAACTGCTATTGACAACCCTTCATCTAATTAATATTATAAAATGTGAAAGATGTTTGGAGATTTAGATGTTTGTTACTATCACACAATAACGGCTGAATGGATTTGGATGAAATTTCACACACAGATAGTTTATAACCTGGATAAACACATACGATACTTTTTACAGGAAAATATCTTACAAAACGCGAGCGCAGCCGATTCATAAAAAAAAATAACAGGCACGATTCTGTATCTAAAAGGATGAGCAGAGCTTCAGTTAGCTCACTTAAAGTTCCTTTCAATAGAATCCGGCAACAATGTAAACAAACCAATTTAAACACGATTACTCCGTAATTACTTACATTTGAGTGTCAATTCTGATCATATTCACATTGCAAGGAACCTTACATTGTCATTTCGCCCTCTATTAACTTATTTATGATAGATGTTTTAATAAAAAAAAAATTACTCGGGACGACAAAACTTTCAATAGTTTGTAAAACTGCCATATTAATTATTTACTCATCAAAGTCTTGTTTGTCTTTGGAAAGTTAATGTTCTTCATCGTTTTTACTCACTAATTAATTTTAAATCATTTCAATAAATTCACTTTGAAAAAATAAACTTTATTCATCATCATCATCATCATCAACGGCCCGTTACATTATTGCCGGTTTTATTGAAAGAGACCTTACATAGAGCACACACTAAAACCACATCCGGTAATGATATTTCTGTTATGTACCATTGCCCAACAGAATAATAATGTAGGTGAGTCAATTTACACACTCGCCGACCTTATTTAACACGTGCAGGCGAGTGAACGGTTTACCTAAAAGGATATCTAGTGCCTACGATACATTCTAAAGGTCTGACGGGAAGGAATACTGGCCTAACTAACGCTTAGCGAGAAATTGTTACTCATACGGCATTATGACTTGCGCACAAGCAAGCGTATCAGGCAGCATCATCATCAACAGCTCATATACGTTCCCCACCGAGGGGCTCGAGCCTACCCTGGAGCAGGACGATTAGGGAGAGCATCGGTGGTGTAGTGGCTAGGGCCGCTGCCTTCCGTCCGGGAGACGCGGGTTCGATCCCCACCAAATAAATCCAGTACCAATGTGTTTTCGAATTTTGTCTTCATACCGAGCTTCATACGTATGTTTATTTGACGTTCTTACGGTGAAGGTAAACATTGTGAGGAAACGCACACTCCTGCGAAGAGATTCAAAAGGTTGTGTGTGAAGCCGACCAATCCGCACTGGAGTGTATTGATACGCTAGTACAATAAGGGATCGGACTGTTTTTCAATTTACCATATTTTATGAATTATTTTTAAAATATAGATTACTAGCAGACGATTCGCGAAGAAAAAAACAGAATCGGTTGAAAAACAAATTAAAAGTTATTTTTTAAAGTTTCAATATATCTGTCTCTTTCAAAAACGATTTTTTGTATGCAGATTATATGGCGTTACTAATAAATGACGTTACAAGTGGGTATGTGCCTCTCTGTCTAATTTTGAATTTCAAACCTTTATAACTCGGTTAATTTTAAAGATAGAGCAAAAATTCTTTTAGTGTTCGATAGCAGAAACTAAGAAGTTAGGATTTATAAAATAAAAAAAAGTAGTCTGATCCCCTATTATTTATTCCTCGGTGTTGGCCACCCTGACCAACTCAAGTCTTGAAACAGAAAGATAGCATTCTAATGCCACGAGATACAAAAAATAACGAAGTAGTAATTTATTTTATATACTTCATTCATTCATTCACTGCTCAAACAGGTTATTTAAATGATTGTAATTTATATAATTTACGACAAGGTGGAGTGCAATAATGAACTAGAATTGATGCTGTAAATAGCATTTTGTATTTATTTTTAGGAATCTAATCATAGGGTCAAAAACATTCGAAACAGGTTTGTTTCTTAATAATTCAAATATTCAAATATTACCAAAGATTCTAAAATATCGACTGCCAGCATTAACGTATAGGTAGGTATGTACACATACCTAACATAATTCAATTTGATTGTTCTAATATCTGTCTGACCAGGAAATTAATCCAGAACCTCCTGTGCAATAGTTTATTTAGTAGTAAATGCTAGTAAATGTTATTTAGTAAAACATGTTCTAAAAGATGCTTAACTTGATGATGAAATCTTATTCGATAACAGAAACCTCTGTTTTTGGCGTCACAAAAAAAGCGAATTAATTCTATAATAAGTAACAGTCGTATAACAATCTGAAATCAAATACAATAATAATCAAATTCTTTACCACATCTTCTTTCTTACATCAATCATCTTTTGATCCAAATATAAAACGATATTTATAATGAAATTTTGGATATAATATTATACTGTCTTTTTCCGCTCGTGTTATCTTACCAAATATTTTCTAAGCATATTAGAATGGGTGTAATATTTCATTTTCTATCTTATTCAGTATTTTTTCTTTATTCTACGTCGTGTTGTGGATAATAATGAAAATAAATGGAATAAACATCAGGGAGAAGCGAACAGCCAAATATTCTGACGCGACGTCAAGTTACAAGCGCGAAATATGGAAATTCTATAACAATATTTGAGAGCATTATTGCCCTAACTGTTGGCAGATACTAAATCGAAAATTAAGTAGATTTTCAGTGTACGCAAGCATAGTAAAAGTTTTAATATCTGCACAAAATGTTCGTTATTTAACGCTTTTACAGTGAAGGAACACGTTGCAAGAAAACCAGCACACATACCTGTAAAGAAATTAAAAAATTGTGTGTGAGTTAAGTTGACCCATCCACACTTGCATCCATAGTGGGAAATCTGATAATGAAAGTAAGAAGATTCGATTTTGTTTCGCCCTCGTTATTTTTTATTTTTCCCAGAGTAAAAAGAAGCATAATGTCTTTCTCCAGCCCATAAGTTGTTTCCCTCTCACAATTAATGTCGTCCCTTCGTTCACACGCAGAACCATACTATCGCATATAGAACATTAGCTTCCACGATTAGTATGATTAAACACCTTCCAGTCTCACCTACAATCTAATCACTGCACCCTTGACATTCAGCATCCAACAGCGCTCTGCAACGACTGCACTGCACATCAATGCAATCAGTTGCACGCGGCTTGCGTAATGGTCGGTTGCATCACTGCAGCGGACGATACATAGTTTACATAACATGCGCGAGCGATTATTGAGATAATGACATGTTTTCTATAAACTATAGATCGTAGAGCGTCTATCATTTGAATATTGTATACGTTTTTTTTATATTTATTTATTTAAAGATTTATTGTTACATTAAACAAGAGAATTATTGACGGCTCCGTAGCCCAGGTGGTAGTGTATCTGCCTCCGACGCACAGGGTCGCGGGTTCGAATCCCGCCCAGGGCAAACATTTGTGTGATGAGCACTTGTGTTTGCCTTGTGTCTGGTTGTTGTTTATCTATATATGTATTTGTATTTATCTATTTATGTAATGTATATCGGCTGTCTGGTACCCATAGTACAAGCTCTGCTTAGTTTGGGATCAGATGGCCGTGTGTGAAGATGTCCCCACATATTTATTATTTATTATTTATTTATTATCTTCTCTGGCAAAAGGTGCACAGATTGCGACCATTGGAAGAAAAGATTGCCCAGCAGTAGTGGGACAGGGACAATGAAGCTACAAAATCTTCTCAGATTTTTACTTTAAGTTCAATTACCTATATTTATGAGCCATGGTAGCCTATAAGTAAAAATTCTAAACTAAGTACATAGTTATTGTATCTTGGTTTATTTATAGTACGATCAAAGATCGGAGTATTTAACATTATGCGACCAGCCGACCATCCGGGGTTACGCCCGCGTTGTTTATATTTTCCCTATATTTGAATGCTATCTTCCCCATTTATTTAAAAACTAGATTTCCGCCCGCGGCTACGCTCGCTTTATGTAAGATTTTCCCGTGGGATCGAGAATTTTTTCCGTAAAAAATATCCTATTTATTATTTCCAGGTTACAAACTATCTCCATTCCAAATTTCATTCAAATCCGTTGAGTACTTTAAGCGTGAAGGCGGAACAAACATCTAAATAAATATTTTTATTTTGTCTAGGAATGGGTAACAATTTTTTTTTTGTGGTTGCTAAGCAACCTGTGTAATAGGAAAAATATTTCTTTGGATATGGTATACATTCCACAAACTATAATCCCTACCGATCTTAATGATTCAATCCAGCACTAAATGAGCTGAACATCATTAAAAAAAAAACCCTGGCAGCTCGTTATACCTCAATGGGGCGGAGATCTGCCCCAGAGGTAATCTCCCGACACCTGGAACCCGGAAACATGCCAAACGAGGCAGGGAGGATTAGGCTAATGAAGATACTGCATTCTTAATGAAAATTATCCGCTTTCCGGCGGTTTTTGGAAGGTAATTAGACGTTGCAAAATACTAATTAGTCTTTATGGTTTGTAAGGTATAAATAGTAATACACACAGATTTTTAAATAAGAGCGTTTAAGCATTAGTATACCACGCTGGCCCAGTGCGGGTTGGTCGACTTCACTCAGCTTTTTAATTTCTTCCTAAGAGTGTGCAGGTTTTCTTCCGATGCTTTCCTTCGCCACAGAACAGTAGTTTAATGTCAGTGCAAGAGAGCTTTGAATAAAAAAAATAAGTATTGATTTTGAAATATAACTACATAATATTCGTATTTATTTGACTTGCGCATACGCCAAAGAAATGCATTTTAAACTGCGCATTTAATGTAGCTGCGCTTGCGTCGATGTCGTGACGTGACGTCGATAAACTTAGATCATATTTTTTATGGTAATTGTGCAGGTATAATGATTCAACGAGACAACCGCGAGTTATCTCGAAACTGAATCATAATCATTTTCAACCAGTAGACGTCCGCTGTTAAACAAATGTTTGTAGTAAAATAGACGATAAAATCCGGAGCTTGATTGTTTTGTGTAGGCAGATCACCCATCAAATATTTCTTTAATTATATTTATTTAATTATCTTTGTTTGCAGTTCTTTCGGATAACTTAATTTAACTGGAAGGAGGGGACATGGTACTAAGTGTATAAAGTTCAAGCGTTGAATTAAATTGATGAAATAAGCAGTTCTAAATATTCTTGCATCAATTAATCGCGATTCCTTATGTTGAATTTATGGTTATTAATTTATACAAAAATTAATCTTAGCTCATGTTTATTTTAAATGAGTTATAATTCAACTGTTGTAAATATGAAATCTGATTTGACTATAGCAGTTATTGTATAAATGAGTGAAGGTGAGTGAATGAGTGAAGGTGAGTGAATGAGTGAACGAACCGCCAAATTATCTTTCGTTCTGTCTGGCAGTTCTGTCTGTTCACATTCGGATTTTCTACTGCGTTAGTAAGGGTCGTGTAATATCTTCCCAGTGATAAATAAGTTATAAAATAATATACTAATTATTTATTTAAAATAATATAAAGTTTTCTTTGGCTCATAACCCTATTTCCTACACCTTATGTCTGGGATTACACAATGCCAGTTACTCGCGCCACTGGACACTGGATAGACGACCGCTGTATACACGTTAGGCACGTTAACATTTGCATGAGTATCCGACATCCGTCTATCCGGCACTGACTAATGCCAGTAACTGTCTTCGTGTAATTCAGTCTGTATTCCCACGGTAAAATCGAAAATAAAATTGGCGTAGCTGCGAGCAGACAGACAGTTCTGTTCTCACAAATTTCCATATAAATAAAAAGACACGAGCGTTGCAACATAGCAAATGCATTTGGTGATGTCATACGGATACGTAGTATGTACTAGCCAGCGGATGCAGTGCTATGCAGTCGAATACAATACTTATTGAGGTCGCCACGCCCTACTCGTACTACTGTCTACTGGAATACCGTGATTTGTGGTCCTGGTACAACACGGTGTGAGGATGACAATGACATGATGATACTCGTAACTAAACTACGTAAGGTTGTGCATTGTGCAATGGTACTCGTAGTAGGCTTGTAGATGGATGTTGCAGGTTTGAGTGTAGTTTTTATATATTTAAGTTTTTTATTTAAGTGTATGAATATGTGCATTTTCTTTGGCTAGTATTAGGAGAGAAGTGTATGAAATAGACAGATAGGAGTAGATAAGAAAATATTTCTGCCAAGGTTTTATATAACATTTCTGTTTGAAAAAGTTAAACATAACAAGATAACTAAGGTTTAAGATTTGGCAAGATAACTAGGTAACGTGTGGTGGAGGAGAAGATAACTAGGTAACGTGTGGTGGAGGAGAAGATAACTAGGTAACGTGTGGTGGAGGAGAAGATAACTAGGTAACGTGTGGTGGAGTAGAAGATAACTAGGTGACGTGTGGTGGAGGAGAAGATAACTAGGTAACGTGTGGTGGAGGAGAAGATAACTAGGTAACGTGTGGTGGAGTAGAAGATAACTAGGTGACGTGTGGTGGAGTAGAAGATAACTAGGTGACGTGTGGTGGAGTAGAAGATAACTAGGTGACGTGTGGTGGAGTAGAAGATAACTAGGTAACGTGTGGTGGAGGAGAATATAACTAGGTAACGTGTGGTGGAGGAGAAGATAACTAGGTAACGTGTGGTGGAGGAGAAGATAACTAGGTGACGTGTGGTGGAGTAGAAGATAACTAGGTGACGTGTGGTGGAGTAGAAGATAATTAGGTAACGTGTGGTGGAGTAGAAGATAACTAGGTAACGTGTGGTGGAGGAGAAGATAACTAGGTAACGTGTGGTGGAGGAGAAGATAACTAGGTAACGTGTGGTGGAGGAGAAGATAACTAGGTAACGTGTGGTGGAGGAGAAGATAACTAGGTAACGTGTGGTGGAGGAGAAGATAACTAGGTGACGTGTGGTGGAGTAGAAGATAACTAGGTGACGTGTGGTGGAGTAGAAGATAACTAGGTAACGTGTGGTGGAGTAGAAGATAACTAGGTAACGTGTGGTGGAGGAGAAACTGCCGAAGACACTCCACAGACATCGCTTATAACAATCGCAAATGAAAAATTTGAATAGTAATAATGTACATCCGATGCATCTACCCAACTACCTACCGCATAAATGAATGCATGACGTCATCACACCACTAATACAATATAACACACATGATTTAGATGGACAGCTGAGTCAGGCTTATTAGGTGGTAGGCGATAAATTACCATTGTACGAGTATCTAGTGCGCACGATTGGATGTTGTGATTCACTTATGTGACGCTGTGTGTGATGTAAATCCGTCAGAACCTATGCAACAATACAAAGAAGTAACTATGTTCTAAATGAGGGGTCCTATACCTAGAAGAGGAGAAGACTATAACCAGCAGAATTTGATGTGAGCTGAAAAATGTGATGATGTTAATAAATTAACAACCACACACATTCCTCACCAGGAAAGCGCATTTCTTTATTCCACCATAACTTCTAAATGCCTAAACAGATTTAGATGTGTGTGTGGGGTATCGTTAGAATCCAAATTTGGCAGGGGAGCCGTGTTTTTTTTTAATTTATTTTATATGCACATTTTACAAACACAGTCGAACGAATCGAACTTTGAGAGAAGAGATAAAACTACCAGCACACGTAACCTTTTTTACGTAAATTAGAATGAAGTATTCCAAAAACGTATCCATCCATGCAAAGCGAGCAACGGACGAACACAAACGTTTTAATCCGTCCGTTGCAAAGAGAACGCGGGAACTAAATCCACTTTCAGCAAACACTGATTTACTGGGAGCTGTGTACAAAACCCTGCACGCTTGTTTCAAAAACGTGTACAACGAAACGTAAGAGTGTTCGGTATACAAAACTGGACAACTTTAAAAAAAGCATATGTCTACATACGATAGGCAAAACACACCCCAAAAATATGTCGAAAGCTTCCCATTTTAAGGTGTTGGGGAGCGCGGATGAATCTCAAAGCTCTCTCTTTCTGTTTCAGATTCAGACAGATTTTTTACAGAACGTTTTTAAGGGGCATACAATAATGGCTAGATTAGCAACTCAACGCGCTTTAGTTGAAAGTTCAACCGACGCGCTACAGAAATAACGTTTTTATTAGCGTGCGATGCTTCACGGTAGTTACGTCCGACACTGCGCAGGAATCGTGCGAAAAACTAGTTTTTTTTTTTACTTTTTTCTCGAACTACCTATGATAATTTTTTTTTGCACGGATGAAAGATAAATGAATTGCCAATAATATCCCGTAGGAACCGTGTCTGCGTCTGTTATAGTTTAGAAGCAGTAGCGAATTTAACAATAGGAACAGCTCGACTTCAATGGCGTTTTTGGTATAGTATTTAATGTTTTTAATAAAAATCAGTCTGCGCGAAATAAAGGTTATATATCCAAGTTTAATATATATGTTTTCTGGAATTTTCTCCTTGCTCGTTTACGAGCCTTAGGCCTTCAAAAACTGCGAGTTGGCATGGGTAGGACCCTTAATGAACTTCGGGGAATTCAATACCTAGCCAGAACTTTTTACAACATGGCTTCGGAAAGAAAATCAAGTTGTGCCGACTTCACGTAACAGAAGGAAGAACAGTAGCATTGTTGTAACATACAGAGAACTTGAGAGGACTGTGTTGTCTACATTATAATCATCATCATATGGCTGAAAGACATCCAAAGCTGGACAAAGGCCTTCCTTCCTAGCACAACGACCGCTCAATGGACCAACTTGAATTTACATTTCAGACATCTACGTAAATTAAGAAAAGAAGAGCGAAGCCCTACGAGTATGATATCATATGAAGCATTGTTTAATAACATGATGCCAGACAGTGCACTCGCGAGCAAAAATGCAGGCCCGGCATTTAATAAAGCAAGCTCGCAGAAAAACGTGGATAAGCGAAAGAAATTAAAAATCAAACCTGACTGCAGTTTATATCTTTCATATTGACAGAATTTTAAATTTTCTTCAGTTTTTAGATACATTTTAAATTAACAGCTTGATAGATTTTCTTTTACCGCCACGCAAAACGTGTTTTATTAACAAAAACGTTTCTTGTCAATCAAGGCGGATTGAATAAAACTTTTGTGTTGATTCAAGAAAACAAAAGCTTCAAGTTCTGTCCAAGATCGACAAAAATTTAATTTTTCGTTTTATAATCAATTGAACAAAAGAGTAAGTTTAAGTCGTAAATATCAACATTTAAATAACAAAAATTTCTGATCTATTTCTTGTTTAAAGATCACAAAGCACACATCTGAGAAACCAACATGCCTGATCGCTCATATTCAGGGTAGGCAAGTACATACTTTCGTAACATGCTTACCATGATACAGGTACCGGTCAAACTCATAACCCACTTATTCAGCTCTAACGCAGCCGGGTAAATGGTACCTTTAAAACTTGGCGTTTAAATTAAAATTTGAACAGCTCAGTGGAATTTGTCTGATGATTCACTTTGGTATTTACGTGCAGAAAAAGTTATATTAAACCGCATTATTTTGTTGAAAAGGGGGAGAATATATTATAATTTAAATTGAGCTTTTAGAGATATAGGGTAGAAAGCGCTTTTTATGAAGAAAGGATGACTTGATTAAAAGAAAATATCTTTATACTTTGTAGGATATTTGATTAAAATATTTAATGGATGTTCGTTTATATTCCAAACGTGATAAATTAAAAAAATATTTATAAATTCCAGGTTAGAAAAACTCTTTATGACAGCCTCCGTGCCCGAGTGGTCAAGATCTCGCCGCTCATTATGGAGGTTCCGGGTTCGATTCCCGGTGGGGACACTGTCAAGCAAAAATCTCTTTGTGAGACTTTCCCCAGTTGGTTAGGACTTTGCAGGCTGAATCACCTGATTGTCCAAAAAGAAAGATGATTCCGTGCTTCGGAAGGCACGCTCGACGACCAGTTGTTTTTAATTACGGAACTGACGAGAGAAAGAACTTTCTTCATTGTATAGATAGGAGGTAGGCAATACATGTAATTTTATTCTCTCCGTATTTCCAGAAACCACAAGATCGCCTACCTCATGCACAAAGACCTTCCCTTAATTAACCCATTCATTATCAAAATATCCTATTACCCTTCATGTGAGATTTATCCTTATCCTTACTTATACGAGTATTATAAATTAAAAAGTAACTCTATCTCTGTCTACTTGGTCCGTGGTCTCTGTCTATCTGTTTAGCTTTCACGGATAAATTACTGAATTGATTTTTATGTTAAGTACTGTAAGGAGCGGCCTCCTTTGAGCGGACTGGCTGTTCGTTTAGTTCGATTGAATTTAAATATTTTGAAATACGAATGGTTCTTTTTTATTGTTTTGACTCGGGACGTCATCGTGTTACCGAGTTGACGATATTTTGTTCTAGAGAGTGAAAAAATATAAAATATATTTATTTACGTATATCATTTGCATTTTCTTCAGATTAGCTTAGCGCCCATCTGGCTACTGCCCCCCGCATTTACTGTACCTACAAAAATTGTTTGGTACTCAAGGACGGACGTAGGTTTCTCATTACGAGATTATGAGAATAGTAAGTACTAGCTTTCTGCCCGCGGGTACGCTCGCGTTATGCAAGATTTTCCCATGGGAATAAGACTTTTTTCCGTAAATAGTATACGATGTGTTAATCTAGGCTGCAAACTATCTCCATTTCAAATTTCATCCAAATCCGTATAGTAGTGAAAGCGGAACAAACATCCAAACACTTAAACTTCCAATATATTTTCACATTTATAATATTAGTGTGATATCTCCCTCCGCGTTCGTACATGGCGTTGTTGCAACAGTTGTTACTTCTAGAAACGAGGAAAACTCGCAAACCAGGCTTGCGTAGCTGACTAGGAAAAATATTCAAGAAGAAAGCCTCTAGTGTTAACAGGTGATGTTAAAACCGAAAATAAAAGTTAGCTGTGCAAGATAACCCTCGTTATTACTCACTTTATAAAGCAGACTGCAAACTCTTCACAACAAGCATGTCTATGAGCCCGCACTAATGGGCAAGACTATCTGCCTACCTGTTATAAGCCAAGCACACTTGCATAGAGCCCGTCTGACAATATTTTTTTAGCCGAAGAATTCAATTGCTTAGTTAGAGTATTATGACTTTGTTATAAAGTGGTATCGCTATTGACGATAGAAAACCAGTCTCAGCTGATGAAAAGTGACAACGAACGAACGAACGGTCTTGTGGTTAGGGCCGCTGCCTCCCATCCGGTAGACGCGGGTTCGATCCCCACCACGTACCAATGTGTTTTCGAATTTCGAATTCATATGTACGTTTAGTCGACGCTCTTATGGTGAAGGAAAACATCGTGATGAAACCTGCACACTCCTGCGAAGAAATTCAAAAGTTGTGTGTGAAGTCGACCAACCCGCACTGAGCTAGCGTTGTCGACTAAGGCCTAATCGCCCTAATTCAGGGTAGGCTCGAGCCCCTTGGTGGAACGTGAGCTGTTGATGATGAAGACAAACCTAAAATCACGCTTCCGCCGCTAAGCTTTTTGGTTTGTTTTAGTTGGCTCATTTGGCAATATTTTTCGACTAAGATTCGACATATTATACTACGCACATAAACGTAAAAAAAGTACACAAATCTTTTGTTTCTTAGTGCACTGCATATACTAATTCAATATTGATTAAGGCCAAATCAAAGTTTCGCATTGACAGGAATTTCACTCGAAGGTGGCCGAAACTGCTATGTGGTAGACAGACACAGTACACTACTAGTAATTTGCAGGAGTACTTTAAAAGCGGGAAACCCGGAAGGAGCAGTGGCGTCGCGCCGCATCGATCGCAGGCGACGCCAGGTGGGAGCACTAGCGTTTATAGTACGACAGTCTAGTCTAGACCAGTTTTAGGACTCATTTATTAAATGATTTGAAAAATACTGAAGTGCTTGTTAAATTATAATTGTAATGGCTGTGTTGCGGAAGTCATTTTTAGACTTCTTATTATGCCTGACAGATAACACTTCAACTTAGAATATAATGCGTCTAGTTCTGCTCTACATACTTAAGACACTTAGTAAGTACAGTGGCTTTAAATTATAATTAATTATAAGTAAGCAGTTACCTACAACTTATTTTTGTATTGTTCTACAACAACAAAAAAACTTACCGGTGAAAAGGTAGTGCGAGTATTAGTTTTGTAACGAGGCATTCGTCCTCTTTCCTGTTTTATGACTGGCAACTTTTCTTGCTGGCAGTTTTATCTTTTATTTTAAATTCGTTTTCAAATTTAGATTTCTTACGTTTCAATTTTTTTTTTTTTCTGCTAAATTCTTCACTTCATATCCTGATCTCCAATAGTAAATTCAAAAAGCTTATCTACTATTTTCTACTATTTTTCATGTCAGTTATATATAATATATAAATACCTTATTTTTCTTCGGACTGTGCCCTGGATATTGCCACATATCAACCCTCTACAACACCCTTCGTGTGGTGCAGCAGCTTGTGGCGGCTGCTGGACCACAGTTTCAACATTTTTAAGAGACTATTTCTTCTGTTATGTATGATGTTATTATGTACTTTCTAACACATAAGTTACTGCTAGATAGATTAGTTACACTTTGTTCATACTTTTATATAAAATATCTATATGATTCATAAACAAACAGCGGATAAAATACATTAGTTCTACGTGCACACTTCCGTAAATGAAGGTTCTTTTTATCATGTGTTTTCTATGGGAGTATTCCTGAAATAAACGATGTTATAAACACTTTTAGGTTTGTGTGTTATTCTTCTCGGGTCTTCTCATTCGCCCTAGGGCGACGGGAGCCAGCATCAGCCTTTCGGCTCTGGCTGGGGCTGTTCTCGCGGTCCTCTACCACAAATTACGTAAAGCCGCGGCGCGCGCCGAGACAGATGGCTCACTCGGAACTGAGCGCCATATTCTTACGCACACATTGATCATTCGCGTTTACAGGCCGTGGTCGGCCCATCTCGGACCACGTGCAGTCGGGTCGTCGCTCGCGACTATTAACTAGGTACGTGTTTGTAAACGAAACGAACGTTCAAAATTTATCTTTTCCAATGCCGTGCACATGTTTCCCCATCGATTATTTAAAAAAAATATATCTGAGAATGCGAATTTTTTACACATTAAAATACAATAATCGTGCTTTTAAGCAATGTAGAAATCGAAGAAAATATTTTTCCGTCACTAATTTGTAAAAACTGGCATATTTTTATTACGAATAATATAATTATTATCATCACATTATACTTGTTTTCGTTTTTTCTAACTACTTATCGACTCGACCGTCCTTGGCAGCTAAAGCAGCCAGACGCAATAGTATATCTACAAAAAACGTGTTAAAAATAGGTTATTCTTTAGAATTATGTACCTCAAAAAGAAAAAGGAATAAATTGAATAAATTGAAATTGAATCTTAACTCTTTTTAACCGAACTTGATAACTAAATATAACACAATAGCACAATGCAGGTAAAATGGCGGCAAGCATAGTTGCCGTCGTCGTCGTATGAGATGTCGAGATGTTTTGTATACCTACATGTACTCATGCTTTTAGATAAATGATGCTCTGTCTATCCATTTAGGAATGCACGTACGATAAGATGAATGTGTAAATGAATTGATGTATCGGTGTAAATGTAAAGCACCTAAACTGCTCTATTTCAGAATTAGTACAGTAGCAACCCTAGGGAGTCAACCAAGTTTAGGTAGTTATTTTCGAGAACGGCGGGAGTGGACTTTCTGGAAACGAAACTTATTTATTTTGTGGTAGCAACCAACCCTAGTGAGTCTGGCAAGATGACGTAATTATTTTTGAAGGCGAGAGTGGTCCATCTGTAACCTTTTTTATTTTGTGCCTCTACTGAGGACCGGGCACGGGGTTGGGCTTAAAAGCCGTTGCCATCTTTGGATGGTGGTACTGTGACCATCTTTGGGTTGTGGTGCTCAAATCTGGGAAGCGGTGCTCTCCTCCTCGGCGCTTCTCGCCAGTAGAAGCTCCCTGGGGAGAGCCTTCGACCTTGTGTCCGGTGGGCGTCCATGTAGTGGGGCAATCCCGCGAATATGTTCGAACGAGGACTGGTTCGCTCGTTCGAACATTGTGGTTGCCAGGCGAGCGATGAAGGCGTCCAGGTTGTGTGTTATTAAACGATGTTATTATTAGTATATAGTATAGTGGTACCGCAACTAGCGTGGAGGCGAGACCATTTGTGCTCGTCATTTAATAAAATAAAATAAAATAAAAAAATATATTACTTAGGTTTTACTACGTTTTGTTAGTTTCATTACGCGCTTGCCTCGTTAATTTACTAGCTTAATTCTACGAATGGTTTGCATTTTAATCAAGATGAGTTACATTTTTTATCGTTCCATTTTATTTTGTTATGCGAATCGGAGCGCGGCGGAGACCTGCACGTTTATGCTAATGGAATAGAACGCAATAAATTAAATAAATTGTTAAATAAATGAAGGGTTATGTGAACGGGCTTTAAAATTGTCTAGGTATATAAAAACATATTTTGGGTTAAAATAAGTTACCAAAAATATATTTGATATTAGAACAAGCAAAATTTTTGATCGTGATTACTAAATTAGGAATTAAGAAGGATATTTTAGGATATGTTAACTAAGCTAAAAGAACTGGGTGAGATTAAGGAAATGTAGTAAGATTAATTATTATAGAGGCCAGTCCAACTAGATCTGTTGCCGGAATGAGAAATGTATTTACATTTTGATAAACAATCTGTAGTTTAAAACGTTTACTATAACGACAATACGTAATTATAGTACTCCCCGGATGATTTTACAATCAAATAAAGAATTTAAATCCGATTCTGTTGTTTGTAATTAAATGGTTACACTCTTTATAAGAAGATTTTTACCATTTTAAACTTTTTTAGCAGATTCAAACCAGCCACTTATTTTTTAGGTCAAATCAATCACAATCAATCAATCAGCCCATTGCAGTCCACTGCTGGACGTAGGCCTCCCCAAGGGTACGCCAAAGCGCACGATCTCCCGCTTTCCTCATCCAGCCACCACCAGCGACCCTTTACAGCGATTTTTTAGGTAAACAAGTAAAAATACTATGATAAAATGATTGAAATTCAAAATGTTTAAAATCGCGAGAGTTAAAAAGAAGTTTTCCTCTTTACCAATCCGACCCTAAATATCTCATCAGTATATTTCAGCTGAACTTCATGAGTAACTCGGAGTAACATACACCACGCCGCATGTCGAAGTTTAATAGTTAGACTAACCACTCTATATTTATATTATACCTTTATACAGGGGTGGATATAGCAACCACAGGTTTAGTGCAAGTCTGGAAAGTTTCCAGAACGACACATCTGGATATACCAAGTCTGCCTGGCTAGGTCTCGGCTGTTTCACCAACTATTTTAATGGAATTCCTTGGGTTAATTAAGATTTTAGTTATATTATGCAAGCTTTTAATAGAGCGTGGGCGGGATATGAGACTGGTGTCTCTCGTTCTGGAGAGTGTGGTTCGACCATTGCTTTTTAATTTTTCGAAAAGAATTTCTCGATTTTATACATTTCATTTTTTTACGGTAAGGAAAACATAGTGAAGATGCCTCTGAAGGATTTGAGACTCTGAAGTCAAATGCCCAATGAGCCAGCGTAGTAGACTAAGGCCCGGTTTCCACCAAAGCGGAGAGGAGAGGAAATGTGTTGAGATGTGCTGCGAAGCTGGCAGGCTATTTCCACCAAAGCGGAGAGGAGATGTGAGCTGTGCGTAGCGGCGAAGCGCGGGCAGAAGGCAGCGGGGCGGGGAGTGGGAGCGCGGGCGCCGCTCGCCGCCCGGCTACACACATCTTCGCTCGGCCGCGCCCCGCTTGCTATAGAAAAATTAGACATATCCTCTCCGCTCCGCTTGATCCATTTCCACTGAAGCTAAGCGGAGAGGAGATGTGGAAATAACGAAATCTGATTGGTTATTCAAACACATATCCTCTCCTCTCCGCTTTGGTGGAAACCGGGCCTAAGGCCCTAATTTTAAGTGAACTCGAGCACCTCAGGTGGGGACGATGATATCCTTACTAATATTATAAACGCGAAAGTTTGTAAGTATCGATGGATGTTTGTTACTCTTTCACGCAAAAACTCCAGAACGGATTGGGATGAAATATGGAATAGAGATATTTTGTACACTGGAATAACACACGGGATACTTTTTACAGGAAAAAGTCTTATTCCCACGGGAAAATCTTACACAACGCGAGCGTAGCCGCGGGAGGACCGCTAGTAACATAATAAGGAGCTTAAACACCATTTTAAGTACTTATGTCGGGTAAGGGTTATACCTAAATAGGTATCAGATTATAAAACTATGTTTGGCTATTAGAGCGATTCGGCCTTGTTCACACGCTTATAAATCTATGGCGACATGGAATTATGCCAGTAGCATACCATTGTAACTGCCTATACCGCGCTGTGAGAACCAGCCTTATAAATCGCTTTATAAATAGTTTTTAACGTATTACCAATGCAATACTGGTTGCCAATAAATAAAATTAGTGTCAATTTTGTTTACTGGAAACGTTAAAACGGTATGGGAAATGATACTAATAGTATTGTTTTCGTTTCTTCTATTTCTTTATAATACGTTACTAGGCTTCCACAAAATCATGCGCGTGGTTTCCATTTTTTATTGGAATAAGATGTTTTGCCGCAGTAAAAAGAATTTTGTGTGTAATAAAATACAAAATGACAAAATAATATATATTCATGAGGCAAATTATGTATATGTAAACATTTTCCCAACTACATGTATGTAAAATGTTATCAAAATGGGGTCGAACCCTTGGGCTCTAAATAGCAAACATTATTTTGTACTACGAGTATAGGTACTCGTAGTACAAAATAATGTTTGCTGTGCTGCTTGTAAATAATTACGTACTTTTAAAATACTAAAAATCTTATTTTACAGTAAGTTTTATGTCTTAAAAATAAATACTTTCGTTATTATTACAACGTTCTTAAAAACCTGTAATAACAATAATACTCGTAACACATCTGCACCGACAATACAAACAAAAGAGGTGACCGTGTTCACAGCCTTTGGGGACAATACAAGAAAATAACGGAAAACCAGACACTGAAAACATGTCCTCTTTCGGCGGCTCGAAGACAAAGCGCAATACATTGCGTTTTATTTATAAACTAGCTAACCGTCCGCTGCTACAGCCCGCGTCGTTTGATAGTTTTTTCCTGTAGGAACAATATACTTTCCCGCGGTAAAATGTAGCTTATGTGTTGATTCAAAGCCTGATCTATCTGCCTACCAAATTTTATTAAAATCTGTTAGGCCGTTTAGACATTACAGCGGAAAAACAAACATCCATACTTTCGCGTTTATAATATTAGTGAGGTAATGAGGTATAAGGGAGGGAGGTTTCTTTAGAAATAAGCGGGCCTGTTGTGTAATATTTTCAAATGTTACTATTGTGTACAATAAATGATTAAATAAATAATAAATATAAGAGTGGTATCATTATCGTTAAGATTTTTTTTATTCTGACATTTTATATTAACTTCTTAATATAAAATGAACCTAAAACTGATTGGTTTTTTAAACAGCAATGTATCTAACATTTTCATATCTCAAAAATGCAGACACATTTTTTCTAGCGAACTAAGGATGCCACTTTTGTCTTTATTTGGAACGCCATTACGAAGTTTTCAAATAGAACTGTGTATCTTGTGAATAGCTCAAAAATTAACCGAGAAAATGTAAGTTATGTCTGTACTGTTAGGCGAATTGTTCAGCAGGTCAAGACATAAAGACATACATTTATTGTTTAGGAAAGAATGCTACATAGTTTTGTTTCATTTTCTTTGAAATAGCTGAACCATCTGCTGCATATTTTGTACAAGAATTCTTTGGTTCTATTTAGTTTCAGCACTATAGTGCAATAAGAATACAATTGAAATATATGTACAGCATGAAATTTACATCGTATTGTTCCCGCCGTGTAGTGATAGTACCCGTCAAACAAAACAACATTTAACGAAAAAAAAAATTCCTGCCGCAAAAAAATTTTTGGTCTCTCCATACAAAGTGAGACGACTCCCGAGTGACCCATTTTGTATGGAGAGACAAAAAATTTTTTTGACACTGGAATTTTTTTTTTCTCGTGAAAAGTTGTTCAGTTTGACGGGTACTATCACTACACGGCGGGAACAATACGATGTAAATTTCACGGTGTATACATAATTTATTCCTAAAATGTAATACGTAAGGCGAGGCCCTATTTGAAAAATCCTTCTTGGGCCCCTTTTGGAACTCGCGGATCTCACGTCTCGGAATATGTACCAAAAAAACAGAAGAGTTTATCATTTAGCGACGTAACCAAGTAGATTTTACATATAATCAAGGAATAAAGCGAAAATAAATAATTAAAATCACCGAAAATCACCCCACATTCAAAAAACCACCATGACCACATTTGAAAATCTGTTTTCTCAATATTTTCAGCGACAACAACATATTTTTTTGTCTTTTTTGGGTGGCTAAATTAATACCTAAACGGCGAAACCAGCTAGTTTTTTTATTCGTTCTATATTTTTCACAAAAAAGAGAAAAGAGTTCAAGAAAAACGAGTTTTTCGTACGATTCCTGCGCAGTGTCGGACGTAACCTCCGTGAAGCATCGCACGCTAATATGAACGTTATTTTAGTAGTGCGTCGGTTAAAATTTCAACTAAAGCGCGTTGAGTTGCTAATATAGGATAGGGCCTCGCCTTAATAACAACCGCGAAACATTTTCTGTACGGAGCAAAAACTTTATCCGTCTGTTAAAAAAATTACATTCGATTTTCCCCTTTGAAGGCAATTCCACGAATTTCAACAGTTTTCAAACCCCACGCACATCTGACACGAGTTTTTCAGTTTCTGACGGCTTGTTTATCTCCAATCCCTCCATTAGCGACCAGCTGAAAATGGTAACTTTCCCACAAACATTTCGCTGGTGAATTTGAAATGCGGTACGAAACTGCAAAGCTAAAGTGATTTACTCCGACAGCCCGTGGATTTATTAAAACGTTAATCATCGTTTGCTGAACTTTGCTTTACCTATATATGAAATGAAGTAACCGTATATAATTTTAACCTAACACGGTAACCACAATATTAGATGCTTCATTACGAAAACTGCCCCTACTGGCTAGATTGTGCTCACGTCGACCAACCAGCACGGCCAGCGTGGTGTCATGCCTGATCGCCTTATTCAGAGTAAGTTCGAGCCCCTCGGTGGGGCCGTATATTAGCATCAGTCCGCGTTAGTTACTTTCCGGACGAAGGCATCCCATTGAATTTTTTTATTGCTTAATTTTCCATTTAATACATTTTTTAAATATACACTGATCGTAAAAACATACCTAAATAACATGGGTTTTCCGTTCCTATAGATAATATTTCGTAACCATGCGAACCTGTCGTCTACAGTTTTTTTTTTTTACATGATTTTTTTTATCTAGTTTTCTTTCATAACAATGGCTGGCCACGTTTCCGGTGAAACCCTTTTCTCAAAACTATTATCTTTTTTCGTTGACTGGTATAGAATTAAAACATGTATTATTATTATTATTATTATTACGTAATGTTTCTGTAAGGGTAAGGGTTGGTGACAAATGTATTCTACTTTGCCGTCACCACACGGCGTCCCTACCCGTCCCGTCCACGGCGTAAAACCCTTACTCTTCCCGTGGGTATCGTAAGAGGCGACTTAGGGACCACACATTGAACAGGGAACGGGCAGCAGCGCTCTCTGATACAGTAACCTTTTAATCTGCGATCTCCAACCCGCCTGCCAAGCGTGGAGATTATGGCAAAACCCTCCACTTAAGTGGAGGAGGCTCATAGTCCAGCAGTGGACTGTAACGGGCCGTTGATATTGATGAATGTTTCTGTGTAAGTATATACGAGGCCACTGTTGGGAAAGAAAAGATAAAAATAAGACAATTGAAAATCGAACACTTTTAGGTTTTCGCGGTTGTTAAATTAATAACACACACACACATCGTGGTAATAACCCGGTAGATATGTGTGTTATTAATTGAAAAATTTCAGTCATAACCCTATTTTCACAACAAAAAAAAAAAACACCTATATTTATCAAGCCTTACAAAATTTTGCTATGAAGAGCTTAGCTAAATACGAGTCAAATCACGAACTTAATGAACCTATTATACCGTATTCCCACTCCCACCTAGTTTCGCTCTGAAACCGCTGAATAATCAAACGTAACAACAATGAAAGCCGCTTTACACATTGTCTAAAATCGAATGCTAACTAGTCATTGCTGCTGCAATACTAATTTACCGTCCAAGTATAATACAAACGCAGCCATGTATACCAAATTAAGCTTTGCATTTAGCCAAATCTAATGGCAGTTTGATGCTCTGATTGAGTTCTACCCAGGTTGAGGCGAGGTCCATTACAGAATCGACTTTAATTCAACAACTAGGTTTTTATATTGATTATGTTTTTAAGTTACAATTAAGATACAAAAATATAAGACATTCATTTAGACCCGTACAATATTCCTTACAGAGAAGGCAGAGCTTCAAAAGGCTGAAACGAACAAATCCAAAATAGAAGGCTTTAAGAGCTTGAAGTATCCGATTTATACGCTTTATATTACCGACTACCGTAGATAAGAAACTTAACTCTAAAGGAGATAATAAATAATAATTGTTCTGAATGGACGAATCCATCATATCATCATATAGAAATGTATTCAATAAGGAAATATCAACTTCAAAACCTATGTGATTATGAATTAGTCCTTCATTAAGTGCAGGTGAATTGCAGGAAGAGATAACAATCAATTACAGATAGCGATGTCCAAGCTAATGAGCTAAAGGCTGTACACACCAACACCATTAACATTTCACTTGTTGGCATCCCAATCATAAGCACTAACAGCAACTAGCACAAGTTACGTGCCATTGATTATGGCTAAGTAATCATAAAAGAATATTTAAAAGGCATAAAATGATGCCTGAACAACAACAGTTACCTTTGAAACACCATATTAAAAAAAAAACAACATACTGTCAAAATAACGCAACGCCTTGGACGACTTATGGGCGCAATAACCTTAATTTAGATAAGTATCTTTGCTATCCTGGTCACTGGTACCAAGGCCTGCCAATTGAATTAACTTGTGTCATGCGACAAACGCTACAAATGTTCCGAATTCGAAAACCAAAGAATGCCGAAGGCTTTGATGTGTAAACCTCTTAACACTCATACTACCACATACTGGCTTTAAATTTTATTGCGGGATATAAGGTTGTTATTACCGAGTTTACAACGACGACGACGACGTAACGAAGATTATTAAAATATTATAGCGGTAAAACATGGTAGACAAACTACTTAGGAATCGTTGCAATAAAGTGGTAAAACATTTATTACGATGTATAAAGCCAAAAAGTTCGGAAGTCAAGAGTCTGATAACGCGAAAAGCACAGATCACGAACCCGATTCTAGGAAAATATCATTTCAGAAGACAGCAAGAATTGTCGGTAAACTAGTGAAGGATCAGAAAATTAAAGACGCCACACCTAGCAGTAGTGGGTAAATATGGTTAGGTAGATAAAATAAAATAAATAGTAATAATAATGGAACCTAATGTAGTAATAAAAATGGAAGCCGTGTCAAAGTCAAAGTCAAAGTCAAATTTTTTTTATTCGAATTAAGATTTTTAAAAATCATTTTTCGACGTCAAAGCTGGTGTGGTGAAGGCAGAGTAGAATACATTTGTCACCAACCCCTACTCTTCCCGTGGGTGTCGTAAGAGGCGACTTAGGGACTACACATTGAACTGGAAACGTGCAGCAGCGCTCTCTGATACAGTAACCTTTTAATCTGCGATCTCCAACCCGCCTGCCAAGCATGGAGATTATGGCAAAACCCTCCACTTAGGTGGAGGAGGCTCATAGTCCAGCAGTGGACAGTAACGAGTCGTTGATTTTTATTTTGAATAATGGAACCTAAACGCAGATGTGCAAGTGTTATTTACCTGTCAAGTCATTGAAATGTACAATGAAAAGTTTAGTCCCAAGAACACCACCCTGTAGCACTCTTTAAAATAAGCCTTTCATGTTTCAAATCAACGGCCTTCATGTTTGCTGATACTTTATTCTCCGTTTTATGAGTAAATAATAAAGGTATTACTCCAATACATAATTAGGGTCTGGTTACCCAACAATAATAAAATTCAGAAAGTTATGCTTGTTACGAGTATAACACCCAAAAAACTCTCGAAATAGCCCTTTTAAAGTTAAAGCTTTTACTAATATACTCAAAAAGAGCCCCATAATGGATCCATGTTTATAGTATTTTAAACTTTTTTTAAGTAGCTTTATTATTTCATGTCGCATTAAAAACTTCTTCTGTTCATATATCTTACTGGCTTACCTTATAAACTACAGTGACAGTCTCATTTGAAGAGCTGTGACGGCTAACTTAAACTACGACAAGCCAGTTTTATCTAGATTTGATGAGAAATTAATTCCTGTTAGCTGTTAGTTTGTCTCTTCCTTTCCAGCGTGGATAGCATAAAAGAGAAGATAAGACTAGCGGCGCGAGATACAACATAAATGACCAATCATTGATCAAGATTTATAGACACTGTCGTAGTTTATAGATTACTAGCGGTCCGCCCGCGGCTAAGCTCGCGTTGTTTGAGATTTTCCCGTGGGAATAAGATTTGTATCCTATGTGTTAATCCAGGTTACCTACATACTATCTTCATTTCAAATTTCGTCCAAATCCGTCCAGTAGTTTAGGCGTGAAAGCGGAACAAACTTCTAAACATCCAAACATATTTTCACATTAATAATATTAGTGTGATTATATGTGAAAATATATTTGGATGTTTAGATGAAACTTGGGAGCTACTTTGTATTCCGCAACACTAAGCGGTTAGAATCCCGCCCAGGGCAAACATTCGTGTGATAAGCACCTGTGTTTGCCTTGTGTCTGGTTGTTGCTTATCTAATGAGCTGTCTGACAAGCTCTGCCTAGTTTGGGATCGGATGACCGTATGTGAGATGTCCCCACATATTATTAAAAATAAACTTACTGTCTTTTCTTGAACTTCAATAAAGGAACATACCTGAAACAGAAATGGTTCATAAAAAACTCGGTCATTCATACAGAAGTCAGGAAGGTCGTCATTTTAGATAAGGAACTTTTTATCGCAGGAATACGGAATACGACTTATTCCTACGGGAAAAATCTAAAGTAACACGGGCAGAGTTACACGCCTGTTATACAACATGTTAATTTAATGACGCAAACCATAGAACTTAAGAAATAAAAAAATATTTTTGTTCTGCTGATCTGTTTTATGTAAAGACGGATTTTGAAAATATTTCCCGTACATTTTTATTTTTTAGTTTCACGGACAGAAAAACCGCCAAAAAGGTTTTGCGTTTTTTACTTATCACGTTATTATTGGTTCTATTAGATCAATATCAATAATGAGATTACCGCTGCTAACCGCACTCGTGCATTCACCCCTGTCCCGCCTGTCCCGGTGTCCCGCCCGCGGCTCCATGGGACATTAATCCCGTGATAAACGATCGCCAAGTTTTCGGGACTTGAAGCCACGGAATTGATTTGGAACTTGAGCCAATAAACCCACAAGGGTTAAAAGGCTTTACTTGAAAAAAAAAAAGACAAGCATTCTGGTCCCCCGCAAATCCGCGCAAGCTACATTACTAACTGTGGTGATCATGGCGATAAGGTTAGTTAGGTAAAAAAAATGTGTCAGATGAGCGTCGGTGGTCTAGTGGCTAGGGCCGCTGCCTCCCGTCCGGGAGACGCGGGTTCGACCCCCACCATATACCAATGTGTTTTCGAACAAACAAACAAACATACATGCGAATTCGAAATTACGGTGAAAGAAAACATCGTGATGAAACCTGCACACTCCTGCGAAGAAATTCAAAGGTTGTGTGTGAAGTCGACCAACTCGCACTGGGCCAGCGTGGTCGACTAAGGCCTAATCGCCCTAATTCAGGGTAGGCTCGATCCACTCGGTAGGGACGTATACGAGCAGTTGATTATGACTTCAGTCTGATATCGACCCAAATAGTTTTTTGCCGAAACCAGAGAGCCGGGATAAAGGTTCAGCATTCTAAGCATTTTTTTATTTTATTTATTATTCACTCATTTATTTTTTCGCCGTTCAATTCAAAAACATAACCAGCAATCTCGACTTTAAAAATCACAAATTAATAAACTATTAAAGTGGATAAAATATCAATTCTTTAATCGATTCCAAATGTAGCAAATAATCACAAAATCGTTACATGGCGTCAGTCTAGCACAAATTACCAAGTAATGTGTTTTATTATCATCATCAGTTTTGTATACAATATAAAACTTTTACACAACATCCGACTTGTATACAATGAGTTATTCATCTCACAAACGAGTGTTTATTTGTTCTTCTTCGATTGTATTTTTTTTCTATTGACGGGTGAACTTTTTTTGATAAATTTGATTCTGTCTTCCGGTTTGGAACAATCATTGATTATATAACTTTCTGTCCGGGAAAATCAGTGGCTTCGAATGTGTTTCGAATATAATTTTAAAATCTAGATTTTAAGTAAAACGGTGTTGACAGTCTGACAGATAGACAGAAGGACAACGCTGCGCAGTGATCCTGTAAAATGGTATTATTGATGATTTAAACACTTGTACTCGTTCCACATATTTATATTTAAATGAACCCGTACAAGTGTTCAAATCATCAATAATACTATGAAGTTTCACCAGGTGCCGACAATCGCAAGTATAAACTATAAAATGGTATGGAACCCTACTAATGATTGTCTGTAATGGTCTAAGGCTCTAGGCGGCCATTTTAGGGCAGGCTCGAGCACTAAAGGGCCTTATTTATACCACCCCACCCACACCCACTGGAGAAGCACAAAGCACAGTTTAATAATGTCCAGTATTTTTTATATTTTCTTATGTCGTTAATTTTAAATTACCTACAAGAATTAAGTCCAATATTACAATGTTAATAGCTACATTGTTTACAAACAACCACAATATATAGTGTAGTAAGTACATAACTTGCAAATAGCTTTTATATAACACATAATCATTTATGTAACACATCACGTAACTGCTTCTTATAAACTCAATATAATGGTACGTAATTTTTCAATATTCTTTGATGTCCATTCTAATTCTAACAACAAATAAAAAAGAAAAATGACCCCTCTACGTTTTACCTCTTATCTTCCTGTGGGTTATAGGGTCGACAACAGACCTCACAAGCCCTGGTTTCAGTAAGAAATTTACATATTTTTGCCTCAAAATTGTATGTCATTTTCAGGGTTCCATAGATTCAGATTCAGATTTATTTCATAAATATCGATTTACGTGTCAATTGCGAAGAGAAGCAACTATAAATATTACATGTCAAAATGGTACATTATTATTATATATTATTTAATAGATTTACAATGTCAAATGTTAATGCATTTATTAGTACATCACATAGCTTCATATTTAATAGTAGATTTTACAACAAGTGCACAAAACGAAGCATTTTTATCCGACACTTTTAGCAGCCCGAGCCGAAGGTGAGGGCTGATAGTAATGTCGAGGATAAAATGGTTTTGTGGACGAGTTATAAACTCTGCTTTTCACTTCGATTGCGAGGAAATAAAACAGTATTATAACATAACATTTCTTTAATTAACCAATTTACAAAATTATCGTAAACTTTGAGATATTTTTCCCGAGACTTTGGCGGTAATATCTGTTGCACAACTCTCTGTGCATTAATTTCCATAAGCGTATTAGGAGAGAGTGTTAAATCCTCTTCTTCACTGGACATTTTTAACAATTTTAGCAAATTGAAGAAATTAATAAACGCACGAAAAAACAAGAGCTGTTTCCCGCCGCTTTATTTTTTTTAAATCTTACCATTTATATTAGGCTTGGGCTGCAGACCTATACAGCCTACTATTAAATTCATACCGTACTGGAATTTAAATTTTAATATCTTTTATGTCTTAAAAAACACATACGGCAAATAAATTAAAGTAGATATTATAAAATAACAAATTCTATCTTCTTATTGTGTTTGGCTGCATGGCTCATTTTCTTTGCCTTAATATAGATACATTTATGAGTAGATACGTTAATGCATTTGTGCACAAAATTCGATTTTGTGCAGCCTATATCCTGCACAAATAAGCACTTTCAGAGCATGAGAAGTGAAAAATCATTAATATGTAAGACGGTAGTTATATTAAATCAAAATATTTATGTATGGGGTAGCCAAATAGCAAAAATCTAAACCGTTCCAACTAAATCACCGCGCCGCCCGCGCCGGTCCCACCGTACCGCTGGCTCTACCCCTGCTGGTACGGTGGGTATTTATTTCGTCCTGTCTATTTGATAACGTAGTTTTCCTGTGTCTATTTTAAAAGTGGGGTGCCCTTTGGAAGCACACTAAGGCTCTGCTCACCCCATATGTAAGTATGTCTATTTGACGGAGCACATACCGTGATTTTCATGGTGGAAGACATGTTCTGAATGACAAAGAACCAGGTAGAACTCTATAAGAAGAAGCATGATGTTTGTCAGAATCATCAATAACACCATCATACTACATTTAAGTATTTATACTAATCAAAAGAGTAGTTTAGAGGAAGAGCACAAATGTGCCATTGTTGTGAAATTGTTGTTGTTACTGTGTAATTCAGCAGTTCCTTGAATTACATAGCAATTACGGCTGTAATTTGCAGAATAAAGGTCTTTATTTCTATGAGAAATAAGGCCAAGGTTTGCTTGCACCGCTGCTGTTCTGAATAGGCATTGTTTTATAAAGTGAATAGGGAAATAGGGCAGTTTAATTAAATTAAAAATGCTGTTTTTATATTATTAAAGTACATTATACAGATTTAAATTGTTTAAGTTTCTTCAACTTAATGCGACGATAAACGTAGCGTAAGATTAGATACTTTTCGTAGTTTCTAAAATATAAAAACTTAACTTTCTTGTGTTTTTTTGTCAAACAGTTACGGTTCGTAGTATATTCATTCATCATATTTATAACCATTGTGAATATTATAGATATAAACAAAACTTTATCACTCTGTATTTATCGGACTTGAAAGATAATGAAAACTATATAAGATTGTATGTAATGTGATGAGTGGGACGATCGCAAGGAAAATTATGTTACTACTTCCTATTTCACCAAGGAGCCTTTTTGTTCGAAGATAAAAAAACATTCAAAGATAATATCGTAAGTAGAGCAAACTATGTTTTATTTTTATTTTAGGGTGGACGCACAGTTTTACCGCTGCAGCGTAACTGCTTATGACGTCATTCGACATTTCTAAACTGCAGAGATTATTTTTTCCATGAGACATCAATTGCACATTAAATGCATTGAATATTATGATCATTTAAATTGAAATGTTTGTGGCCAGCCTGACCAAGAATATAATAGGGCTGAGTTTTGTTGACAATTTTTTAACCTGCTATACTTGTTCTAAATGGCATGCACAATAATCACTTTGTACCTTATTAGGTATTGCAAATAAAAATTATCATATAACTATCCTCTGACATGGCTTATTTATGACAGATTCTATAAAGAACTTGTTAAGTCGACGACGATGACGTAATCGCTGTCGCCTGCATGTTTTGACCTCAGGTTTTGACCGACCGAGCAGACGCGTATGACGTCATGCCTTGTCGTCATCCGCATAATGCGGCCGCTCAGACATTTGTGCGAACGCCTTTGCATTTCGCTTACAGAATAGGTAAATAAATACGCATACAATGGGAAAGAAGTGTGAATTTATGTACAATGAATAAACCTGATTGTTGAATTGAAGATAATATAATCAATGCAGGGATTATATAGAATTGTTTGTTAATTGTGACTTGAGTTACTGTTCGAGTTATTATTTCTTTTTTAAACCACAGGCACAGAATTGAGCAAAAATTTACTTTGTTCATCTTAGGGGCTTGAATTTGTATTTTCAAGTTATGTCAAGACACTACAAAAGATCAAAAATAAAGCCTACAACTAGCAGATAGTAGATTAGCTCACAAACTTCAAAACCTAGGCAAGGTACACACACACGCAACAAAAATCCCCGGAAAATCAACAAAATATCCAGGTATCATAAAGTTTTTAGAAAGGTTTCTGACCTTCTTTTGCGCGTTTAACTGACACAACTACTTATTGGTAAACATCTTCGACTCCCCAGACCGAAGAGTACCCAACCGGATGTCACATGTGGTATCACGCCACGTACTCGTTACGCGGAGATAAACAACGACTTACGTACGTGTTCTAAGAATTCCTAAGAGGTATTTCTAAGTGTGCATCGTGGGGAATGATATATTATACCTCTAGAGGTACAGCTAGCTGTATGGGCGTTACGATTATATGGTACTGAGAATTGTGTATATACAACGACAGGTAAAGCTGTACCTTGAGGTACTCTACAGCCTTACAATGAAGATACTTTAATTTTAACACAAAAAGGAACAGCACCAATAAAGTTGTTGTAGACACTCGTATAAGAAAGATTAGATGCCAGAGAGAACATTACGAAGTTATGAGGGTTGCAATGTAAAAAAATCATTCAGTCATTTAAAAAAAAGTACTCGCACGATCTACAGCTCACAAAGCCACTAGTATTATATTATAGGAGAAAGCCTAATATCCGGAGGAATCGGATATCGAGATGGTACACGAGATCCGACGGAAGACAGATAAAGAAAACTTTTAAAGTCTAAATCTGCTATTTCCTCCATCTTGAAGAAAAATTAAGATTAAAATGAAGGCATTTAAACCAGACTCATGACTAGTATTCAAGGATGACAAAAATACGTCACTCTAACAAATAAAAAACTTCTACTATTGTTAGGTATGTACCTAAGAATAAGAGAGTAATCTTCCACGGCCGGCAATAAGTGTCGCAACAATCTTGCAATAAAGAAAATGCGAGGTAATTGGTTGCATCGGGCGCAGACGAAGGTTACTAACAACTACGTTGAAACATAATATTGATATATAAGATATTTTCTAGAAGCATTCTTCATATATAAAGAAATAGCTTCGTATTGTTTATGTGGTATTTAAAGAGTCTCACTGAGCTTTCCGCTCCCCCCATAGTCCGTGTAACACATAGGATACTATTTACGGGAAAAAGTCTTATTCCCACGGGAAAATCTTACACAACACGAGCGTAGCCGCAGGCGGTGTTAGTGAACTCACCCAAAAAAATGTAATGACGGATCTAAGTGATGTAATAACATCCTATGGAAATAAATGATTTTGACTTTGACTTTGCGGACCGCTACTTAAGACTTTATTTTAAGCAAAAATCTTCACTTTCCGTTTTCTAGGAATTAAGACACTTTCCTTTTCCAGTATTTAGCATGCCAGTGAAGTGGAGTGGAACTGGAACGAGCACGGAACGACTGCTTTACTGGCCAGTTAGTTACTTGCATGTTAAACTGTAGCCGAGTCGGGGTTATGTCAGAAATACGTGAACATACTAAGTAGATAATTACCATGTTGGGGTGAACAGAGATAGGCAGAAAGTAGTTATAACAAACACATGTGAGTCATATCATAATGTTTGTGGAAAAACACACGAATATAAATTTTCCCAGTTTATGTTGAATCTTTGTGGATAAAATATTTTTGCAATTTTAGCACCCTACTTTTTCGCTCTGAAGTTGCAGTTTTACTTTACTAATCTTTCAAAACTAAATTTAACACAAGTAATAATATGTTAAATATTAACTCAATTATAAATACTTTAGGGGCAGTAGGGCTGAAGTGGCAGTGGGCTGGCCACGTCTGTCGCAGAACCGATGAGCGTTGGAGCAGACGGGTTCTCGAATGGAGACCGCGTCTCGGGAAACGTAGTGTGGGACACCCCCCTGCCAGGTGGACTGATGACCTAAGGAAGGTCGCTGGTGGTGGCTGGATGAGGAAAGCAGGTGATCGTGCGCTTTGGCGTACCCAAGGGGAGGCCTACGTCCAGCAGTGGACTGCAATAGGCTGATTGATTGATTGAGGGTGTGGTCGTTTGATGATGATGATGATCTTTCGGACCGTTTTCGGCCATCGTGACTACTTCAACTCGCAGTCAATCGGGTGCTGGTACACTATAACAAACAAATCCTATCTACTAACCAAAAGATACTTTATTCCTATGAAAAACGTATCATCACATTTCCGAGTATCTCGCTAGCTCATTGTATCAATTTCAGCAAGTCCGTCGACCCAACTTGTTTACTCGGTCAGATCATCTGGGGATGCGCGTACGTTGCTACCGGCCAGTGTCATTCGCGATCAGCTGCTCTTGCGCACCCAGGAATAGATCGCGAACGAAAAGGTTGATGACTGAAGCTGAATAACGTGCGAATAAGTTCGTTGACTTGTTTTGCGGTATCAATGGGGTATGGTACGAATTTATCTTTTTGGTGGTTGAGTGGTGTTTAAGTTTAAAGTAACGTCAGAACGTTTTAGAGGCGCAGGAAGTCCGTCACGTCTAGTACGCTCTGACGTTGCAGTTTTGACTTCTTTTAACTGCCAAAAAGATAAATTCATACTACTTACATATATATTAACATTTCAAATATATTTATTTACTATCGGTCCTCCCTAGGCTACGCTCACGTTGTGTAAGATTTTCCCGTAGGAATAAGAATTTTACTCGTAAAAAGTATCCAAAAAATCAAAACCTAAAATATTTTATTCGACCTCTAAGCTATCATGGACGGCACGTTCAGTTTCACTACCAGTGTATCATATATGTTAATCCAGGGTACAAAGTACTATCCCTATTCCAAATTTCATCCCAATCCAGAAACAGTAACAAACGTACATACATCCATACATACAAACTTTCGCGTTAATAATATGAGTAAGGATTACTAGCTGTCCGACCGTGCAAATAAGATATTTTCTTCATCCTATGTATTAATCCAAGGTATAATCCGTTCAGTAGTCTGGACGGGAAAGCGGAACAGACATCTAACCATCCAAACATACATCTTATTAGTGTGATAATAAATTAAGGTATTAACAAAAAAAAATTTTTGAGATTTCCCACATATTTATTTATTTATTGGATTGAATTACCTGTTTATCCAAGTTTACGAACTGAAAACATAATCAAAACATGAAAATAAGGACCCACTATTTAATCTGATTACATTAATGCATAGAATTTAACCCAGCCTCATTTTACTGACGTCATAGAGGCGCTAATCGTATTACGTCACAAATTGACACCAGTTCCCGCGTCTTCAGAGCTCGTTTCTTGGCACAAGCTGTATGACGTCACAAGTTTCTATCAAGTGGAAAATGCAATATTTTGCCGCTGTGGTGTGGTGCTAATTGTAGTCTTATCTATTAATTGCGGGATAGAATCTTGCTATATTTAAAGGCAAAAGGAATAGAATCTTAGAGCTTATGTTTTACCGTACATGGAATACTCGTAGAATACGGAAATAAAACATCCTTATATCTAAGTGTCTGTACCAGAGTGTCGTAATTCATTTATAAATAAAAATAGAATAAAAAGACATTTATAAATTTAAAAAAAAAACTGTTTACAGCATTACAGTTGGATGAAAAGGATATGTCTCAGCTAGGCCGCTTTATCGACTTGTATTCTCGAAGTTAAACTGGTCTTTCTCTAAGACTGGAATAGAATATATTTAACTGTAAAGATAAGTAGTTGTAAAAATGTAGTAGTTGTAAATTATGATTTAGAGCTTGGGGTTCGATAGTTCAAAATAAAAAAGTTGTAGCAGTTGGTAGAAGTCCAGAACATTAAAACCAAATAACTTTTATTTAAAAGCTAAAAACCAAGGCAGGTAGTACTGGCCAAGTCTAGATAAAACCTATCGTTCTGACAGACCGTGTCCAATAATCGGCTTTTAGACTACACGTACGTCACTCTGAGCGTCCGTCACGCGTCACGCAACAATCCAATAAAGAACCAGCGCATCGTATCACTGCACGTGTTGGCAGATTCGAGGACATTGTCGAAATACAGGGTGATCCCTGAACACCCTCGTATAGGATCGAAACGTTTCCATTTTTTTTGTGATTATTTCCGTTTTAAATAAATAACAACAGTATAAAATACAGGGTGAAGTTGAAAATATTTCACCCACAAAGAAAATTGGGTGTTTTGAGTTTGACGCGTCGGTACTCGTATGTATGGTATGCCTGCACTGAATAAATAGGGCTAAGATATTAACTAACACATTGCTGCGTAGAGGCTAGAAATGTGGGTTCAAGCTCCGCCGGAAGGATTTCGTTTTTGATTGTTTTCTGTGATCCAAAAATATTTAAACATAAATTTCTGGTGTTTCAAAAAAAACATCAAGTGTAATATAACCATTTTTCTCTCTCTTAATATCAGATTCTAACTACAGCTCTTGAAGTACTAACTTATCGTCAGCAATGTATTTCAAATTAGTTTCTAGAATGAGAGGTGTAATCAGCTTAATTGACTGGTATCTAAGATCACAAGATAGCCTTCTTTCCTTGTGTTTTCCAACGCACAGAAAATTCTACTTCACAACTAACGCTCAACCATTATTAACAGACCTGGAAATACCTGTAAACGTCACTACAACACGACCTACTTACCGTTTTTCTTAAACTAATTATCTAAAACATTTTCCCCGAGAAGTTATTTAAAAATAAAATTAACTTTTTAATTAAATTATTTGTTCTCAGTCTCTTGCAGGTTTTTTTTCTTGGAACGGAACCGGAATCTTTAATTACAAGGTAGGAGAGAACTTTCCGCTTTCCACGGAGTTCCTAATGCCTGTAACTACGTCAAAGCTGTAATTGCTACAGTTCGATGTTAACACACGAACCTGCAAAGAAATAATTGTATGATTGGAATATTGACACTTTGTCGCGTGACAAGAAAAAATAACGCCATGGAAAAACCGCCACAAGGTAACAAGCACGTCAGATCAAGCAAAGCTATAGTTATCTCACAAACTTTCCCACCAGGGGGCTCGAGTATACCCTAAATACGGGCGATCAGGCTTTACCAATCACGCTGGCCGAGTGCGGGTTGGCCGACTTCACACATCTATAAATTACTTCAGGTGTCACGCAAAATTATTTCCTTTAGCATAAGAGCACCGTACATAAGGTATTTTCCTAAATTACCATGATATTACCACAATGATAGAGGTGCATCGAACTGTATGTATGTATGTATGTATATAATTATTATGTATGGGACGGACGCACCGTTTCCGAAGGTTTACTTATTTATTCACGAGTCAATCGGGTGACCTTCAATCGATAACAACACTTCTAGAAGGTATTTGATAAGAAGTTTTAAATAGGAAAAAATAAAACTAAATCATGATTCTTGTGATCGTCAGCTAATAAAATCAATCAAATTTTAGGCCGCAAACGAAAGTTTCATTTGCAAATCATTTACATATTTTTTATATAAAATTAAATAGGTTAAATACAAAATAAACTAATTAATCCACCCATTAAAGTAATAAAATATAAAAAGGAGATAAAATAAAAATAATGCGAAAGCGAAAGTAAGGCGTAGTAATAAAATAAAAGCAAATTTAGAAAGATTAAGTACCTAGGGCGGAAAATAACAACATTGTGCTCAAAGATAAATAACAAAAACACAATCACTGTTTAAGATAAAATAAAGATGGCGATTCCAAAGACGTAAATAAATATCTAATTGGCAAAGTATTTCCGCTCAGCAAGATCTAATTTTAAATAAGAGTGAATTTAAAATATTCTTAACATAATAAAACAAGAATATCTCTTTAAATTAACCTTTAAAATAGTAAGTTTTCTTTGTATAAAAGAAAATGTACATCGTACATAAAATCTGTGGCTTTCCCTGTTATTACGTAGACTATTCTACGATACTAACAGACACCATGCAAATAAAATCACGTCTCGTTCGTGAGGGGGTTGGCAGAGACTATTTTCTCCCACTTACTGCAATCCTATTCTATATTACTACATCATTATTATCATTATACCACGTCTCATAAAATTAAAAAGTCATGCCAGTGTGAAGCCGCGGGCGCGAGTATACTTTACACAATGAAATCATACAAAATCTCAGACTTCAAGTATGAATGATTGATATAATTTCATTGAAAAGACAAGTCAAGGCACGATAATAGAGAAAGTACGAGTGAACGAACTAAGACAATCATATGATTTATTAGTTTATTTACAAAGCCATCACTAAGATTAGCCGACATTATTAGGTTTTCTACCTCTCTGCTATCTAAGTAAACATTCATCTACATAAAAAAACATCCCATGTACGGAATTAGCCCAGCTCTTCCGAGACTTAAAAGCCGCAGGAGCTTCCTAGCATCCGTAAGTGCAGTAGAGGCCGAACCCCCGTTGGCCAAATCAAGTCTCTGGAAGAGGGCGTTCCCATAGTACTGAGACTTTTATCCCCCAAGAAGAAGTCCTCCCTCCGGGAGGTGACTTGCAGTGGCCAGTTTGGAAATCTCTCAACCGGTTACGATCCCAGGTTGGCCGCTGCAAGGACAATCTCTGCCGTTGGGGTTACAGTGAATGTGACCAATGTCCATGTGGAGCCACACCACAAACGATGGCCCACTTGTTGACCTGTCCCTCGTGTCCCGACACCTGCACGATACAGGACCTTTGGGAGGCCACCGATAGCGCTCGCCGGGTGGCTACCTATTGGGCTAGTAAAATTTAAATGTTTATCATCGACTCGCAAAGAAGAAGACGAAGATTTCAGCCTATAGTCCACATCGACCTAATTAGACATTGGGCCTCCCTCACCAAGAACCCCATAACGACTTTTTAGTATTTTTATGCCAAAAGTATGGATAACTATAAATCAACACATTTTCTTTTTCGTACATCAAACCAAGCGCCAAAAACATAAACGATCTAGTTTCTATTTCTAAGAAAATATTAACAAATTATTCGTTTATTTTCATGAAAGCCTGTTTCACCCATATTGGAGCTAATATCCAATTTAGGTGTTTCCTTTCATGCAAAAAACAAGTCTATTACTTGAAAGGGAACACAAATTAAGCAGAACAAGTCAACGAACTTCTCGACATTACCTTCCTTTATTACAAGCAAGTACTAACTAGTACAGGTATTTTTATGACAAAAGCTTTTTGATTATTATAAAGAAAGCAACTATTAAAAAAAATGGTGAATAATCGCGCAATGATTGCCTAAAAATTAAAACTGAAATGTGTTCCCAATAAACTCGTAGTGCCTATATATTTTAATGGCTACTAATTACTACTAGCGGCTCTGTGAGCTGTTGACCTCGCAAGTACATTTTTTTTTAAATGGCTGATTCATGATTTTTTAGGTTTAAAAAAAAAAGAATTATTAATTTTTTGAACCTGCTCAAAAAATTTCACGAGAATCTGTTGAGAAACGCGACCTGTAGATGAGAACAAACAGATCGACAGATGGACAGATAGACATACAAAAGCAATGTTGGGCAAGCTGAAACGGAGACACTTCGCGCTCGCTCGGTCAATTATTTGTTTACAAGAAACAACGGTAAGGAAAAAGTCACAACACGTAATAAAGACCAACACGAAGACTATAGTAAAAAGGAAAGTAACGAAAACCGTTTGAAATGTGCATTTCTTTGTTTATTAAATCAGTGGAAAACGTGAATCAAATCAACGGCCCGTTACAGTCCACTGCTGGACTATGAGCCTCCTCCACTTAAGTGGAGGGTTTTGCCATAATCTCCACGCTTGGCGCTTGGGTTGGAGATCGCACATTAAAAGGTTACTGTATCAGAGAGCGATGCTGCCCGTTCCCTGTTCAATGTGTGATCCCTAAGTCGCCTCTTACGACACCCACGGGAAGAGTAGGGGTTGGTGACAAATGTATTCTACTCTGACGTCACCACACTGAAGCAGCATTTTTTATTTAGGACTTTTGAATATAAGAGCATTTGCAGACAAGACTACAGTCAAAAGCTAGAGAAAGAAATGGGGAAGAAACGTCAATAAACCCAGACTTAGTTCAACGACACATATTTGGCACAACAAATTGCTTTGTTATCTTATCAATCATTCTAGATATGCTATCAGAGATTCTTTTCATGTCCCATAATATATTAATATACTTTCCGCAATCTTTTTGTTGTTATTCATAAAACTCTTCAAATAAAAACTGCGTAGTCAAGTGCAATGAAACCTTGAACAATCTTTATCAAATATTGTAAGAAAAAATATTAAGGAAAACAAAGAAACGCTTTTTTCTTTCAGGGCAGGCGAGGAATACGATAGAAAATAAAATAACTTTATCAATTAAAAGCCTCAATAAATAAAAGTCCCAAAAACTATAAATTCTTTTTTTGACGGCTCCGTAGCCCAGGTGGTAGTGTATCTGCCTCCCTGTGCGTGGTCGCGGGTTCGAATCCCGCCCAGGGCAAACATTCGTGTGATGAGAACTTGTGTTTGCCTTGTGTCTGGTTGTCGTTTATCTATATATATGTATGTATTTATCTATTTATGTAATGTATATCAAATGTCTGGTCATGTATGGGTCTGTACAAGCTCTGCTTAGTTTGGGATCCCCACATATTTATTTATTTATTTATTATTCTTTTTTATTATATCCTTCAACTGAAAAATCTTTCAACTTAAGGAACAAAGCATGTTTCATCAAATTTGGTTCAGTATTTTTGAAGATATGAACACATGAACATAATAATATGAACTTCTTCTTCCTCGTGTAAGATCGACAACCGACCTCACAAACCCTGGTGTCAGTGTTATAGAGCCGCTAAAGGCTACCTAAACCGAGACCCACGGCGGCCGCTCGGCTACGGAGACAGCTGCATTATTATAGAAATCGTATTTTTTCGCTATATATAGAAACATATAAATAGAGAAATATGTGAAAATAAAAAACGATAAATTAAATGACAAACGGTGTAATTAGCTAGACTAAGACCAGACTAGTCACCCCGAGATTGAGAAGGTGACCTAAGTCTCCTCAATCAATCTGGTTTCGAGACTGGTCTAATCGTTTCTTTAATTTGTCTTCCAATGTCGATGAATCAACGGATATTTCTTAAGAACTTGTAAAGATATTAATTGCGTCATCTTTTATGGTCACTGGTTTTAAAATTTTATTTTGGCAATGAGTTTTCTGACGTTATTTTTAAATCGATTACTTTTGGGATTTTATAAGATTTCCGACCTATTTGCAACTATTGTCACAAGGCAAATTTTCATTATTTTCTACCATAGATAAATGTTTTTTTTTTCTACAATCAAATTATAGCCATCTATAATATACCTATCTTATAATATGTAATCAAATCATACTATAAAATGACACTAATACTGCCCTCTGCTCTGTTTTCTTAAAAAACAATTAAGGAAATAGGTATACCATCTTTTCCAGGATTGGCGTTCCACTTGGAGGATACCTCCAAGGTGTACCATCTCAATAAAGATGTATAATTTTTTTGCCAAGTTATATGCCGTCTGAAATTATGATAAACTGAAGCCAAAGTACCTCAATAGAGAGCGTCGGTGGTCTAGTGGCTAGGACCGTCCGGGAGACGCGGGTTCGATCCCCACCACGTACCAATGTGTTTTCGAATTTCTAATTTATATGTACGTTTATTCGACGCTCTTACAGTGTAGGAAAACATCGTGATGAAACCTGCACACTCCTGCGAAGAAAATCAAAGGTTGTGTGTGAAGTCGACCAACCCGCACTGGACCAGCGTGGTCGACTAGGCCTAATCACTTTAAATCAGTGTGGGCTCGAGCCCCTCGGTGGGGACGTATATGAGCTGTTGATGATATGCCATCTGAAATGATGATGAACTGAAGCGAAAGTCGTTACTGTCGAAAGGTCATTACAGCTACCAAAGTAATTCTGAAGCCACTCAAATCCAAGCTAAGTTGTTTCAAACTCTGGGCCTATACTAACCAACTATCAGACGACTCAGACTGGATTAATCGAATCGAACGGATAATCATATTATTATTCTACGAACTTTAAATCCGCTTTATTAGAAAAAGGACACTGTTAGTTTAAAAAACAGGGGAAATCTGTTCTTAAAGTCTACAAACAACGCGCATCGCCGCGGACGGAGAGCTAAGAGATAAAGACGAAGACATTTTTTGTAATTGAAAAATCAGCTGAATACGAGTATAATAGGGGGAGATACTTTAAGAATTTACCATATTTTATGAATTATTTTTAAAATATTGATTAGTAGCAGACGATTCGCGAAGAAAAAAAACAGAATCGGTTGAAAAACTAATTTACAGTGTTTTTTTAAAGTTTCAATATGTCTGTCTTTTTAAAAAACGATTTTTTGTATGGAGATTATATGGCGTTACTAACAAATGATGTCACAAGTGGGTATGTGCCTCTCAGTCTAATCTTGAACTTCAAACCTTTATAATTCGGTCAATTTTAAAGATAGAGCAAAAATTATTTAGTGTTTCGATAGCAGAAACTAAGAAGTTTGGGTTTATAAAATAAAAAAAAAGTAGTCCGATCCCCTATTAAATCTGCCACAACTATTCACTAAGTAATTAGGCATTTTATTTTGATGATTTAATTCAGTGTCCTATCTTCACGATTTGTTATTAGAATTGTAAAAGCAATTTTAATTCAGACTCAACCTTTTTTTAGATGTTCTTAAAGAGGTCGTATTGTCTAGACTAAAACGCAAGTATATAACATACGCATGTTTTGATGTGTGACATACTAGTGTGCTAAGTAAATAAAATATCAGCCCTGAAATAGAGTTTTATTCTCAGGGATCTGTCTGCTGAAATATCAACGTCTCGGTCTAAATTGCTTTTTCGAGTAAGAATATTTTTTAACGTTGTAATTATTTTGAATTAGTATAATTGTGCCGTTCGTTATGTATTTCTTTCAAGCTATTAACTATTATAATAGATAATTGGCTCAGTAAAAATTACTATCTTAAATATCTTCAATCTTAGCTTCACTAATTATATAGACACAACATGTATTTTTTGGCTAGGAAATTGTAAAATATTTATAAATGATTGAGTTTGCAACAACATATTTGTCACCAACCCCTACTCTTCCCGCGGGTGTCGTAAGAGGCGACTTAGGGACTACACATTGAACAGGGAACGGGCAGCAGCGCTCTCTGATACAGTAACCTTTTAATCTGCGATCTCCAACCCGCCTGCCAAGGAGGCCTGTGGAGATTATGGCAAAACCCAAACACTTAAGTGGAGGAGGCTCATAGTCCAGCAGTGGACTGTAACGGGCCGTTGATGTTGAGTATGCAACAAAAATTTTCATACCAAACAGTGTTTTAAAATGTATACGACCATACTATAAATAGAATCTATTTGACGAGATTTTCCATAAAAATAACTGAATCGAAATTTAACAATAAATCAGTTGTTTTGACTTTCTAATGACGTATAAACAAAAGAACACCCATTAGAACACTCGTTAACAACCAAATCGCCCACCCGACCCCACCTCACCTTGACATTGTCAGTACAGTCGAGTGAAGCCTTAACGGACTATGAATTACTAAAGCCTGAATATACCGTCTTCGAGTCGATGGCTCGTCATCATAGAGTTAAATTTCAGGTTCATATTTAGCCTGTAATGTCCTACTGTTTGTCTGAGAATCCGCCGCGTGGACATGAGTTGGCTTACCTGGAAGTCTTTAAATAGGATTCAGACACAGGTCGGCCGAAGTAAGGAGAACCTGTTCAATGGGGATTCTCAGACAGTTCTACCGTGTGGTGCCGTCTCTCAACGATGGAGCATTTGATGTCGTGCCCTGCGTGCTTCAGCAGCTGGATTTAATTGACGCTACCGACAGCGCAATTCTTGTGGCCAATTTTTGGGCTGAGACAATCTAGGTTTGAAAATAAAAAATGTTCGGTACTTTGGGAGGAGTTTTTAGGGGAAATGAGAAGGAACAACAGTGCCATCCTTTTATCTGTCTTAGAAAAAAGCATTACTTACTAGTACAGACCTCCTATGAACAACAACGTAACTTGAGATACGTGACTTGAGATACAAAATTACTTTAGTTAATATTATTCCTTATCATTATTTTATTTACTCTTAATTTTCTGTCCAAGCAGTCTCTAAGTACAATAGAACTGAAGTTAGCATTAGTCAAAAAAACCTAATTATAGGTAAAACATTTTTTCTTTCTCTTTAAACTGCTGTACTGATTAGTTGTTAAAATTGAGTTATGTTTTTGTTCATAGGAGGTGTCTAGTTATATACTGCAGGATTCGCATAGTTGCGGTGCAGCGCAGTAGTCGTGTAGGAGCAGTGTAGTTTAAGTGCAGGATTTTTTAGTGGAAAACGCCTGCACTGACTGCTCCTGCACGACTCGAATGACAAGCGTAAACGAGCAGCAGCAGTTATTTAGCAGAATTGGCCCACAGAATGCATACGTTTTTTTTTTTTTTTTGTTTGTGGCGCTAGTTAACTTTGTGCCAGTGTCAAGTTTTAAAAGGTAGGGAAACTAAAAATATTAAATGACAAAAGAAAAACAAAATAATTTTGAATAATAGTTAGGTAGGTAAATAATTAAAGCATGCATAAATAGGACATAAGCAAGTATTTATAAGAAGAGAATTAAATTTTAATATCATTACTTACAATAAATGAAGATAAAACATTACAAAAAATTAAAGGATACATAAGAAGACAGGACATACGAGTAGGAAAGGGCACTTGGAGACTGGAGGGACAAGAAGAGAGAAGAATGGTCATATAAAGAACAAGAGAAAAAAATATGATCCAGATCGCCCACATCCGATCCACAATCATACGTTGCCTACTGAATGCATACGTTGACATACTGGTGACTGACACATACTCAGATACAGATGACACATACTCTATTAAGATCGCGCGCGAAATACACAATATCAATCGCTATTAAAACCATCAAAAGAACTGCTTGTTTAGTTCACACGTCATTGACCTAAATACACAAATAAAGTATCAAGAAGTACCCAATCACAAAGGCAATGATAAATCAGTAGCAATAGCAATTTTGTCCCACGTGAATGGAACGTAGACAGCACTCAATGGAGTTACGTTACGTAAATCTATAAACACGTACGAGTTCTCTTCAAGCAATTAAGTCTTTACGAACATAACAATAGAGTTGGTTGGATTATTTTTATTTTGGACAGATTACGTATGTTACGTAAATAAAATATTTTTAATCGAATCGGATTTTGTTGATTTCGGGCAATGTGGACAAACATGGGCACATTTACATTTGAGCTTCAATTTAAAATACGAGTGATTGATTGTTTACAATACTATCTAACAAGAATCTAACAGCCTCCGTGACCGAGTGGTCGAGATTTCGCAGCTCATTATGAAGGTCCCGGGTTCGATTCCCGGTGGAATCACTGTCAAGCAAAAATCTTTTTGTGATACTTTCCCCAGTTTGGTTAGGACATTGCAGGCTGAATCACCTGATTGTCCGAAAGGAAAGATGATTCCGTGCTTTGGAAGGCACGCTAAGCCGTTGGTCCCGGCTACTATCTAGTCGTTACACGAGCCATGTCAGTGGCCTTTGGCGGCTCTATTACTCTGACACTAGGGTTTGTGAGGTCGGTTGTCGACCTAACAACCCACACGATGAAGAAGAGGAAGAAAACAATCTAGATTCTAGAAAACAAACTGTACTAAAATCATTTCGACTATATTCAAATATAGAAATGCGCAGAAAGCGTGACATCTTGTATCAATTAGGAATTTCCTTTAAAGATTTTTAATTTCACTTATGAAAAGAATAAGCATTCGAATACTCAGTCAACGAAACAATTCAAAATGAATGCATTTAAAGCAAGAACTGTATAATAAACTTTATTTATTACTCGAACATCTGCAACGGCGACAAATTCAATATCGACTGTTATATTAGTTTTGTTATGAACGAAGTTCATTGTGGACACAAAGTAATGAACAACACTGTACTGTGAAAATACAAATAGTCAGCAAGGAATTTCGATAAGAGCCATATTGTGTTTGTAAAGGCTCAAAGTATTGTACAAAGAAACATTGTCAATCGTAAAACTACTATTTAACATAAAGTCGATGTTAGTATCGCTATTATAGACTGGCTTCTTACTTTAGTGGTGATTTTCGTTTATTGTGGTTACAAAGTAACAGAAAAAATTGGATATGAAAAATAATCCTTACTAATATTATAAACGCGAAAGTCTGTATGGATGGATGTTTGTTACTCTTTCACGCAAAAATACTAAATGGATTGGGATGAAATTTGTTATAGAGATAGTTTGTACCCTGGATTAACACATAGGATACGGAAAAAAGTCTTATTCCCACGGGAAAATTTAGCACAACGCGAGCGTAGCCGCGGGCGGACCGTTAGTAAAAATATATGTTGACTGCGTGTACAATAATGACACAGTAGAAGTGATGATAATGATGTATATATTATTCCGACCATTTTTCGGCCATTGGACTCCTAGTCAGTTGGGCGCTGGTGCACCCAAAGATGAAGAATACGCGACCAAAATACTAATTGATACATTAGTTACGGCAGGTGATTTGTCAGTAATTATAAAATTTATAAAAAGGAAAATTTTATTTTTCAATGTCTGACCGCCGAAACCGCATACAGTTAACAGGCCTACAGAGTATCTGTGGGATGGCGAAAATTAGAACTACGGCGATAAGTATTAAAATGGCCTCGATTCGAGAAGTCATGCTCTAATCCTAATTTTAAAATTCTGCCATCCTTTTCGTTTTTATGACCAATGAAAGAGAGGCGATGAATTCAGACGAATGAATGATATTAATTTGAATGAATGATAACCTAAAATAAGGGCATAGCTGTCAGATTAAGATATTTTTAAGTCGCATGTTTTAAGTGCTCTCTAAAATTGTGCAATCGACACGTCCATAAGGTTCAAATCGATGTTTGGCAGCTCTAATATGGCCATATCCTGTCTTTTTTCAATCTTTAAAACGTGAAAAGGACGGACGAACTTAAAGTAAGGATTAGAGTGACAGTAAGAGTTAGCCTCAATGTCTACTTTCAGAATTGTCGTGATTGGTTGAAATACAATTTTATATTACTACTAGCGCCAGTTTTAATTACACAGATAATTGGTCATGCATGTATGAGCATAAAAATCTATTTTCTTAACATTTTCATGGTTTTAAAACAAATGCAGAATAAAATCGATAAAGCGTCAAAAAATAACTGCTCGAGAAACGTTGTGCTGACCTTTGTCGCTCGATTTAACATTGAAATTGGCATGTCGGTTAGGCTGTGCCACGCAATTAACTAATTTAATTACCCTCTGTGGACGAGTGCTAACTAGCCGATTGTTAGGGAACTCGCTAATTGAATGCACGATTGTTTTTGCGGCTTTTTTAGGAAGTAGGTTCTTCCTTTACTTTGTGTTGTGACTAATTTGATTAGATTGAACTGTGAATGTAGAGATTAAAATTGTGATTGATTGGCGAGGACTATGTCAAGCAGAAGACTGATGTATGCAACGATTTCTAATAAGTTGGATGTATGTGAAACTTAAAGTCAGAATTAAATATGGTATGAAACTAAAAGAGACCAATGCAAATATATAACAAAAAGTTTGAAAGTCTTGAATCTTTTAGAAGGTAAGTAATATTTTTTTATGTGGACCTCAAGTGACCAAACACATTTTTATTTATCTGACAAAAAAAACAATAGGAATTTTTTTTTAGTCGGTAGACAATGTGAGAATACGAAAAATGAACTTCGACACCCAGATACCGAAAAAATGCATCTACCTATTGGTAACTACCAATCTTCTACCAAATCTTGACAATTACTGCCAACAGGATCTACTTTGGACCAGATAGCAAAAAGGAGATGCGCGGGCGACGACGCGACAAATTCTTTCTTTATATGTATGTCGTGGCCATATCGTAGAATTGACCACATCATGAAATTTTCGACCATTTCATGAAATTTTCACTGTCCATAAGGCCTTATCATGATGTGCCTTGGCCAGATCAATGATAAGAAATCGTTTGTCGATATGTTCATCTAAAAACGCAGCCACTTCATGAAATGGTCAAGATTATTTGATCAAGTCGTAAAATTATTACATTAATTGCCGATAGAGGCGCTGGAAGCACTTTGTTTATATACCAACATGGCGGCCGTGTAGTTTCTCGCAGTGAAAAAGTGAATAATTCGTTATTAAAATGAGGAAGAAAAAATGTTACGATGAAAAAGTACTCTGAAAATGTCTGTCGGACTTAGAGAACAATAAGTACCAAACATAATTTAGATTCTTTTTAAATATTTCATGGACGCCCTATTTTCACGATATGGCCAATCGTGGACGACAAAATCACGATTTAATGATCTGGTCAAATTTAGTTGCCCACATCATGAAATGCGACCATTTCATGAAATGATCGAAAATTTCATGATGTGGTCATTTCTACGATATGGCCACGACGACATGTATACTGCAACAACTGTGTCGGTAGAGTAGTGGCTAAGGCCGCTGCATCCCGCCTGGGAGGTGCCGGTTCGATCCCTACCAGTCAAATTTCAAATAATTTATGAATGTACGTTCATTCGACTATTTTATGGTGAAAGAAAACACCGCCCCGTGAGGAAACCTGCACAATCCTGCGCAGAAACGTTGTGTCGACCAAATCGTACTGAAAAAGCGTGGTCGACTAAGGCCTGATCACTTTTAGGTTAAACCCGTGTGTGTGTGTGTGTGTGGTTATTTTTTTAATGTAAAATGGGTGAAGCTAATGGATTCTATGTCCCTATAATGCTGCAAACCAGTAATAACTGCCCAGATGGACAGTTAGCCAAACAGATTAAGATACTGATCGGACAGCAGTTTCACTTTAGCCTGGTGATGTAATGGTCACCAAGAGCCGACTTATTTACAGCATTGACCTCACCAACTCGTCATGGCCCAAAACGAGAGAAAGTCATTTTAAAAATGAATCCTTTATGACGAGGATCAATTGATTTCGTTACGTTATGAGGGTCAAAAGCTAACACACATGTTAATTTATCATGACCCCATATAGGGGTTCTAGCTTGCTCTATATTAGAGATTATAGATCTTATGAGACTCAGTGTGGATTCACACACGGCACTCTGATCCCAAACTAAGCAGAGCTTGTTCTATGGGTATCAGACAGCTGATATACATAAATAGATAAATACATACTTATATAAAAAAAACAACATACAGACACAAGGCAAAAACAAATGCTCATCACACGAACGCTTGCCCTGCGCGGGATTCAAACCCTCGACTCTGTGCTTCGAAGGCAGGCGTACTACCAACTGGGCTACGGAGCCGATGTAGAACATATAAATTACTTAACAAGCGTGTGCAGGTTTTCTCGCAATTATTTTCTTTACCGTCATCAAATTAACGTTGGAACATTATATTTATAAATCCGAATATGCTACGACAAGATATAGCAGAGCTGGACATATGGTTTACTTATTAGCAGATCGTCCCATTCGCAAACTCGTCAAGCTGTCACAAATCGTCCATTCGCAACTGATCCCATTCGAAACTTGTCCTATTTCACTCGTCTCAAGAATATAATCTATGCGACTGACTTTGTTTGCATGAGAATCTAGGGCATTGTCAGTTACGAAGTGCCACTGTTGTCAGCCTCATTAGTCTTATTGTCAGACGTTCGTGTCAGCGTGCAATGAATACAGAACTCGACACAGCTCCAGCGCAGACGCAACTCAACATCCGGCGTGATTCAGGCGCGGACAGACAGCTAAATAAACCATCCCGAGAATTATTGTTTATTTATTGCTCGGCCAAGATCTTTAAAAATTATTCTACAATTCCCCATCCACAGAATCCTCATCCCTAGATTGAGGATCACTGTCACTGCTGACCATTCTAATGGTGCATTGACACGGGGTCATTTGACGAGCCCTTCCATTAAGTCAGTTGCGTAAAATAAAGACTCTAATTTATTGGTTAAAACGCCCGTCAGAACAACAGCCTAAACTTAAAACTACATTGCCTTGTCACTTTCGTTTTTCTGATAAACTAAAAGATATGGGGGCTTTTGTCAGCATCTGACAATGGCGGACGTAACTTTAATTTAATTTTTTAATTTTAGTTTATTGAAGTATTTAGTGTATAATTTCGATAGTGTATTATCCAGTGATTGTTTCGGGACTATAAACTTTAATAGGGCAATTGAAACGCTTACATTTTGCTGACATTTTTAGATGATGCCAAGAGGCCTCGTGGTGGCTTCAGTAATTTTACTATCACATTACTGATCCCTATTCACCGAACAATCGTCTTTAATTTTACACAGATCCTCCCTAGTCCAAGGATTAGGGTCTCCTGTGTATATCATATCTTAAACCTACAAATCGACACCTCCTATGCACAACAACGTAACTCAATTTTAGTAACTAATCAGTACAGCAGTTTAAAGAGAAAAAAAATACGTTTTACCTATAGTTAGGTTTTTTGACTAACGCTAACTTCAGTTCTATAGAACTTAGAGACTGCGTGGACAGAAAATTAAGAGTAAATAAAATTATGATAAGGAATAATAATAACTAAAGTCATTTTGTATCTCAAGTTACGTTGTTGTTCATAGGAGGTGTCGAAATATCACTTGACACGGGCGAAATACGTCTACATAAGATGTGACGCCATTAATTAAGAAAAAAAAAAGAAGATATGAGCGAATAGAGTTCTAAAATTATCGATCTATTACTAAAAGGATCCTTGGTCTATACATTTTGGCATGACGCATGAATGAAGCAGGAATTTAATTTTGTGCTTTTGTATTTCTTTGTTCGAGCGAACGAAAAATGTATGTACCTATACTTATGTTTGCTAAATTGCTGAACATAATCACTATTAGCTGCGAGCCGCTAAATATAGCCGCATCTTACATCTGCGCAGGATTTTCCTTCTGCGCACGAGTCGTCTGTTTACCTGCTGTAGACTGAAGGGAAACATACCTGAAACAATAAACATAGTTGTTAGTATGACGAGTCATATTAATAACAAAACTTAAGATAGGAGTATGCTTGTATTAAACTTAGATTTAGGTAAAAATAAAGCCAACAGTTGGTCTGACTAATAATATAATATGTAAATATCACCATATGTGTGTCTAGTCCTGTTGCACTTAGAAATACAATATATGCTTTGAATTTAGAAAGTAATTTATTACTGTGATCATCATCGTTTGGGTTGTAAGGTCGACGACCGACCTCACAATTACTGTGATTGTGATAGATACTACGGCCCAAGAATAAAAAAATAAACTAGTTACAATATTGTAACTCCATTATGTAACAAGATGGAACAGAGGAAAAAAGATGGCGACGACTGGTAAGCAAAATGGCAAAAAATAATAAATGTGATATTTAACCAGACGACGTTTATAAGAGACGTTTGGACTAAAGTATATTTTTTGTTTTAAAAAAATATTCGCATCTGGATTTCTCTGCACCTCCACCAACATCAGTATCGAGCACGATGCAACTAAGTAGTCGACAAGCCGCTCAGCTGGCCAGCACAACTCGTTCTGCAACTAGTTTGTAAAGTGCAAGCAAACAGGTTGGCTAGTCCAGTCAGTTGCGAGACTCGTTAGATCAGATTTATTGTGGCAGGTCAATGACAAAACAAAACACCTGGTGGCATTATGTACGCAAGTTTGATAGACGATACGTCTAACTGCTTTTGTATACTTCATTATATGTATCAACCATAATGAAGTATACACTAACGTAAGTATATACTAACGTACTATTTTAAAATTTTGTGTCGCAAAATCGACGTATCAAGGGTCTCTAAACAAGTATTTTATATGTATAATAATCGTAAGGTATCAGATCATATCAGTCTCCATCAAGGTCCATTCTTTTTCGTTTAACTAAAAATGAATAGGACATAAACGAGAACTCATTAATTGCATAAATAACTGGGTCAATTCTTATCTTAGGTAATCTAAATCTGATATTTGGTCTCGAACCCAACGAATATAATACAGTACTTCCTTTTTGTTTTATTTATCTTTATACCTAGTTGGAAAGTAGTAGTTGAGTAGGAAAGCGGACCCCAGCACTAGGCCGGGAAAACGCTAGGACGAAGAAGATCTTTACATACGGTTCCGACATTTCAGATTTTCTGAAAATTTTAGGAAAGGGGAGCAACCAAAATGTTTGACCTCTGGGCTTCAATATGAACATAAATATATTATTATAATATTGACTGTTTTGAGTTGTCTGTAATGAGGATATCACAAAAATATTGGAATTTTAATATCAAAATAAAAAAAAAGTTCTTATTACTTTCGTCAGAATGTATTTGGTAACACTAGTTTTGGCGTTATCAATCGATTTAAAGTCTTACAAAAATATGATTTTATTATATTTAATTTGATACTCCCATATAGGCAGCTAAATTCATTATATATATTATTTCAAAATGTGTCGTGTTTTTTTTTAAATGACTGTTCAAGGTTCAGCCCACTTTGGTTGCTCCCTTTACAACTATTCTAATCTTCGATCACACAATTAATTTATAACAACAGACGAGACGGGTCAACTTCAAACAAGATAAATAAAATATCCCAGACTCATAAGTGGTTGACATTTTCAGTGATTACGAGTATGTGACATTTAGGAGCAGCTAAAATGTCTCTTTTTTTTTTAAAAAAAAACGTTGCTTTGAGTCTAAATATCACATTCTTTCAAGTAAGGTGCACAGTTCAAGATTAAATTAGTAAATAAAGAAAAGTACAAAAGCAATCTCCAGCCTTCAATTACACGTTTCCGTTGAACGCTTTTCCATTTAACTGTTTCCGATAACACAAGAAACTAACAACAATCTAGTTCCCGTAGGATATTGCTTTTGCAACTTAATTAAATACTATTACAATGTAGTGTACAATTTACTGTCAAATTAGTTGTCCGTCTGCGAATTTTCGATTTTTCCCATGGGCTTATTACTTTTCCCGCGTTAAAAAATAGCTTATTGTCAATCCAGAACATATTTTGTCTGTGTGCCTTTCATTCAAATCTATTTAGTCGTTTTGCGCGATTATGTGATGGGTGGCGGTGTGGTGTAGTGGGTAAGGCCGCTGCCTTGCGCCCGGGAGACGTGGGTTCACTACCCACCACATACCAATGTGTTTTCTAATTTTAAATTCATATCGTGCGTTTATTCGACGCTATTATGGTGAAGGAAAACATCGTGAGGAAATCTGCACACTCCTGCTAAGAAATTCAAACTGCACTGGACCAGCCAGCGTGTCGACTAAGGCCTGATCGCCTAATTTAGTATAGGCTCGAGCCCCTCTTTACAGACGTATATGAGCTGTAGTGATGTGTCAAACATACAGACTTGATATATAGTATTGATATACAGTAGTATAAATTACAGTGTTCTTGTTGCGACCCCGGCTTTAATGGCCGAAATGAACCGCTCGAGGACATTCAGCACAGTTTTCAGAACAACCATAAAAAGTATCAGGCTACAAAGTACGAATCATAAACTGGGAGGATTAATGTCATACCTACTTACTCGTATATAAATCTCTGGTATACATAGCAATTAGGTCAATTGAAGAAAGTATGAATGAATATACTTTATTGCATGGAAATTAGAACAGGAAGACGTGCACAGTTAGGCGGACTTGTTGCTTTATAGCAATTTCTTCCAAGCAACTTTTGAACCAGGAAACCGCTATAGTAGCGCGGTAGTGCAAGTATATCGTAGATAAACTACTACTGGCCGTGTGGTGACGGCAGAGTAGAATACATTTGTCACCAACCCCTACTCTTCCCGTGGGTGTCGTAAGAGGCGACTTAGGGACTACACATTGAACAGGGAACGGGAAGCAGCGCTCTCTGATACAGTAACCTTTTAATCTGCGATCTCCAACCCGCCTGCCAAGCGTGGAGATTATGGCAAAACCCTCCACTTAAATGGAGGAGGCTCATAGTCCAGCAGTGGACTGTAACGGGCCGTTGATGTTGATGATATAAACTACAAAATGTAGTTTATAGGGAAAACATAAAAAAAATATATTGGTATAATATGTACCATTTTTACAACAAAAAATCGTCTGCCTTGTTGGTCTTCTAATAAAAATGTGCAATAGTTTATTGACTATTAAAAGTGATGGTCGTTTTAATTCCGAGAAAAACATGACGAAATTAATTTTAGTTTTATTTAATTTTAATAATTTTATGTAATAATTTTAATTAAATTTAGGCACAGCGTTGTTTGCAGAATCTCTATATTACAGATAGAAGAGAAAAATCAAATGCAATACATTGCTGTCTATTTCAAATAATTGGAAGGCGTTTGGAATGAAAAAACGTCAATGTATCATGTTTTACAGATTCGGTTGAGGATGTGGGTGTGAGTTACAAGTATTTCCGGAAGGTAAGATTGTTTATAGACTTCTGTCAATAACTTGACACCTCATTTGCTTCGTTTACTAAGTGATTAACCGAATAATCTTTAGAATTTATACAAGTAGGAGGTCATACCAAAATCGCTTAGGACGTTAGCCGGTAGGTACGTAGGAAGATGTACTTGATTTATTTACTAGTGGCTCTGACAGCTGTAGACCTTGCGAGTCTATATATATCTTTTCAAATTTATTTTTATTTTTTCTCCACAAACATCCCCGACCCCTTGATTTTTTTATTTTTAAACTTTATTTTATTTTGTTTTATTTTATTGGTTAAGAAATGTAGAGGAAGACAACCTTGTAAGCTGGCAACCCCCATAACTCCGTCATTTTTTAGAATTTCCAAAAACTGACTCGACAAAAAAAAAATTGATTAATTTATCGAACCTGCTCACAAAATTTCAGGAGAATCGGTTGAGAAACGCGACTTGTAGTGTGAAACAAACAAACAAACAAATAGATGAACATACAAAAGCAAATTTGGCAAAGCTGAAACAGAGACGCTTCGCTCGCTCGGTCAATTATAGTATTATTTGACAACTATAGGTACACTGATTCTGTTTGAGACAAATCCTATTTCCTTTTCTAACAAGAGGAGAAATACGGAGATCAAACAAAATCAGTATTATTAACCATGATCGCCATACATATATACCTTATATATTCAACTAAGCAAGATATTAAATCAGTGGCTTCATTTTATCCAAACCAGCTGTGCATGAGTTAAATAAAAATAAACTTGGTATGTACTTTAAATATTTAGCTTCCTTAAATCAAAACAATACTTTATTAACTTTTGGATGTTACGTCTCTTAGTTTCGTCATTACATTTCTTTGGGTCATTTTACCAAAGAGAAATAAGATAAAATAATTAAAGCGAAAGTGAATGTTGGCATTTCAACAAGTCGCTTGTTTACCGACGATGCAAATAAAACAAAGCAAATAAACCCGGTTATAAATAACTTCCTGTTTAACACAATCAAGGCCTTCATTTAAACATCTTTTTTAAATTCAGTATCATACATTTCTTTACGCAAATTGACTTGGTATATTTCCATATAATTTAACTCTTACATGATGTACGGCTGAGTGGGTCCAGTAAGGCCTTGCGATACATGAAAGAAGCATAATTAAAATATACAGTCACATAGAACCTCTGACATCATAAATTGGAAATCGAATCTGGAACCACAGCAAATTCCTTCAAGATTACAAAAACAGCAACCAGCATGTCAAATACATCAATTCATTCACTCATGTCAATATAAAACAACAACCAAATTCATACTCAAGGACGCAAAACGAATGAGGGCAAATAAAGCACTACGCAATTAGGATGATACCACAAAAACATCAAGAGCAGACCGAAGCAAATTCAATTCAAAAGTACTCCGGAAGATAAACTCCCCTCAAACAAATTGCTCTGACAAAAGAGATCTGATTGCTCGAGCCCGATAACAGAGCTATTTGTAACAAGATTACAGCCGCGAAAGAAATGAAGGGAAAGATTATATTATTTCCCTTATTTCGGTATCACAACATCTTCAGGGTAATGGCTTTCACGGACGTTCTGTTTTCGGAGTGACCCTGTTTGATTTTGTTGATGATTTGGATTGTGATTGTGAAGCGTAATTTCGTTATTTTTGGAATTTCGAAATATAACCCTCTAAAAATAAGAGTTTTGCGGACGCCATTCCAAAAGAGTTTGAAGTTTTCTTAAGGATCCCATCTGCTGTCAAGATTTAAGGATTGCTATGTAACCACCTATATGGAACCAACTAACCCTGAGATTTCTAGCAAAAAAAGGTGTTGTTTATATCGGCCAAATGTATTTTTCCGGAGAGTGCTACGTAGTTCACGATAGCAAATGTTAATATCCAAGACTGAGTGAACTATTAATAGAACCACATGTCGGACCGCTGAATAGAATTTTAATCGCGGTCTTAAAGGTTCTCATTATCATTTGAAATGCTGGAAACTATTAGAAAACTATAGAATAAATAAATGAGGTGGTAGTCTTCTTCACAATAGATTACACAAACCCTGTTATCAGTGTTATAGAGCCCTAAAGACTATTGACAAGGCTCGTGTAACGACTACTTCCGTAAATAGAAGTCGGGATTAATGCGCCTTCTGAAGCACGGAATCATATTCTTTTCGGACAATCAAATAGCTTATCAAATTGCAATGTCCCAAATCAAACTGAGGATAGTCTCGCAATGAGTTTTTTGTTTGGCAGGAAAATTATATAATTCCAGAGCGAGGAACCAAAAATTTCGGATTACTTTTTTTTTCGAATTTGAAAATACTGGATATGAAAGGGTGACGACAATGTAATATAAACTTTACTTGAGATACGAGCAATAAAAACAATCCTACGTAAGACACGGTATGTTTGTGTAGGTGGTTGTAAAGTGCCTCGCATTTCGACACTCGGCAAACAGTGCAAGTAACGGGTGTCAAAGAAAAACATATTATAAAGGTATGAACAGTTAGCACTAGAAGGAAATTGTAGTAGCTGCAAAGGCACACATTAAATTAGCAATGCTATGCGAGAAAATGAAGTGCAGCAACGACTCGAAGGAAGCGTTAGGAAAATCTTCAGAGCCATTCTATTTTGAATAAAGATTTTTCTATTCTATTTTTAAGTTTGACAACTAAAAATCAAACTGAATAGTTGAACAGGGTGCGCGGATGACTTGGTGAGTGAGCCCCTTTTTGTCGCAACACAGAGGGATTGCAACAACTTGCCAACTTTTTAAGTGAAGTGTAACTTGTGTGAATTTGTGCTTTTCACTCATATTACATAAATGAATCTTTTTAATTAATTTTGTAATAATTTCTATTCTTCTTCTGTTATTAGCTGTAGTTTAGTTTTCTTGTATTATTTTAAACTGTTTTTTATGATTTCTGTGTTGTGATTATTGATTTCAGTTAGTTAAAATATTTGTTTATTTCTGCACTCCCAGACCGACAGGAGACAGATAAAATAATGTACCAAATAACAATAAACAAACATCTTTACATGCAAGCTTTGTCGTACATGTTAATGATATAAAATTGTATTAAATATTGAACCTTGGGTTGGCGATGTATGACCCTTGTCGGTTCTTGAACTGTATATCCATGTAGCGTGTAAGGCCACTTGCTAAGCCACTTTGTGGTCGAGTCTTAATACTTGATATTTTATTATCTTTGCTTTATTTTATTGTTTTTTTTTCTGAGCGGAGACAATTAATTAATTTCGCTTGTGAGCAAAGTGGTAAGTTTGTAACGGGACTTGCCAGCTTGTTACTGACTTTGTTCTCAATTCTTCTCTAATGTGATGACTTTATAGAACATTTATAATAGAAGGCTAGACCAACGAACTACGGAAAAATCTCTAAAACAGTAATAACAGTCTCAGCTAAGTAACAAAACATTTAGTAATCGCTAAAGATTTTATTGTGATCTTGTCTAGTGGTCAGCTTTTGTCGGAGTTTCCCTGTCATACCACCAAAAAGCTTCTGACCTGATCTTCTACTATCATTCGGGACAATAACGACTGTTCTAAAGATAAATCTGGTCAGGTGAGACCATCCGATCCAAGTTCAAATATGTGCGACTGTGGTTCAACTTGAGCCCCTCGGTGGGGACGTGTATGAGCTGTTAGTGTGTGTGTGTGGTTATCACACCAAACTTTGGTCCACTGCCCACCTCCTGTCCTCTCCAGCATGTCCAGAATCCTGCACATTGAAGGACTGACATAAAGTCATAATGTCATCCGTGTTGCTAAGCATTGGTCTGGAATAGTTTAGTTTCAGGAAGGAAAACTCCATCGAAACAATATGAAGAAAGAGAACTATGGGGTAGCGACGAAGAGCCGAAGATCAGGCTTAGTGGCATGAAATGAGAGGTCTCCATCAGTGGACTGACGAAATCCGATAGTGATGCTAATGAGCGTAATCTTATCTTATCTTACTTAGCCTATGTTGTCCCAGAAAGAAATGAATGTTACGTAGGGGAAAAGGTATTGAATTTTAATGTGGATAGAATCACATGTATTGAATTGTGATTGGTGTCAATGAAGAATATTTGTATTGTATTGTACAGATGTTGGTAGAGGACGACCAAACAAAAGATGGATGGATTGTGTGAAAAATGATATGTTTAGGAAGGATAAGTATTGAAATGACGGCTGATAGGGATGTATGGAAGAAGAAAACATACTGCGCCGACCCCAAACGATGGGAGCGAATGATGACTTAGCCTTTGTTGTCCCACTGATGAACAAAGGCCTCTCTCTGTTCCTTTCACTCTTTTCCATCGAGAGCGTTAGTGAGCCAGCCTCTGGCGAAACTGCTTAGCTCGTCATGCTATCTTCGCCATAGCGAAAAAAAATTCAATTTTTTCGCACCGCCGCCGCCGCCAGCCGCAAACAAGCAAAGGACAAACTTCGCCATAGAGGTCTTCGAAGTCTCTCCTCAACTTGCCACTCAAGCTTATAATAGTGTTCGCTCAGTCTTACAAACTTGTAAAACTTACTGAATACTTAAAGAACGATTCTAAAAATATTTTTTTGAAATTTTAAAGAGGATAAAACTAGTGCAGAAAATTGTGAATAGCGATTTGTAAAGCAGATTTTTAACTAGCAAGATATACAGTTTGGATATGGATAGAGAGAGAGAGAGAGAGAGAACATTTAGCTGAATAGCATAGTTAATGTATTTTTCTCCGACACGCTCGAAAATGTGATCATTACTGTAAAAAAAACAGTACGCGAAGTGACTCATTTTTGGACGAAATATTGTCCCATACAAAACAGCGGCCGGCAATGTGCCCCTCAAACGGCCTAGGCCAGCAAAGTAACTTTCGTTCAGAAATTTCAATGTTTTTGAGTCTTTTATAGCATACTCTTCATAAGTTTTAATGTTCTAAATTCAAATTTTATATGAATCGTACACGACTCGTAGTAAATTTGAGTTGGCTGTATGCTCTGTATGACACTGGCACAAAACAAAAACAAAAGTGGCGGTTTGTTTGTAATATTCGCCGCTTTTATTTTTATCGTATCCATTTAATTTATTTATTTTTCTTCCGGCATCTGGGACCAACCTCGAAATGATTAAAAAAATCTATTGTTTAAATCTAATAAGGTACAGTTAATCGAAAAAGTGTTTAAGTAATATTTAATAACAAAACTCTTTGATTGTAAATATCATTTATTTGTGTATTAAACATAAAAAATCAACTTATTCGTTCTTATTATCTTAATGTAGTCATATCATATTTATTTTACATAATATATCTATGAACTACAAAAACTATTAATACTATCATAGTTTGTTGAAATAGTAAACATTAAATATTAATTTCGGTATTAGTAGTTCTCCAACATTTTAAACGAAACGTGTAGTCTTTCTTATTTAAAATATTTATGTTTTATATAATTTATGTACCTACATTTTTTTGTTATATATTAAATAACAAGGACTATACGTTTCATTCAATTGACACGGAATATAAATACAGATTAAAAAAAATAGGTTAAGGCCGGGTTATTGCAAAAATTAGCAACTCAACGCTGTTTAGTTGAAAGTTCAACCGACGCATTACTGAAATAACGTTCATATTAGCGTGCGATGCTTCACGGTGGTTACGTCCGACACTGCGCAGGAATCGTGCGAAAACCTCGTTTTTCTTGAACTCTTTTGCTTATTAACAGAAAATGGCAGAGTTTATGAAAAAAGTGATCGATTTAAAATCTAAGTCAGTAATTGGCAAGTTATATTTACGAAAAAAAACTATGGTTATTGCTTTAAGTTACGAGATCTAGGACGACAAAAAATTTTTTTGCTTCTTTTTTTTTAAAACTTGTGCTTTTTATTTCTAAATAATTATAATGTATTTAAAAATTCTACTCGATTTAAAATTTAATTAAGGATATATTCTGTTAGCATATTTCTTTTTACATTTATAGAATCAATAGAAGTGCTGGTATTTGATCGTCAAAGTAGCGACTATGGGCGCTATTTCCACAAAACCCCGCCTTAATAAGCTATTTTAACAGAATATGATATGATTGAAAATAATCAATAGCCAGTCCGATCATTTAAGTTCACCCACGCAGATAAGTACGCACCTCAGCTTGTTTCGCCTACCTGTTCAATTAAGATGTTGAAGAACAATTCTGTCACACAGAATATTAATACAGATTGTTTCAAATTATTTCCTCAATATCTTAATTATAACAAATTCTTCTTGTTGTTTTAAATATAATAAAAAAGTATACATTAAACAAATCATACTACAAATAATTAACAATAATCACAGTTTAGTTTACGGTCAAGTAATATAATATACCTCTCCTATAACTAAAGTTGTTATAAGGTAAAACATCAGAAATTAGTCGTCAACTAAGTTAACAATTGTTATTTTTAAAAAAATCAGTCTTAATACTTTGTTACAACAAATAATCAACGAACTGTATACAACAATCACAGTCGACAATCACAATTAGTTAAAGTGTTTATCGCAATTTCTCTAAACAATGACCAATACTTATTTTACGATCAAGTAATTCACTTACAGGCTGGAGCGCCCCAATACCAACTCCATCCAAAACTCACAGACGGCTTGGCAACCCTCAGTCTCCGGAGAGACGTTGGCTCTCTGTGTGTGTTCTACCGTCTGTACAATGGGGAGTGTTCTGATGAGCTGTTTGACTTAGTGCCACCGTCACGCTTTTATCACCGCACCTCCCGCCACAGGGCAGGGGCTCATCCTCACGTCTTGGATGCTTGGCATCTCAAAAATGTACGGGCGTCGCGATCTTTCCTCTCGCGTACCTGCAGGATGTGGAATAAGCTCCCCCCTGAGGGGTTTCCTTTATGCTTTGACATGGGGTTCTTCAAGGGGCGAGTATATAGGGCTCTCAAAGGCTGGCAACGCGTTGGCAACCCCCCTGGTGTTGCGAATGTCCATGGGCGACGATGACCACTTACCACCACTGTGGCTCGTCCGCTCGTTTGCCTGCTTAAATAATAATAATAAAAAAAAAAGTATATGTTATGCCAAAAAAAATGTATTATATTTTTACAATCAAAGAGTTTTGTTCTTTAATATCACTAAACACTTTTTCGTTTAACTGTACTTTACATCGCTTAAACAATAAATATCGGGAGTGGTCCCAGTTGCCGGAAGAAAAATATTAAAATTGTTTGGTTAAAACCGTGGTCCCAGTTTGAGTGGTCCCAGTTGACGGAAGCCTCCATATTTTGTTAGTATACATGAAATCTTATAGAACTATGTTAGTATAAAAATAAGTAAAATAAAATAAAAAGAGATAGGAAAGCACATTAATTCAAATATCTGCCTGGACGCACTCCGGGCACATGTACATGAGTGTGCACCCAGTGTCGCAGGACAGGACAGTCTGGTTTTAAACTGATTAGTTTTAGAATGGTGTTGGCGCTACCCCGCACTCTGCGCAGGAGGGATGCGGTTCGCTTGCGGATTATAGTTTGAAAACTATCAGTGTGCGCGAGCGCAAAAATCCCGGACGCGCTACAGTAACGCGGCAGCCCCAACAACATCCTAAAACCATTATTATATTGGACGCGGAGAGCGTTGAAAGCCCGCCGCGTATAGTCAACCCACAGACCGCACGTGTATAGTGTTTGGCAGTATGCCTTAAAAAGTGTTATTTTAACTTCCGCGCTACACAATGCAAATCTGCGAGCCAACATATTGCAGCGGACCGCCATCGCCCTCCGCTCTCGCTCAATTTCTTTGTCGTCCTTCAAGTCCTCAGTAACTATGTGGCCGAGGTACTTGAACGACGACACTCTTACAAGGTCTACGTTGTTCAGTTGTACCGTGGCTACGTGAGTTGTCTTTCGATTTTTTTTCTGGCAATTATCGTTTACAGTGATGGCGGCTTGAAAACACAGATGTAAGACTAATCAGTCTGACCACTATGGAAACGCCATTGATTGTGAGTTACTAAATAAAATAAAAAATTAGTGAAAAAACACATCTTTGGTTACACATAGTAAGTACATAGAGGGCTGCTATTTATGTATCCGGAATAACAAAAAATAACAAACATCTATAACCAAATATACTTTTATTGCTTTTCAAAATATTCCCCGTGATGATCGATGCATTTTTTCATACGTTGTAACCAACTTTCGTAGCATTTTTTCCATTCTGTATCGGGTATCTCCAAAACGTGCATTTTGAAAGCATCAACGGCTTCTTCCCGGGTCGAAAATCGGTGTCCACGTAATTTGTTCTTCACGCTTGGGAATAAATAAAAGTCGTTGGGTGCCAAGTCGGGACTGTACGGCGGATGACCCGTCAATTCGATCATTTAACTATTTAAATACTCCGTTGTTGCGGCCGAGGTGTGACAGCTGGCGTTATCGTGGTGAAGGATTATTCTTCGTTGTCGATTGTTCTTGCGTATTTCTCCAGACTTCTGGCAAGCAAATGGTTGTGTACCATTCAGAATTAACCGTTTTACGATTCTCTAGTGGTACTGTAGCCACATGTCCACTAATACCAAAAAAGCAGGCAACCATTTGCTTCAAAGTGCTTTTTGCACGAACAACTTTAGTTGGGTTTGGCTCATTTTGGAACACCCAAACCGTTGACTGCTGTTTAGTTTCGGGATCATACGCATATATCCAAGATTCGTCTCCTGTGTAGATATTATGAACAGCTTTTGATGTACCACATTTGTATTTTTCTATAATTTTTTTGCACCAATCAACACGAGCCTGTTTTTGTTCAACTGTTAAGTTGTGCGGGATCCAACGAGAACAAATTTTTTTTACAGCCAAATGTTCGTGTAATATTTTATAAGTACTCGTCATACTAATGCCCAGAAATGCCTCTATCTCGCGATATGTAACATGACGGTCTTGCATTATTAGTTCGCGCACAGCATCAATATTTTGTGGTACAACAGCCGATTTAGGGCGACCTTCTTTAAAATCGTCCGCAAGCATACGACGACCACGATTAAACTCACTGAACCAGTGATACACAGTGGTTTTCGATGGGGCTTCCTCCCCAAAAGTCGACAAAAGTTGATCCATGCACTGTTTTTGAGTTAATCCACGCCGAAAGTCGTAATAAATCATAGCACGAAAATTTTCACGAGTCAAATCCATGGTGATGATAGACAATGAATTTTAAAAATGGCGCCACAATGTAAAAACAATTGACAGATGAATGAAACAAACTTTATTTTACAGCCAAAGAGTTCTATTTTTAAATGTTATAATTTCTTTTTAAATGTTGTTTATGTAAGTGGCCAGTTCCGGATACATAAATAGCAGCCCTTGTACACAGATGAACCTTCAAAACATAACACTATTTTTTTAGAAATATTAATCTAGAGCGATTACGTATTTCTTTTTCTTGTTTGTCCTTTTGCACGGCGGCGGCATAATGGATTATAAAAAGAAATTGTCATTGTTATGAAAAAGAAAACAATTTTTAGATTACAAGTATCTTTACGTCACATATTGTTAAAATAATCTAAAAACACATACAAACAGAAGACGTAGTAACAATAAGCATAATCTAGATCTAACGTATTCGTCCGTCCTTATCTCTGCAATAAACCTTATTCATGTCTGAAAATCACTTGCGCAGGAGTTGAATCTTATTACAAAGGATAAAAGGTGACTATGGCGATTACAGGTGAATATTGTAAGTAAATATATGACAGAGATTAGAGGCAGATCGTGATTGATACGTTTTTGATGTTATAAAGATATATTCTTTTTTATATTTTGTTGACACAGTTTTTTTAACTTAGATAAGACTATGACGCGGACTGGTTTGGAAAGGTGTAGAAAAAAAGCTATATTTATGTTTGATTTAAAAGTAAAAAATGCATTTTTTTTTATATTAATGTTAAGACAACACGTTCTAAAATCTAGACCTGCTGCTTATACGGCTATTAATTACTCTAAGTCAAAGGCAAATTTCGCAAAACCGGCAAAAACCAAAGACGCGACATTCTGGCGGCAGACAAATAATAAAATAAAGAAAAAAAAACACATTCAAATTCAGAACGTGCTGCGCGAGCGTGTCAATCGATCAACGTAAGTATTAGAACACAATGGTATCATTTTATACGCACACTTGACGACAGCAAGGACGTGAGAAGAAAATAGAAAAACAGTATTACATTGCAAAATGACGGTTTTTTTTAAAGCGACACGATTTCAACCTGTTGTTCTCAACTCTATTGTTTTGCAATAGAGATACTTTTTGCAGAAATGGAAATAGCTTGGGCAGTTGTTGACCTTACGTGGAACAAATTTTTAACAGATTAGAAATAAGAATCAAGTCAGCTAGCAGGTACCTTTTGTTATTTCAAATGTTTGACGTCAAGCGATGTTTTTTTACAGCATGAAATTTACATCGTTTTGTTTCTGCCGCCGTGTAGTGATAGTACCCGTCAAAATGAACAACTTTTCACAAAAAAAAAATCCTGCGACAAAAATATTTTTGTGCTCTTCATAAAATGGGTCGGTCGGGTCGGGAGTCTCACTTTGTATGGAGACCAAATTTTTTTTGTCGGAGTATTTTTTTTTCTTTTCGCGAAAAGTTGTTCAGTTTGACGGGTACTTATCTCTACACGGCGGGAACAAAATTATGTGAATTTCACGGTGTATGTTTGTAAATAAAAGAGAACGTTTGAAAACCTGAATCGCTCTAAAAATCAGATGAAATTTTCATCTTCTAACTTTAAAGTTAAAACACACACACACGCGACACATTAATACACACAATAGCCACACACACACGACACGACATTAATGTCGTCTCAATAAATACCGCTATAGATCACAAAACATGCAGCAACAGGTATTGAGGAAAATCAGTATAAAGAAAATCTCAAAGTGTTTATACGACGACGACGGGGCAACGACCTCTTACAAAAAAGCGGATACGTCCTTATTATTTATATTAACACAAATTTATTTGACCTTATTTATATAGCTGTTTAGTTTTATTTCGTACGTTCACCATGTTATTACGGTCTCTTTGGTTTGCGGTTTTCGAAAGCAAAAGGTCTTGAGGCTTGATGACTAAGAGAGCAGTTTTTAAGAACATAATTTTAATGTATAATGATTTTATTCAAAGTATTACTGTTAAAAATCAACAGTCACTTCTATGTCATGGGCAACACAAAACTAGAAAACTTCAGACACACTATAACAGCTATTATAAGATAGAACTTTATCTAACAGTTAGAAATCATATCATCTCGATCAAACCAGCTTCTTAATCGATATATAACAGCCTCCGTGGCCGAGTGGTCGAGATTTCGACGCCCATTACGGAGGTTCCGGGTTCGATTCTCGGTGGGGGCACTGTCATCCAAAAATCTCTTTGTGAGACGTTTCCCAGTTTGGTTAGGACATTGCAGGCTGAATCACCTGATTGTCCCAAAAGAAAGATGATTCCGTGCTTCGGAAGGCACGTTAAGCCGTTGGTCCCGGATACTATCTACCCGTTACACGAGCCAAGTCAGTGGACTTTGGCGGCTCTATAACACTGACACCAGGGATTGTGAGGTCGGTTGTCGAGTTGAATACCCACACGATGATGATGATGATGATGAATCTATAAACAACCTCAATCGAACATTATCTTTTCGGATTTTATACAAAGAAAGGTAAACAGAAGTTTCAAACTTATAACATCTTTTTAGAGATTAAAAAATAAAATGCAATTGCTTTATAAAAGGCAAAAACTAAATAATTAGCATACATTTATTGCGGTGTGGTGACGGCAGAGTAGAATACATTTGTCACCAAACCCTACTCTTCCCGTGGGTGTCGTAAGAGGCGACTTAGGGACTACACATTGAACAGGGAACGGGCAGCAGCGCTCTCTGATACAGTAACCTTTTAATCTGCGATCTTTAACCCGCCTGCCAAGCGTGGAGATTGTGGCAAAACCCTCCACTTGAGTGGAGGAGGCTCATAGTCCAGTAGTGGACTGTAACGGGCCGTTGATGTTATTAACATGATGAGAGCGTCGGTGGTCTAGTGGCTAGGGCCGCTGCCTCCCGTCCGGGCAACGCGGGTTCGATCCCCACCACGCACCAATGTGTTTTCGAATTTCGAATTCATATGTACGTTTCTTCGACGCTCTTACGGTGAAGGAAAACATCGTGATGAAACCTGCACACTCCTGCGAAGAAATTTAAAGGCTGTGTGTGAAGTCGACCAGACCAACTGGGCCAGCGTGGTCGACTAAGGCCTAATCGCCCTAATTCAGGGTAAACTCGAGCCCCTCGGTGGGGACGTATTAATGAGCTGTTGATGATGATTAATATGGTAAATCTTACTACTTATGCTGATAATGGCTACCAATAAAGAGAGAAGGAAGACACAGACAATAATGGAATAAAGCGAGACAACACAATTTGTATAGTTGTGTAAGTGAGTGAGTGAGTGTAAGTGATTCGGCATTGGCGGGTCAAATAATATTGAACTATGTTATCTGAAACTCTTATTATCACAAAATGTAGGTTCTTATCTAAAACTTGGTTAGTAGGAAAATTAATATCTACTATATAAAAAATCTATGAAGGAAATTATTTATGTACGAAATATAATTACAACGCGAAGCGATCATTTTTAATTTTATTGGGCTCTATTTTTCATTTTTCATTATAAATTCCGGATCCGATCTCGATCAATTGCAAAGTGCTTGAAGTTGTCCAAGAATATGTCTACCTCGGGCAGACATTGCAGTTGGGTAGAGACAACTTCGAGCGTGAAATCGCAAGAAGAGTACAGTTGGGCTGAGCAGCATTCGGGAAACTGCGTCATATCTTCTCGTCGCTGCTACCGCAATGCCTGAAAAGCAGGGTTTATAACCAGTGTGACTACCCGTTTTGACATACGGAGCCGAGACGTGGAACATGACGGTGAAGCTGGCCCACCGGCTACATGTCACTCAGCGAGCTATGGAAAGATCTATGCTTGGTATTTCGCTACGGGATAAAATCCGAAACGAAATCATCCGGCAGAGGACCAAGGTGGTGGATATTGTCCAGAAATGTAGCAAGCTGAAGTGGCAGTGGGCTGGCCACGTCTGTCACAGAACCGGTGAGCGTTGGGTTCTCGAATGGAGACCACGTCTCGGGAAATGTAGTGTGGGACGCCCCCCTGCCAGGTGGACTGATGACCTGAGGAAGGTCGCTGGTGGTGGCTGGATGAGGAAGGCGGGTGATCGACGATCGTACGCTTTGGCGTGCCCTTGGGAAGGCCTACGTCCAGCAGTGGACTGCAATAGGCTGATTAATTGAATACGAACAATACCGTCAAAAAGTCTATCAAATTAAAAATAATTAGGAAGCCTAATGAACTCGCATTACTAACAACTACTAAGTACAGTCACTATACAGTTAACATGAACATTAGTAAAAACATATTTTTAGAAATTATGGTCAGAGTTCATAGTTCCTTCTTAAAATCGTCAGTCAAATATGTTTTGAAGTACACAATACACTCACGGACACACTTTACAAACTTTCTCTAATTATCTTCAACTGTTATTGTCTGTTTGTCTGTCTGTATACACACGTTATCTGCAATCGCGCAGTTGACGGCACTCTACCAAAACAACATCATTAAAATTTCATATCTTTGTACTTATTTGGTGAATAACGACACAGTTTTAAAGTAGCTATTTAGAATATAACGTGAGGAATCTAAAAATGTTATGAATGAAGAAGCTACCCAGCACTGTGAAGACTTGGGTTAAAATGATGATATAATAATGAGATAATAATCTTAATAAATTCTGACTGTTTTGTCATGAAAACATAGGTGACTTATTACGTTTTTAGAATAAGTACCATGCGGATGAAGTAGTGGAAGGTCAATCAGTCATACAAAAGGAAATAAAATGTTGTGCCTATGTTTTGTGATGATCGTCAGTGCATGGGTGCTCTTAAATCTCCAAAGACAAAAAAAACTTGTCTTATAAATTACCATTTTCTTTGCAACTTCAAATAATAACAAAATAGTGGACTTTGCGATTTGCGATTCTTGATGTGTGTGGATCTTATTTTATTTTTATTTTATTCATTTGGAACATACAACAGCAGTGTACAAACGCTTACAAACAAAATAATAATAATACTTATAGGTATTAAGTCTATACACAGCCAGCGACAATGTTCACAGGTTAAATTTAAAAAATAAAGTAGAAGGTCAGAAGTAGACAAAAACTCACTAAAGTAGGTTCAAAAAGTAAACCAAAAGTAAAGTTACATTACCAAAACAGGTTATTGATCTAGCAGTTCTTGTAATACCAAGTTCTTAAAAACATTAATGATGTTGAAAATAAGTCGATATGTGTGAATCTATCGCTATAGGTTGACACTATCCGGCGCATAGGAGATCGTAACCCGGCATTAGTTTTACAACTTTTTAGAGATTGCAAGGCGCTCTGCATATATTTTTAACATTTAAATGTTTCTGGTGGGATTAAGCTAATATGACATGTATAATTTTAAAACCCTTTTATTTTTCATTATTCTTAATCATAAACCTGAATCATCATCATTCTAGGAAGTAAAGTAACTGTCAGCTGACAGTTCAATCAATCAGCAATGTTGACATAACTTATCCATTCATACAACTCATACATTCGCAGTACGCGACGTAAGTATTGCACTTTAGAACTAAACAATTACTCTCACAATGGTTTCACACTTCTGATAAAAGTGCTAGAGAACGGATGTTGAACTATCAGTCTTATCACCTTGTGATAGAGCTAGGATTCGCGTTAGTTACTGTGATAATAATCATGCTAAGTGTATATGTCACAGTAAGATTGTGAACATCGTTAGTTTATAATCTGACTCCCGATATTATAAACTGACGAAAAATTGTGAACTGAAACCAACCATTTACAATTTAACGCATTATTTCTCGATAGTTTATAAACTATCGATGTCAAATCGTCAAATCGTGAAATAATCTGCAGGGTTCATAGTCTGTCCGGGTTTACCTATATAATACGTTAAATTGCGAACTCGGGAAATGTAGTGTGGGGCGCCCCCCTGCTAGGTGGACTGATGACCTGAGGAAGGTGGCTGGTGGTGGCTGGATGAGGAAAGCGGGTGATCGTGCGCTTTGGCATGCCCTTGGGGAGGCAGCAGTCCAGCAGTGGACTGCAATAGGCTGATTGGTTGATTGAAAATTGCGAACCGTCCCTGATTGGTCGGTCTAGAATCAGATTATAAACTTACGATGTTCACAATCTTACGGTTACATATACACCTATTTTATTTAGAACTATTTATATGGAAATTGTAAAAAGATTTTAGAATGGGCAATTAGAGCCATTAGCGTCGGTGGTCTAGTGGCTAGGGCCGCTGCCTTCCGTCCGGGAGACGCGGGCTCGATCCCCACCACGCACCGATGTGTTTTCTAATTTCGAATTCATATTACGTTTATTCGACGCTCTTACGGTAAAGGAAAACATCGTGATGAAATCTTGACGCATACTCCTGCGAAGAAATTCAAAGGTTGTGTGCGAAGTGGACCAACCCGAACTGGCCCGCGTGGTCGACTAAGGCCTAATCGCCCTAATTCAGGATAGGCTCGAGCCCTTCGGTGGGGACGTATAATATGAGCTGTTGATGATGATGATGGGCCATTAAATAGGAATAATACAACAAGCTTTGCGCTCGTAAGTTTAGTCATCAGCAAATAACCAATTAACGTGCATATTTATACAATTTCCTTCCTATTGTAATGTTTATAAGTAATGTTATTAAGGAACAAATAACTTTCAGAATAGGTACGGAGAAAGTATCGATCTATCATTCATGCATGACCTGTCTGAATCCAAAATATAGCTTGTTTTAAACTCTTTTAAAATACGGTGTATAAAACGAGCTATCTCCGTAACGTAACATTAAAAAAAAAAACAATTTGCACAGAAACCACCTGTTAAGTAAAAAAAAACACAACATACCTATCTCTTTCCTCACATACTGCCTCTCTCCATTATGAGAGTTGGTCGTTCCAAACGCCTGACCCATGATCCCTTAGTATCACAGCACTGAGATCACAACAAGCCTACTAGTCCACAACAATAAACAGCTGATTACGCCTACTGCACTAAGCTTCGCGCACGCGTCAACATTACCACACTGAACGTGCGCACTCGACGACGACTCGTCAACAACTGAGGTGCGATTTGTTTAAAGTGAGTGAAGACGTTGATACTGAGTACTGACCTAGACTTGGATAAATGCAGTCTGTTTCGGTATACATTGCTGTGTTTTTGTCACACCAGGGACGATTAATTAGTACTGCAACAGCAATGGCCTGTCACTATTTTTTAGACAAAGTGTTAAGCGGTTAAGCATTGCCGAACGATATTCGGAAATTGAACGATATCTGTACGGGCGACGACCTGGTGATATAGAGGTTATAAACTTGAAGAAAATATACTAATTAGCTACATACTGCTAAACTGAACAACACGGAATTATTGTTGGGAAAGATAATATAAGTGACACTGGAATACAAAAGTCTTCCGAGTTCATTAACGTATACTAGCAATTGTCGACACTTGGTGTAACTCCATGTTAAACTTTGGGAATAAAACGCTGTACTTCAGAGTAAGTCCGGATCACCCTAACACAGGGTAGGCTCGAGCCCCTCGTTAGGGAAGTACTGGAGCAGCTGTCGATTGAACAAATCCTAACCTTCTTGGTATCAATCGGACCTCCTAGCATACTACGCGCTATGCCAGGGGACTGGAAAATTTGAAATTCGAAACAAGATGAAAGCTATCCGATGCTCTTGTTTGCCCCTTCTTAGAATATGAAATCTGGTTTGATGGTATGAATCGCTACTGTGAATATTTTAGCAGAAGTTTGATTATTCAGAAGTTTTCCCGTTGATATTTGTGAGTTTTCAAATTAGTGCCTCTTTTAGCGGTGACACGTTGAATCAGAAATTGGCAGTAATTGCGTTCTTACTAGATTTTTTTGCGAGATGTCCGCCTGACCCAGATTTTCCCAAGCTGTGGCTAGCCTGACTAGATCTGTTTTAAAAATCTTTAAAATACTTCTGTATCACCCACGACTACTTAGACAACATTATCTAGAAGGGTCTACATTTTAAGCACTCTATTGGCAGCCATCACAAGGCCAAGGTTGTAAGTTATTGCTCCATTATCAGTTATAGATAAGTCAAAATAGAATCGGTGGACGAGTGGTAGAGCGTATTCGGCTCCTGTTCGATTCCAGTGCGGGCACTATCAAAACAAAACCATTTTGTGAAAGACATTTTTTTTGTTTGTTAAGGATAGCCTTGTCCGAAAAGTAAAATGTTTCCATGCTTCGGAACGAATCTACTCAAAGGAGTAATAAATAAATAAAAGAGCTTTATTCACCAAAATGTAATGGCATATATAAAAAATAAATAAAATAAAAACAAAGTATATATAATGAGATAGACCAGGGAACATTGGTGAACAGGAAGAACCTCAGCAAAAACGCTGATTTTCAGGATCTCCTTTTGTTCGCTACATTGGAAAATTCTCCAAACAATAAATGATGGACACAAATCGCTAGTAGTAAAATAAGTTAAATTATTAATTATTTTATTTTCATTTTGTAAAAAAATAATAATTCATCCGGTCAATTGTCTATCTGACCCAGTTAGCCCCACGCTCTGTTTACTAACGTAAGAGGTGAGGATGTGTCGGAGTGAGGGGTGCCCTCCAGGGAGGTTCCAAGGTTGGAGGTTATAGTAGAATTGCCTCCTAAGCCCTCTACAAACGACATTGCTTGCTAGTTTATTTTTGCTGATGACAGGTTTGCACCTAGTATTTTTGTATAAGTACCTGTTGAATCTATAATATAATAAATATTAAAAATGCAAAAAATAAACCTATAAACGTGAATATACATAAAGACTAGAATTTGGATTCACAAAACAAAACGTAAGCAAAATACCCAAGAACGTTTCTTAAATAACTAATCTTTTATCACAAGTCTTTCTGAAAACAACAATTCTTCTGAAACTTAAGCATAAACCAGGGAAACCAAGCACAAGTTTCTAAAACCAAGCCTTATCTGTGCGCGGTTCAGAAAAACTCAAGACAATTCCTGGAACTCAGGAAGGATCTTACTGCAACTTAACACATTGAATGCGCGGACGGTCATTTACGCCCGTTTCGCAGGTCTTAAAGAAAACAACATTCTAATTTTGATTAAGTTATAAATAACTAAGGGCGCGCTACAGCCGTCTTATAAAAAAAGCATCTAAAGCCGAACTTTAATTTGCGTTAAAATATTTTGCTTCTGTTAGTTATTTTAACTTGCAACTTGCAAGTCTGTGTCTTCACCGCTTCTCTAAGTGTTGTTTCTCACTTATTATGATATCCAAATTACAAATTCTTCGTATATATCATTTTATATTTAGCAAAACCCATCTGTCCAAAAATTTTTGAATTTCCCTCAAAACTCTCAGAACAAAATTTTTGTAACTGCGCCCTAATTGAAAGATGTTTGAGGGCCCCCAGATAATAAACACGGTAATTCTGCGCATGCTGCTCAAATGGAAGTTTGTAAGTCATCGTGTTAAATTGGTATCGTAGCAGCAACTCGATAACGTCCTCCTTGGGGAGCAAAGAACAATAAACAAAAGTGTCAAACACAGTTTCTGTTGTTTCCTTGCGAGGCACCACGTCTCTGGAGAGTTCGCAACAAGATAATACAAATACAACCACACATAACACTATTATTATGTGTTGCAGCCTCCTGGCTGACCTAACAAACCCTGGTGTCAGAGTTATTGAGTAGTAAACATTTCTTATCCCGTTGTCTACGTTAACATGGACAAGCTCCACTTGGACAACGGAAAGGGAATCTGTGACTTCCCGCTGTCCACGTTGCGCGTTGGCGCGGACAGTTATTCGTAACGTGGACAACGGGGAGGGAATTTGTGACTTCCACTGTCTACGTTTACGACATGGCTCATTAACGATTATTTCCTTTCATAGATAATAGCTGGGACAAACGACTTATCGTATTCTCATATAAACACTGAATCATCCTACTTTTTGGACAATTAGGTGATTCAGCCTGCATACCGGATTCGGGGCGGTCTCTCAAAGTGAATTTAAATTAGTATAACAGATTATAATACTAGATGTCCGCACGCGGCTACGTTCACATAACCTAAAGTTTTTTCATGAGGATAAGATCTTGTCACAACGGTTCTTCGTCTTCTTCTTCATCGTGTGGTAAGGTTGTCAGTGCTATAGAGCGTCCAAAGGCCACTAACATGGCTCGTGTAACGACTAGACAGTAGTCGGGACCGACGGCTTATCGTGCCTTCCGAATCAAGTCGCGCGCGCGGTAATAAGTACAATAAATAGCCTATGTGTTAATCCAGTTGCCTGACTTATTTTATCCAAAGTTGTTTAGCCCTTTCAGCTTAAAACCGAACCAATAAAGAAAGAAACATCCGTACTTTCATATTTTCAGTTTTGTATGATTTATCGCATCCACTTCGCAATTCATCGATTTCAGCGAAAATCAACATCTGGATGGATCGCGGCTGCTGATGCGCAAGAGCGGTTCAACGACACGGTGATGGCTGCGCACGCACACGCCCTTCGTCTAAATATAGCGATAATGGCAATACGCACTGCGCGTGCACTTTTTGTGAAACGTTGTTTTGGTTCAAGCACCATTTGCGGTTTTTTTTTATTTTAGAGACCAACTCGACGTTAACTGGATATTTGTTGAGCTCGTGGTTGAACGGTAACTTTGTTATTTCAGAAGTTCCAAAATTAAAATATAAAGTCTGGAACACACAGAATTATTTCTGAAACTCTTTCGGAAGATTAAAATGCGAAACGTATTGTAAGAAACTTGGAATATGTGATACATTGATTGCAATTTCCATCGATGCACGCTAAAATCGTTTCAGCCGGCTACTATTTGAAATTGTGGTTGTTAAGCGAAATATTTGGCGGTTTACGAATTGAAACTGGGCTTTGTTTCTTGTTTTAAATAAAAACCAAGCGGACGACCTAGTATCAATATAAATGTCTTTGTCTTGTCAAGCAAATAATTCTAGACAATCGTACGAGTCTTATAATAGGTCGCCTTAATCATACAATCTCGAAGTGGTACTCATGTTATCACATCATCATAGATAACACGGAGTCATTGTCTCGGTGGCAAGGTAACGCACCGGCTATGGCCTAGGTTAGACACTTGTTATTATTGATAACAAACAAAACATGTATAATAATTTATATACCTATATGTAAAAATGAACCCCTATTTCTCCCATAACTTGAGAACGCTATAACTTGAGAACGGCTTTACCAATTTCATTCATATATTTTTTTAAATGTTTTCTAATACTTCATAGAAGGTTCTTACATAAAAAAAAGAAAAATAAAAAAAACATATATGTTGGGATCTTCACACACGGCCATGTGATCGCAAACTAAGCAGAGCTTGTACTATGGGTACCAGACAGTTGATATACATTACATAAATATATAAGTAGATAAACAACAACCAGACACAAGGCAAACACAAGTTCTCGTCACACGAATGTTTGCCCTGGGCGGGATTCGAACCCGCGACCCTGTGCGTCGCAGGCAGATACACTACCACCTGGGCTACGGAGCCGTCGAAATGCGCAGGGTAGGTGTAGAGTTGATGTTGGGAAAAATGGCAGGGCAATGGTGTCGATTCGGCGCTCAACTAAAAATTAGTCTTGCCACTTTCTATAATTTTGAATTTAAAAGGGACCGAAGATCAGTTTTTAGCGAGATAATATTATTAAACTTTATTTTTCTATATTCTATCAACGATAAAATATACAATAGCTGGGTTTGAATCCCGGTGGGGACACAGTGATCAAGCCAAAATTCACTAATAACACTACGCCCAGTTTGATTGGGACATTGCAGGCTGCTTGTCCGAAAAGTATGATAGGTTCTTATTTCACATTAAAACATACCTTATATAAAAGTTTATATCATGTACATTATGTACATTACTTGACATACATTACTTGACTTACATTTATTTCACTTCAATACATGCAATATTACCAAAGTTATGACAGCAAGAAGTTCCGAAATTTCCACGCGCTTTTAGTATGCGTGTGACGTCATATGCCTGCAATGTAGTAGTGTTTGCGGGCGGTGTAATAGGTATGTTGCATGCATATGACGTCACAGCTACTAATCTTTGATCGTTAATAACTCAGTAATTTTTAAAGATATAAAAAGATTAAAAAACACAGTATTTTTTGTAATTTTTTATAGAAGTATTTGGCATTTTCAGCCAAAATCGTCGGTCAGACAGACCCGTGCTTCTGTAGACACGTTAAGCCGTGGGTCCCGCCCGCCTGCTGTCTACCAAACTAATCGTCACACAGCCTTTTCCCCCTAACGAACCTAATACCTATAATTGTTTACCAAAGCCACCGTACCACACCACAGTTTGTGAGGTCCGTTGTTAACCTTACAATCCCCACGATGATGATGATGAATACGCTACAAACCTTGACGTTCACTGTTGGACGAAATAAGTAACCTGGAGCTTTCATGCTGTAAATCGTCAATTTAATTACAAATTATGCAAAAAATTCATATTTCAGACGTGCAATGCGTAACCACAACACATTGATCTTTGCCTCAACTTTACCATATTATAAGAAACAGGCAGCTAACAACTTATTTGCATGCTTAAAGAACACTAAATACCCTGCGTGTATACTGATTTAACGTAAGCTCAATATGTTACAATATTATTTGATACAAATTTTAAGGAACTATAGGTTTTTAAGTACTCATATGTGCATGTTTATAAATTGAGATATAACTGTATTTTTCCTGAACAAAAGAAACAAAAAATTACTTAATTTGTAAAGCTATTTGTTATTCATATCATAAGTTATTATTTTACAGTTTTAATTGTTTATAAATCACATCGTTCATTAAATTGAACAGTTAGTAGTTATGTTACTAAAGTATGCCTATAGTCGTGTTGCGATTCATCAACGACCCGTTACAGTCCACTGCTGGACTATGAGCCTCCTCCCCTCAAGTGGAGGGTTTTGCCATAATCTCCACGCTTGGCAGGCGGGTTGGAGATCGCAGATTAAAAGGTTACTGTATCAGAGAGCGCTGCTGCCCGTTCCCTGTTCAATGTGTAGTCCTTAAGTCGCCTCTTACGACACCCATGGGAAGAGTAGGGGTTGGTGACAAATGTATTCTACTCTGCCGTCACCACACGGCTAATCAAGTGATTAGTACACTAAAATTGAACAATGCATATAAGTGATTAGTAATTAGTATTATCGCGCTTTAAAAGATAAACACTTTATAGTCTACTCCAAAAACATTATGATTTGATGTGTCGTTCGTTACATTACATTCTTATTTATCCTACATTATATTACGTCTTTCAAGTTGTCCGAAATAACTCGTGTAATCCAGCTTTACGCCCCCACCAAGGGGCTCGAAGTTACCCTGAATTAGGGTGATCAGGCCATAGTCGACCACGCTGGCCCAGTGCGGGTTTGTCGACTCCACACATGTGAATTTATTCACAGGTGAGGTCCGTAAGAGCGTCGAATAAATGTACATATGAATTCGAAACTTGAAAACATTGGAACGTGGTGGCGATCGAACCCGTGTCTCCCGGACGGGAGGCAGCGGCCCTAGCAATACACCACCGACGCAGTAGTAACTCTTATTATACTAATTGTAGCGGTACTCTCCCGCAGAGACAAGACTAAAATAGATAAAAGGTGATTCAAACCTCTAGTTAGCTTTTATAGTTGCGACATACTTTTGTAGATTGTGTCTTACCTGAAAAAGATAGAAGATTTACGTTAATCACAAGTGCATAATGATCACAATTAATGTGAAAGTAATGTAAAACGTAGATAGTATTACCTACGTTTCACAGAAAGAAGCATCCGCAATTTTAAGAGTAATAAAAAAATAAATAACATAAATTGTATTTAAAACAGGAATAACATTGATAAGTGGCGCGTCAAATAAACAAATACATTGCTTTATCTAAATTATTATTTATTTTGTCGCAATCGCCATTTTAGATTGTCTTCTCAGTAGACTTTACTGCGTTGGTTTGGTCCAGCGGGTTATTATCCTTATCAACTCCGTCCCACGAAGGTGCTCGACCTTTAGTTAATTTGGTCTAGTTTACAAACATAATATCATTGCAACAATAATAATGAATACTAGTTGTGAGCCCGCATTGTGTTAATTTTTCCGGAAGGAATAAGGTTTTTTCTGCAGTTAAAGTAACCGATGACACTGTCAGGTCCATTAACTATCTCTGAGTAAAATCAAGTCGTATCGCTTCGCTAGTCTGTAGTATAAAAGAAAGTGTTGTAGCATAAAAGAATGACAAATCAATACGTTCACTATAGCGTTCAAAACTTTAGTATGATTGAATGAATGAATGAAATAAGTTTATTTGCATGAACACAGTAATGGGATGTTACAATTATTGCGGTCCTTGTATTCAACCTGTGTGCAGGTGTGCAAATTTTACATTACATTATAGTTATTTATGTTAATTATGTTTATATTCTAAAAAATCTTTCACACTGTAAAAACATTTGTCTAATAGCCAGTTTGTCAAAGTTATTTTAAAAGTCTTATTTTCTAAGGTTTTGAATTCGTCAGGAAGATTATTAAAAACAGTAATTGACATATTATAAACATTCTTTCTATAAATGTAAGTGTGACTAGGAGGCTGGTATAACTTATGCTTATACATTGATCTGACTCGCCTTGCTCGCGTGTCTGAGAGCTTCTTAAAATATTCCGGATGTAGTTTTACAAAGTAGCATATGTCACGAATCACGCATATGTATGAATGACACCAAACAAAGAAAGAAAACACTTCTCTGCGTCTACCTAGTGACTAACTTGAATTAAAGTGCGTGGGTTCTGTATGGGTCGCAGTAGTGATTAGGGTTTCTCATTTCCCGACTTTTTTTTGTTTCCGGATACCGAGACATCTCGAGCACTATTTCCCGGGAATTCCCGAGAAGTCGGGAATTTGATTAACCTCAATAATAATGTATGAAACAGTTTTAAAATAAAATATACATTTTCGTAATCAACAATATGTTCATTTTAATCAGTCTTCGTCAATTCCCAAAAAAATATGCCTTTTTAATTTTCTTTATAACCACAGAGTTTCAAAACTAGAATAAAATATAATAAAATCTTTAAAATTTACAAAATATCAATCACAGACATTTTTTTTTTTTTACATAACTAGATGACCCGACAGACGTTGTCCTGCCATTTTTCCTACCTCTACCCTACTCTACACTTATCCTACACCTACCCTACACCTACGCCTGCCCTACGCCTACCCTACATCTATTCTACACTTACCCTAAACCTACCCTAAAACCTTCCGTGTACCTTATAACATACGAAAAAAAAATTTGCCGAATCGGCCAAGCTGTTCTCGAGTTTTGCGGTTAGCAACATTAATTTTTATTTATATAAATTATCTGTTACTGTTACTGACAAATATGATCAAAAAGTTAAAATGCTTCATTAATAAAATATATAATGATGTTTATGAAATATACCTATATAAAACTTTTGTAATAATAACTAACGACATTTAAATCACAGTATTTTGATAATCATCTCCTTTTTTAACGGAGGATTTATGTGGGTGCCTTATTGGATAGTAAAAGGATGTAAAAGGGGAGAGGAGACAGAGGATATAATTTTGTAACAAGTAACACAGGAATTAACGTTAAATTGCAATTTCTTTTTCAATTTCTCGACTTCCCGGGTACTCAACCCTTTTTTTCCCGTCTCGACTAAGGCCAAATTTCCCAGGAATTCCCGCTTCGAGATTTCTCGATGAGAAACCCTAGTTGTGATGGTACGGGGACTCTCGGAAAACCCAAACATAGACTGTGTGTGTGGAGCGGTGCAGTCCATGGCGCATTTAGTGTTCTGTCCTGCCTGCCCTGTCACCTGTTCACAGCAGGACGCCACAAATAGTGCAGTCGAAGTGGCTAAGTTCTGGGCTAGAAAGATTCAATTTGTCATCGACACGCAAAGAAGAAGAGAAAGTTGCGATGGTGAATTAGTACTGCAACAGCAATGACCGCAGCACCTGCCTGCGCCCCTCAAGCCCGCTCCCGAGTACGGCCCTGATCGAATCCTGAATGCGGACCTGGCAAGCGAGAAGGTGGAGGGGGAAAACGATTTCGATATGAGCCCGAGACACGCATTCGAATCTCTCTCTCTCGCCAGCGGCACCAGCGGATGCAGACGTCCCGCGACTAGGCACGGCAACCTGAAGAGTCGTTCCTGTATATTAAATCTTTGCTAAATAGTAGACTCTGACCCGCGTTACCCAAATTTTACCGATCCTTAACGTTCGTTAGTTCGTAATACCCACCTGTTTACTTATTACCCGCATTCTAAATAAAAACGCTCACGTCGATATTTCTTACTGTAAAATAAAATACATTAAACAAAACCGTCTCCAGAGTTTCTCTTGACCTGACACCCACTGGCTACCCCCATGAGATCAGAGTTTTCAATGTCAAATGGTTGAGCTAGCCGGCCACACCATTACAACCTATACAGATATTTCAACAAGTAGTGTAATCTCCGCCTATACAAAAGCAACCTTTCTTAGAAAAACTCGTCTCTAACTTCTGTTCTCCCTTTTTATTATAACTAGTGGCTCTGTGAGCTGTAGACCTCGCGAGTCTGTATATATCTTTTTTTTTTTCCACAAACATCCCCGAGACCCCTTGAAATTTATTTATCTCAAATACTGTTTTTTTATTTTATTGTATTTTTTTATTGGTTGTGAAATGTGACCTGTAGAGGCCTCAGCGGTAGACCTTGTAAGCTGGCAGCCCCCATAACTCCGACATTAAAAACAAACAAACAAACAAACAAACAAACAAACAACCTCTTACCCCAAACGCATATACCGCCTCCGTTCCGTTCCGTCCGTCGTGGGTAAAAATAAAACAGAAATGACTCGACAAAAAAGTCTATTAATTTATCGAACCTGCTCACAAAATTTCACGAGAATCGGTTGAGAAACGCGACCTGTAGAGTGGAACAAACAGACAGACATACAAAATCAATTTTGGCCAAGCTGAAACGGAGACGTTTCGCTCACTTGGTCAATTAGGTACAGTAGACAGCACATCAAGCTATACATTTTCGTTAGACGTTATTACCAACGCGCAAGAGAGCACGGTGCACAGCTTGATGAGCCGTTCACTGTTCATCGAAGTTGTATTCGCTACAGGCTATGTTAAACTTTCTTCAGCGACGAGGAAGTAAGTCTATACATTGTCTTTATGTCCACTTTTAACTGCGCAGTACGATACTTAGATCGCAAAAAGTTAATACGTTTCCTGTACAATAGCGATGTCGTTGTCACTAACAAAGGTAGTTGCGCAATGTAGAACTGTGAGAAGGAATCTTGCGCAAATATACGTAGGTTTTGTTTTTGGTACATATACTCACCGGCACATCTAACCCTTGTATTTCGGGTTAATTTTAAACTACGCTTATTGTTATACTTTACAATTGATTTATTGATAATTTTACGATAAATTAAACTCACTTAAATAAACGTTAAATTAATTAACTAACATCAGCTGTAAATAATAGAAGTATAAAGCATCACGAGTATTCCCTGAAAAGAAGGGTGGGCGGTTAGTTGTGCCGGTGAGTATATATTAGGCGCGAATATAATACGTAGATTGATAGATATTAGATAGGTATATAATTTACTTAAAACTGTCAGAACTGTAATTTGTAACTGACAGGTAAATTAAAGAACAAGAAAGTTATTACAATAATTATTACATTCCTCGGTAAAGATTTTAAGTAATTTAATTTATTCCCCCTTTATTAAAGTGGACATCGGGAATTATTTTTAATTAATTTATTTAATCCCCGTTGTCTATGTTGATAAAATTAACGTGAACAGCCTTTTTTCCGAAAAGAGAAAATAGGTGACACTCTATCTAAAGTTAATTTATTCAGTAAGACATTATCTATTTATAAATAAATCAAATTCTATCAAATATATAAATCAAATTCAATAAGTATAAAAAATACTGTAGTATATTGTAATATTGTGTTTATTTGTAAAAAAAAATTCTAACTTGTTTAAAAAAGCGTGTGATGTAAATCCTAGAACACGAGATCCTTATCGACTTGTGCTAAATGAGACGCCAAAGAGTGCAAAATATAACAAAAATTGTTTGACAATGTGTGTAAGATTTTTTAACAAAATACCTAATAAGTTTAAAAACATGAATTTTACATTATTTAAGAGAAATTTGTATAAGTGGTTGCAGAATCAGAATTTTTATAATGTTAATGAATTACTAGAGCGCCGTCCTTTTTATTATTAATATTTTACCTACCTATATATAATTTGCATGCTACAATTTTTTTAGCTGAACGTGAATATGCTTTCTATCTTGTGTCATCTTTATACCGTGTTTATACCGTGTTTAGAGAGAGCCTCCCCCCTGGGCATAGTTTACCTTGGCCGACGTGGAAGTCTCTTAGACTCCGGACTCAAGTCGGTCGAAGTAAAGAAAACATGCTTAGGTGGGGATATACAACTGATAGTGCATGTCTCTGTGGTGTCTCTCCACAAACAATGGCTCACTGTCTGTCTTGCCCAGCGTGCCCCACCACCTGTACACGCGAAGACCTCTATAATGCCACAGATAATGTCATATTGGTCTTCCCAAATTTAGTCACCGAATCGACTCGAAAAGAAAATAAGACCAAAGGCAAATAAAGACTTTATTATTTCCCAGCGAATTTAAAACACATATTTTTGCTCGAACGATCCCATACAGACAAAATACCCTATACAATCTGTGAGACAGACATAAGAGGGTGCAGTTTCACATAGAGAGCTTACCAATAAGCTCCCATCATGTCAAATAAAAAGGCAGCCATCTTGTCAAATTGATTCCGACTTCGGTATACCCATAGCTTTCCCATAAAACAATCTGCTAAACTAAGACTAACTGAAAATGATAGAGGTAGCTAAAAATGCAAGTTTTTTTACGCTAGATGTGGACAGCACGGGATGGAGTCATTCTGGAAATCCTACTAGGTCTTAGCTAAGAAGTTGGTAATCTCTAATAAGTTATCTATAGGAAATAACGCAGCACTTTATGTACCACACAAAATATAATAATGTATTTTTTTTGTGATCGTAAATACACATTTTAGTCTCTGATGAATTTGAGGTTCAAGGCAAATTAACTAAATTCATTTCCATTCAGTCAGTCAGTAAGAAACAAAATGAGACTCGAAAAACTGAATAGACCCAGTTTTCCTAAGCATCATGTATGCAACTCGTGGAGCACTGTCTAACTTTTCATTTCGTTCTGATGTTGTAAGTCCGCCAGTTTATTTCAGGCATCACTGGTTATACGATCGCGGATTGGCAGCTCCAATTGACAGCGCAAAACGCCTGGCGGTTTAGTGAAAGCAATTTTACAACATATCGACCACTTTGTTGCTTTACGTTTTCTCTTAGGCGCTTTTTACATGCAAAGTTCAAGAAATTATTTTCTGTTAGAGCATGTTCGCCCTACGTGCGTTCCGAATCCGGCAAAATACGGTCCGTCAGTTTCTCTTTTAATACAGAAGAATGTAACGAGGCATTCGTCCTCTTTCCTGTTTTATGACTGGCAACCTTTCTTGCTGGCAGTTTTATCTTTCATTTTAAATTCATTTTCAAATTTAGATTTCGATTTTGTCTTTTTTCTGCTAAATTCGACACTTCATGTCCTGATCTCCGGCAGTAAACTCCTAAAGCTTATCAGAGTTTTTCCATGTTAGTTATATAATATATAAATACATTTTCTTCGGACTGTGCCCTGGATATTGCCACATACCAATCCTCTACAACACTCTTCGTGTGGTGCAGCAGCTTGTGGCGGCTGCTGGGCGACAAGAATATTTAAGTACCTCAGGATTTTTTCTGTCTAAAAGCCATGTTAATGCCCGAATTTCTATCTAAATGTCACTTTTCCCAGCCACTGCAACGTAGAATGTGGTTATGCACCGGTCGTTTCGTATGCAAATCTGGACTGCATTCGTACAATGGAGTGAGTTAAGGTGTGGATGTAACCACGACAGAAGCTTAACATGTTGCATGCAAGATGTCACGCTTGAGTAAATTTTACACCAGTTGTGACGTGGTGAGTCCTTACTCTCCAAGTTTAATGCGGTTTAATTAAGTATTTCTTCGTTAATTTGATAAAACAATAAATACGTGTCTAATATTTTTGTATTACCAGAATGACCGACAAAATAGAATTTCACTAAAATTGTCACAATTTTCGAGTTTGTTACCACGGTTATATTTAATATTGTTACCTCGATATTTCGGAACGGTTGCACGCTACTCGTGACCATGGACCTGTCGTTCCGAAATATCGAGGTACTCATACCAGCGACCTCGCTGGTGGTGGCCGGATGAGGAAAACGGGTGATCGTGCGATTTGGCGTGCCCAAGGGGAGGCAGCAGTCCAGCAGTGGACTGCAATAGGCTGATTGATTGATTGATTGATGCAAAATGCGATACCACATATCCCCGTAGAGGGGTTTGACACTTGACTGAATTTCATTTTAGAAGGAAAAAGCATAAAGTTAAATTTACCGAGGAGATGGTGTTTTGAAAATGCGTGAAACATCTTAATAATGCCTAATTCAACCACCACTTCTTATAGAAATCTGTAAGAAATCTCAGCGATATTTCTCAAGCCTCCAGACGTCTGGACATCGCCTGAAAGGTGTATTTTATTTTCCGGCCAAAGCGCAAGCGTTCCTAATCGGCTTTGTCTTGCTACCCAGACTTGTGGACAATGCGAACATTGAGCTTTTGTGTGGAAGAAAAGGCGTTTAGTGTTAAATATTTCTTTCTATAAATTGCCTGTTCTTTGTATTTTTTTTTAGGTTTTCAACGGATAGACTTGCTTGTAGTGCGCCTACTTGTAAACATGTTTTTAATGGATGTTAATAATCTGTACCTGTATGTACCTACTACCATCATCATTATCGTGTGGGTTGTAAGGTCAACAACCGACCTCACAAACCCTGGTGTCAGCGTTATAGAGCCGCCAAAGGCCACTGACTTGGCTCATGTAACGACTACATAGTAAAGTCAAAGTCAAAGTCAAAATAATTTATTTCCATAGGATGTTATTACATCACTTAGATCCGTCATTACATTTTTTTGGGTGAGTTCACTAACACAATGGCGGAATCTGTGGAGACCAACGGCTCAACGTGCCTTCCGAAGCACGGAATCATCTTTCTTTTCGGACAATCAGGGTGATTCAGCCTGCAATGTCCTAACCGAACTGAGGAAAGTCTCACAAAGAGATTTTTGCTTGACAGTATCCCCACCGGGATTCGAACCTGGAACCTCCGTAATAATGGGCGTTGAAATCTCGACCACTCGGCCACCTACTATTACAATACAACAGTCTCCGTGGGCGAGTGGTCAACATTTCGATGCTCATTACAGAGTATCGGGTTCGAATTCCGGTGGGGACACTGTCAAACAAATATCTCTCTGTGGACTCTGTGTCCCTAGTTTGTTAGGGACATAGCAGGCTGAATTCTGCTGAACAGATTTTCAAAAAAAAAAAAAAAACTACCAAGCAAACCTTCAAACATGTAATGTCTAGACAAACTTTCACAAAGTATTTTTTCGTTTTGACTTTGTATCCATCCAGTCTCTACCGGGATTCGAACCCGGAACCTGGAAATATTAAAACGGGCGGCGTGTGGAGCCGGTCGGTAAATATTAATTAACCCGTAAAACTCGCAATGAAGGTGGGTATTAACCGACTTCATCATGCTGACGCGACGGGGTCAGTGCTGCCAGACACGTCTGCCAAATATTTCCAAAAGATTGAAAGTTCACCTAAGTACAACCTTAAAATTAAAATATAGAAAATGTTTACATCTGCAGACAAATAAAGTATTTTTTTTTTCAAACAAATATTTTTAATGCTTTATTCTTCAGACACGTATAACTCAAATTCGTACGTTATTTAATGGATATAGAGATCAAAATATGTACTATTAAAAGCTTTGCGTCGTCGCGGTCGGTTTGAATTGAGCCCTATAAGCGACAAAACTTTAAAAGCCTAAACTTAACTTTACTGTAAATTGATATTGAATTGTTTCTTTTTTTTTTTCAAATAGCATTTACGTCTAATGTCTAGAAACGCGTTCGTTCAGTGTCATACAAATTAAATGATAAAAAACCACAGAAGAGAAAATCTGGCAACACTGTGAGGTTTATTGTTATTAACTTACATTAAGAACGAGGCCTTGGCTGAATAATTTGGAGGCGTTAGGACGTGAATTATGACGTCACAAGTTATAACCACAAACAAAAAATCTTTGTTATTTATTTTGCTTACTCTTAGTGATTTTGAACGTAAAAAACTAGTAATACTAAAGCTTTAGCGTAAGTCTACTTTAAAATAACATTCCTTGCGGGCGTGCCAGCTGCCCTTACTGCATCAAACCTAGGACCTCCCGTTTAGAAGCAAGCACGGCGCTGCGGAGAGCCAAGCGAAACCATTACAATAATTGTTCAGTTTTTAAGCAAATATTAACAAGACGGTTTTCTCTTTCAATATACTAATTTGATAATGGTGCTTACTGTACCCCTTCAATTATCAATTATAATAAAATAATATTGACCAAAAGTATAATATAATAAAAAATGATATTTTAGAATAACAAAAAAGTCCGAACGCTGTATCTTTGAAGTAACGAACAAAATTAAATATGGCGGCGGTTACAAGTGCGAAATTGGAATTAGCATTGCAAATTGCAAAGCAGCGCCCACAAAGAGAAGAACGAGGCGACAAAGTTACTTAAACACAACAAGTGGCGCTTTACAACACATCTGTGAAAACACGTACAATTTCACATAACGTTGTAAATGTTTTGTTTTCATACAGAAATTACGTTACGTTTTTTTTGTAACGGATTTTTTCTTATACATACTCGTAAAATCACGTTTCCATCCCCAAAGCCGTGAGCAGAGCCTTAGTGGATTGTCGTGTCAAAAAAAAATTACAAACTAACTTTGTATTATTGCCAGCCGCCCCGTGAAGCTATCGGTTTTCGTTACGGAGGTTCCGGGTTTGAGTCCCGGTGAGGACACTGTGGTCAAGCAAAAATAACTTCGTGGGACGGTCCCCATTTAGGTTAAAACTTTTTATCCAAGCTTTGAATCTATATCTACGTTTATTCAACGCTCATCATCATCATTCGCTTGCCTTATCCCATCATTTGGGGTCGGCGCAGTATGTTTTCTTCCTCCATTCACCCCTATCAGCCGTCATTTCAACACTCACATCCTTCCTGAACATATCATCTTTTACACAATCCCTCCATCTTTTCTCTGGTCCTCTCCCAACATATCCATCCACATTCAAATTCAATACCTTTTTCCCTACGTAACATTCATTTCTCCGCATTACATGCACGCTCATACGTGAAGGAAAACATCGTGATGAAAATTGTCTACACTTGCGAAGAAATTCAAAGGTTGTGTGTGAAGTTGACAAACCGGCACTAGGCCAGGGTGGGACCCGAGCCCTGGGGACGTATATGAGTTGACAACAACTTAATAATTATAAAGCGAAAAATAAAACGTCAAATACACGACAACTTAGCCCTACAGGCGACTCGAACGAACAGCGTTCGAAATTATGAAACACCTTAGCGGTCCACCCGCGGCTACGCTCGCGTTGTATAAGATTTTCCCCTGGGAATAAGACTTTTTCCTGTAAAAAGTATCCTATGTGTTTATCCAGGGTACAAACTATCTCTATTCCAAATTTCATCCCAATCCGTGCCGTAGTTTTTGCGTGAAAAAGTAACAAACATCCATACAATATACACACATAATAATATTAGTAAGGATTGTCAAACAGAGCTGTCTTGTTTTTGCAGTTCTCACTGAGAGAGGGTCTAACCGCAGACCGGTTTGCTGAGACTCATTATGACATCACAAGTTGTTTTAGAAAACGTTGACCCAGCTGACCGCACCTTATCCTGCTAGCTACATACATTCTTTAAAATCCAAACTGAAAAATTAGAAATTGGTTAATCTACAATAGCCGATTTATAAACACAACCACTTTGGTCCATCACTTATATAATTTACTATGCAATTAAACAAGTTCACAGACTACATAATTTACAGCTGAGTGACGCCGACAGAGGAGAGTGTGAAAATAAACGCAGTACAAGGTCATCTCTAACAAAGTAAATTGATTCTACGCCATTTTACGATAATGTAAGCTACAAGCAGTCGATCTTTAACTAATTGTAAATAAATACGAAATAAACTTAAAACGAAATATAATAGGAAAGTAACTTTGTCAGTAAATAAAGCTAACTAAAACTAATAAATTGAGGAAAGAATATTGCTCACAGCAGTCTCAATTAGAGTCTAATTCGGTATATAAACAAGTACATTGCTGGAAAATTAGTACAGCAATGACATGATGAAATGAATAGTTTATTAGCTTTTGGATGTTACGTCTCTTAGTTTCATCATTACATTTATTTGGTGAGATGTGCGGATTCTGTGGAGAAGAACTCGCCAAAGAAATTCCACATGTCTAGTTAGCTCTCTTTTTACCCGACTGCTTTAGAAGGAGTATGTATGTAGGTATATTTCTTTGGCACGCTCTACAGCCTAAACGGCTTGATGGATTTTAGCTAAAGAGGTATCGTTAGATTTGTCTTACTGGTGAGAGTGACACTGGGTACATCAAATTTATAAAAAAAACCAAGATGGCCTATTTTTGGCGCCAAAAGTTTTAAATTTTTCATGCAGTCGAGTTTTTTGTTTTTTTAATAATAGTGGTTATTTAAATACTGTAAAGCGGTTCTTAATCTTTAACTAAAACATGGGAAAATTTAAACATCACACGGTTTTACGATGTTGGGAAACTCCTATGGCCTGTATGCATTTGGCAATCATACATAATTACGTGTGTGCAAGAAACCTCTTTTGTCTAAAATCATATCCATAAAAGTATTCTAATTTGAACAAAAGATAAACAACTTAATAAAGATAACGAAAAATTATATCCCCTTAATGGAAGCCCGTTACAATAAGACGCACAAATTTTTTATAAGCAATAAAAAGTATTAGGTCGGCCTGAACTTCTGCGCGGGATCCGATTACGTATAATCCAATTCCCGAACGACATTGTACTTGAATCCCTTTACAAACTTTATTAGCTAACGCTGTTTTATGAACATTACTCTGTTCATATTTATTTTTGTTTTGGGCATTATGAGAGGTGCCGTTTTAATACGGGAAGGAAATCATAGAATTTAGGAGCGCCCAACGGACGGAGCGCCACTCAAAATAAATGAACTAACAAAAAAAAAATATGTGTGGACATCTTCACACACGGCCATCTGACCCAAACTAAGCAGAGCTTGTACTATGGGTACCAGACAGCTGATATACATTACACAAATAGATAAATACATACTTATATAGATAAACAACAACCAGACACAAGGCAAACACAAGTGCTCTTCACACAAATGTTTGCCCTGGGCGGGATTCGAACCCGCGACCCTGTGCGTCGGAGGCAGATACACTACCGCCTGGGCTACGGAGCCGTCATATGGATTCGAATGCTAAGCGCAATCCGATTTCTTACATGGACCATCTAAAAATTAAAATCACGAAAGCCCTGCCAAAGAAAATATCGCCGGCGCGGCGTCACTCGGGCTGATCTAAGTGATATCCTATAGAAATAAATAATTTTGACTTTGACTTTGATGTAAGGATTCTAACGAAACCTCATATATCCAAATCTGTTCAGGCTTTTTTATGGTGGATTAAAGAAACTCAGATACATACATATTTTATGAACCCTGAAAACATTACACAAATGTTATTGGGCAGCAAATAAAATGCAAATAGCGTCAGAATATAACGAAACACGTCTCTTGGATAGTTAGTGTAGGTACAGTCGGTCAAGAAAGTGGTCTACCATTTTTTTATTAGATTCGTAGATAACGAATATTTCAATAAGGTCTATACTCGGTATCTGACAGATCGATTTGCAAACAAAAATAATCTCTGTTGTTCTACAATTTCAATTGAGATTTAACCTTAGGGTGGTATATATTTTTTTTGGCCGACAGTACATTGTTTATTAGTCTATATTATCGAATAATAAAAATAATTTGATTTAGTATATTTTCTAAGAAGTGCAAAATTATTTATGTCCGCTTTTAATAAAAACATTCTTACTCTGGTTTCAGTTATTGTTATTAATATTAAGACTCTTATCATACATAAAACATCAGTAAAAAAAAAGAAAGATAGACCAATCATCAAACCGACTTTGCTATTTGGTCTGATATTTCTTTAACTTTGAATTGAATCTAAAACCTTGAAAGTTGTGAGATTTCCATATTTCAGTTCTTGTTTTGAACAAACCGGCGTTTGACAAAATGGCGCCCAGTTTTTACAACACCAAATTCAATAATGTAGTAATAAAAAAAAGTAAAAAGCTTTTAACGTATAGTAGCAATTTGTCGCACATGGGAACGGAGTACCTGTGCCAAAACACTCCTCCGAGCCAACTAGGTCAGTGTGGCGCATACGCCGGACAAAAGTGTCATACGATACGAGGCGAGAGGATATTGACAAAAAATAACATGAAAAAAGACAAATTTGGACACCTCGCTATCTCTGCTCTAAAAATTCTACGAACTATCTATCAGACTCATAGCTTACTATTTATTTGTCGGGAAATCTAACTAAAGCAACAGTATTGATTTAGTTTAAATCTATTCGACTGGAGATCGATAAAATCAATTACTTTAGCAAATATTCTAGCAATAAAAAATAATCACCTTTTTTTAAATTGAAGAGTTTCGTTATGTTCCAAAATTTTGTACTAATTGCTTGATTTCTCGAAACTCGAGATTGTATGCGTAAAATTATGCATACCGTTGTAGGTATTATGACCAATCGGGATTACGACGAGTTAGGAACACGACGAATACGGAACCAATCCTAGTCAGGACAAAAACTGATTTATATTTGTATGAAAATAGCGTTTATTCGACACTTAAAAAATATATTGAGCGAAGATGAACAAAAACTTAATAGAAACAAAAAGTACTGACTTTTAATGTTAACACGTATTATGCTCTACTAATATTGGCTATACTAATATTAGCCACTTAGTTGGGAAGGGATGGATGGGACGTAAGTAAATGAGCCGATAACTACAACCCAGGGTGAATGGCATACAAATCCCGTCTGCATATGAAAATACACACGACAGCTGGTTTACAACAGTCAGTGGACTCGTAAAATTTTACAATTCTATAAAATCCATAGAACGCAGATGTGCCAATCTTCTTTTAGTGGACATTGTTATTGAATGCACTGTTGCGAGTGTTCGCTTCGTAAAAGTTCAACGCGGGTTTATTCAACTGGTCGTGTCTACGATTCTTATCATGTGAAGAAATATTTGTGGGCGTTTTATTACACTCAATCTGTTTAGTAGAAATCTATTGCCTGACTTGCATGTACGTACATACGTACAGCATAAACCATTAGTTATGATTTTAATATCAGTGAGCTCAATTTAAATAATATCTTTGTGATAGCCCGTATAAAACCAGATCTAGAAACATGACATTTTGTACAGGGATTCCGTGACGTAGTCATCCACATAGTAACAAGGCCCGTAAAAAAAGTTATTAAAATTCATAGGGGTTAAGCAGGGGATGAAAGCTTGTATGGAAATGGGAGGTCGTCCATTAAGCACTCGGCTAGTAACCACAAGACATTGTTTTAAAGTAGAGCCAATTATTTTTATTTATAAACCCAATAAAACACTGAAGCTGAAACTCAACGTCAAGTGCGAACACTTAGCGCAACAAAGACGGTAAACACGACCTAATAATAAATCTCTACTGAACACGTCACCACTCAAGAGCTAAGCAATTTCTTAACACGTTCACTGCGCCTAAAACAACTTCGCATGTGAAAGATTTTTATTTCGTAGCTCGTAGGCATGGAGAAAAGGACACCGCTACGAATCGCTACGTCGTAGTAGGCTCGTAGCGGTATCGGTGGATTGAGAATAGTTTTAAAGAGATATACAAAATAATAATATTACTAGGTACATAACTCATAATAGCACATAAAAACGGAATAAAAAAAAAATTTTAACTGAAAATTCCCAAAATATTCGCCAAAAGAAAGCTCTCATTCTACATCTCATTTTACACAATTTATCTCTAAACTTAAAATTACATATTCTATTTTCCAATCAATATTTGAAAACGTTACAGTTTCAACACAATAAAAAAAGCTGATTTAATTAATCGGCTAGCGATTCAGCTGTGCGTTTATCGACATTTTTTGCATACCTAGACCCTAAGCTAGCGTTTTTATGTCCTTTATGCGGTAGTAAACGTGTTAAGTTGTCTCTTTGTAATACACGACACCCCAGTAATTAATTGACGCGGAGAATATTGCCGAAGACGAGAAGTGTTAATTTAAACAGTACAGAGAACGACATAAATTATATTTTAACAGACAATAATAATTAACGTAAAAATTGACGAAAGTGCAGAAGTTTCAGGGCTAGCTCATTTTTGATCGCAAATATTTATATAGAATAACAATAAAAAAGAAATTAATAATAATAATAAAAAAAAATACCTACTTAATAAAATTTCAAAAAAAATTATAAACCGTTTGGAAATGTAGATCCACGAATTAATGATGTTTATTGTTTCGAAATGTGCTGAAGAAAATGCGCATTGAACTGCAGTTACTCGTACTTATGGACCAAAAAAAGCACGAGCAGAAAGGCTCTTTCATTATCGTTATAAATAAGATTTATGTAAAGTCCTCACCAGCGAAGGGCTCTTAAACATATTAAAGGTAAAATTTAAAAAAAACAAACCCATGTGGTTTGTTCAAAATAAATAAATATTCTTTTAGTCTTTCTACAATTTTATTCTGAAATATTAGCCTTCTAAAAATTTTAATAAAAAAAACTGTTCAGTAATAAAATTGTATTTTCCCTCAGCATTTTCCAGATGAAAAGCGTTCGTTCAGTGTGATAGATAAAAAAAATACAATGCAATTTACATGTTTTCTCTAGCCTTGTTGTAAGATTATAAGCCTTGTTATACCCTAGTTATTAGCCACAAAACAGATGCATTTAGACCGGAACAGTCCACAACACAGTGCATCAAAAATAGCCGGTACCCCACTTACTCAAGGCCGGCTAGTGTTGAAGCTAGACTTTTAAAATACCTAGAACAGTTTTATTTTAGTATTTGTTAAGGTGGACGCAGGTCTAGCAGGATCGAATAATTATATAGATATCTGTGTATGATGTGGGTACCTATAACTGAATGAGCATCAACACTTTTGTACTTTAAAATATTATTTGTAAAGGTGCATCATTCCTCGGTAATCCTATAACAATAAATAAAAATAAAAAATAAAATCGAACACTCTCCCTGTGACGAGTTTTACCATATCGTGTTCTGACTTTCATTTTATATATGAGTTCGCATAAACGCTGTACGGCTGAACAACTTCTGCTAATATGTCTAAATGTCCAAAAGGTTAAAATAAAATACAATTTCTCAAAACCATTTTGTATAACTCTGACAACTCAGTAATGGAAAATGAACAAAGAGGTCGAGGTAGGAACAGGTTTGCTCAAAGATGCATACGACTTGCCTTGATGGCTGCATGATTCCGAAAATTTACCAAATACTTATACTCTTAGATGCACAGATAAAAAATATGTTGACGGTTTGCATGCCTGAACTTTATGAACACTAGCGCCACTTGGATGACAAATCATAACTTAAGGCCGGGTTATTGCAAAAATTAGCAACTCAACGCGGTTTAGTTGAAAGTTCAACCGACGTATTACTGAAATAACGTTCATATTAGCGTGCGATGCTTCACGGTGGTTACGTCCGACACTGCGCAGGAGTCGTGCGAAAAACTCGTTTTCTTGAACTCTTTTGCTTATTAACAGAAAATGGCAGAGTTTATGAAAAATGTGATCGATTTAAAATCTAAGTCAGTAATTGGCAAGTTATATTTACGGAAAAAAACTATGGTTATCGCTTTAAGTTACGAGATCTAGGACGTCAAAAAATTTTTTTGCTGCTTTTTTTAAAAGCTTGTGCTTTTTATTTCTAAATAATTATAATGTATTTAAAAATTCTACTCGATTTAAAATTTAATTAAGGATATATTCTGTTAGCATATATTTTTTTACATTTATAGAATCAATAGAAGTGCTGGTATTTGATCGTCAAAGTAGCGACTATGGGCGCTATTTCCACATAACCCCGCCTTAATGAAAACACAAAATATAAAAAATCTGAACGGTCGAATTGATTCAGTGTGGAATCTGTAAGGCGGAAAATTACTGAGCATTTGTCCGGTGCGTTAGAAGAATAATTGATAGGTTGAAAAGTTTGTTGATAATGCTGTTTATTTTTACGTATATTTACCTGTATAATGTTTCCTACTAGATGTAACTTACTTGTTGGTGTTGGTTAGTTGTTAAGTCTCAATTTGTTATATTGTACTATGTCTCTACTTGTGGGAACCTTTAATTGGTTTTTAAGTGTCTATGTTACAGTCTACCTATTGCACTTTTAATAACTGTTGGTTCTCCTATACAAATAAAATAAAATAAATAAAAAATAAATAAATAAAATTAGGTAGTCTTATTGCATTTTTAGAATTGATAAGTTCAGGTAACTATGTTTAATTGTAGTTAAAGATGTAGTGCTAAAAACGGCCGCTATTAGCACTTTCGCTATCTCTTACTACACCGTATAAGATTTTATAAAATTAGTTATTTTAAAAAATACTAAAATACCTACAAAATGATCGTCCACATTTTTGATACATACTTCCCATCAAAAAAATTTAAACACCTTGCAAGTTTATGTTTTGTAAGGAATAACAGAAAAATGTGTATATTTAGGAATACACACACTATAAACACACTTTTCAACAGTACACATTTTTTCTGTTATTCCTTACAAAACATAAACTTGCAAGGTGTTTCGATTTTTTTGATGAGAAGTACGAGTATATTTAGTTTTTTCGGAGTTATGATTTTTTTTTATGAAGTGGCGCTAGTGTGCAGTCAGGTAGCTCCAATAAAGCTGACGACGACGTCACGCATGCGGCATGAGACTAGTCGCGATCTGGACAGCTAAGTACGCGAACACCTTAAACTGGGACCCGATACCGGAGCTTCGGGGAATGTACCGGCTAACTGACGTGACATTAGCAATATTAATTACTGAAACTGACATTTGTCCTTTAAGACTTCGGAATGCTTAGATATTCCATTACGTTCGGGCTCAAAGATTTTAGTAATGTCAAGACGTTTTCGTCATTACTGAGCTTTTAATAGAAACATTACATTTCAAGTAATTAAGAATTACATTTCAAATAATCACACTAACGTGAAAATATTACATTTGGACGTTTGTTCCCCCTTCACGCTTAAAGTATTCAACGGATTTGGTTGAAATTTGGAATGGAGATAGTTTGTAACCTGGATTTAACACATAGGATACTTTTAACGGTCTTATTCCCACGGGAAAACTCATTAAACGCGGGTGAAACCGCGGGCGGACCGCTAGTTAAGAATAAGAAAACATTTATTCATTTTCATATTGTTAATGATATGTATCAATAAGCAGTATTGTAAGTACATAGATACTCGTTTACGAAATCTGAAATAGATTTTGTTTATCTTTGATTTGAGAAAACTATGACCGGTAAATGATGATAATAATACAAATCTAACCACTAAATCCACAAAAAAGCTACTGATCGAAAAAAAAAAACAGTTTCATCAGGCTATCAACACGACTGGACATTCATTGATCGAATCCAACCTTGAACCTGAGTATGCCGTGTACTTTATATAAACAGAAAGAGGTCATTCAGTACTCCACAGACATATAGGAATAGATAGTTTGCATGGACGAAATCAATGAATTCTATGACGTTCCTAGTCGCCGATTTGGTACACGATACGAACTTTTTAAATACAAGTCTAGATCTTAGCGTGTCCGGTGGTTTGAAAGAGAAGGATAAAATTAGACGCAAGCATAATTTCTGTGTAACTTTGTGGAACTCCCATGATCCATGTAAGTTACAAGTTACAATAACTAGTTTTTAAGAAGAAAAATAACTACCGTTTGATAACTTACTTGCTGACGGTATGCGTCTAGAATAAAGTTGGCAAAAATACATCTTTTCTATTTATAAATTTAGTCAAAAACCATTAGACTTTTAATGGGGGATTTTCTGACAGCTCTTTAATAAATAACAATAATAGTTCTAATTAAGACGATAGATGGCGCCAGGTGTACTTCGTGGATTCTTTTTTTATCCTTATAGGGCCTTAGGTGACTCGCCGGATTTCTTCATCCACGAATCGTCAACGCCATCTATCGAAGTTTTATGAACTATTTTTTTAATTGGCTGTCGGAAAATGCCCCATTACGAGAGGTTTTAAGTAGATAAAAGCAACAATCTAAAAAACAACAGAAACATATTAAGGTGCCTCTTAGTCTCATTGAAACTATAAAAAAATAAATTATAGTTTTTTAAGAAACAAAATTAAATGCTCAACATAATGTAAGCCAAACACGATAACACGGAGTAATTTGCAACGGGGTCAATATTAGCATGTTCGTGTTTCGGAACAGCATTGGCCCAACATATAAGGTTGGTCTGTAAGTTGGCCCAACACGATCTTGGGTCTGGTTTGTATTGTGTACAACAATCAACTCGCACGCACGAAGATTGGAAGAGATATCTTGCTTTTGTGTTGTACTATTTTCCCAAGGCTACGCTACGCCAGCGTAGTGATGGGGAATTGGAAACTTTTCATGGGAAACCATGGGAATAAGATATTTACCGAGGTTAAAAGAAGCTCATGTTACTCTCCGGTCTATGAACTATAATACTGAAAAAAAAATGTTTTGTTGCTGTTAATATAAAATGTAACTATCAAACTAAATTTTTTTGCAGCATCATAACCATTTAAAGTTTTGCTATGGATAGTGAAATGGTTTCATCATTTCAGCCGGGAGACGTCCACTGCTGAACATAGGTCTCCCCCATAGGTTTCCACCGTGAACGGTCCTGTCAAATGGTTTATTTATCCGTAAATACTGAGTTTGGTGGTCATTTTTTATTACCCGACTGCTTTAGAAGGAGAGTTATGTTTTTCGAGTGTATGTATGTATGTATATTTCTGTGGCACGCTCTACAGCCTAAACGGCTTGATGGATTTTAGCTAAAGAGGTATCGTTAGATTCGTCTTACTGGTGAGAGTGATACTAAGGATGTGTCGTTAGGTTCGCCTTACTTGTGTTAATAAATTTGATAGAAAGTATTCTAATTTATTTCCTGAACGAAACGGACAAACATTTGGTCCAATCACGGCTAACGTGAAGTTATTTCAAACCATAAGGCGCAGTAATTAAACACATATGAGTAGGTTTAGCGTGGTTAAAATAGCGCAGGTAAACAATGTATGCTGGTAAATTAGTACCTACTGCCTAGCATCCCTTTAAAGAAGAGCATTGGCGGTTCTGTAAGTAAAGACGCATTACGAACCTTCCCACGTGAATCAAATCAAAAATTTTTATTCAAATGATTTTAACAATATCGTTTTCGACGTCAAAGCTAAGCAAGAAGAAAAGCTTGGCACAAAATAATGTGTTGGTATATTTTTTTCCAATTTTGTGGCTTTTGTGTGTTTGTGTGTGTGTGTGTGTGTGTGTGTGTGTGTGTGTGTGTGTGTGTGTGTCCGACCAACCCGCACTGGACCTGCGTGGTCGACCAAGGCTTATCCCCCCTCCCTCTTATTTAGGGTAGTTTCATAAGTGTACCATAGCGCATCCAATTTCAGCCAAAACCTAACTAACCCAAAACCTATAAGCAAGTTGCAAAGTCAAAATAATTTATTTCCATAGGATGTTATTACATCACTTAGATCCGTCATTACATTTTTTTGGGTGAGTTCACTAACACAAAAATGCAAAAACACATCAACACCTATAAGGCGTGAACCTAACCCGTCATAAGGAACACTCAACTGGTACTAACTGCATTGAATTGGATAATACTCGACGGAATCAGTGTTCAAGGTCGTGCTACACCGCTCGCCGATCATTACCAATCTAGAGATACAAAAACTGTTCTAGACTTAGTAAGTGAGTGGCTCTCTGGCGTAGTGGGTGAACGCTGGACTCTGGATACGGGGGTTATGGGTTAAATCCCAGTCGTCAAAACAAGTGTCCTGTAAACTTTGGAAGGCGCATTAAGCCGTTAGTTTCTGTTACTGACAGAAGTAGTCGTTACGACAGTCAAGTTTGTGGGTTCAGCCTTACAATCTTCTTTTTGCTTTGATAATGAACAAGTTAACGTACTTAAATTGTGGATGTTTTTTGACATTGTTATTGTTGTTTGTTCATATGTTTCGGCTCAGAAATCGAACCCAGGACTTCCCGGGCTGACCTTCTGCCAACTAGACTATTATACCTGTCCTCGTAATGCAGCAAATCTTACCTGCAACAAAAAAAAACACGGTTATTATTAAACAAATTACTGGAACATTGTCAAATTAACGGAGACAACATTATGAAAAATAAAGTTTACATTAATTGACGTAAATTGCCGCATAGCAGCTGAAAATAGCTTCAATAATCTAGTAGAAAAGACTGTATTTACCACGGTATTTACCTAAACTTTGCGGGGCGGGACTTCATATAGCATTGCTAAAACCGTTTTTAAAGAGATTTCCAAATAATGTTCGAAAAAACAAAAAAAAAACATTATGTACATATTTACGAGTAAATTGCTTTTAGATCAAGCTGATGAATAATAAAAAGAAGACAACATTAATTTTGCTTACAAATCGGAAATTTTAATATTGCTTGATTTTTTTCAAACCTTATTGTAACTACGTTTAGTAACAATATACTAAAATTACATCAAAATTCATTTTAATCCCTATTTGTATGTATTTATTCGCAAAGTTTAGATAAACATACCTAAAGTTACCCTTATCCGATCTCTGGTAATAATCGAGCAGATTCGCATCAGGAAGGCGTTTGAAGCTGCATCGATGCAATTATGGTGACATATTGCATTACCGCAGCTTTCTCAGGATTAACAGCTTTTAAATAAATGACGTAAAACTGGCAGTTTCATTATGTTATCATTCTTCATTGTCTCAAAGCTCTCTCTATTGGATAAGACTTCAGAATGTGCCTCGTGAAAAGATAAGTGATAGGTATAGGTAGGCTTGACAATATGTAAATAGTGATTGTCTACTTCTTTTGTCCACTTTCTAGTCACTAGAATTCCTGAGACCAAAAAATATAATATCATTGAAGCCGAAATCTCCCGCATAAAAGAAAAAATGTGCAATAAATACAGTAGTGTTTAGGTTTTATTTTAGAATAATAATAATAGTAATTGTGTTGCAACAAAACCCTTTTATAACTACACTTGTCCACAGAGCTTCTCGTTAGAAATACTTAATAAACAAATACAATTTCAGTTGACGAAAATACTAACTACCATAAGAGAGAAATTGTTATTAATAACCCCAGCTTCAGACTTCAACAAAGTTATTGTTTCATCTCTTGTAAAGTATAATACTTTATGTATTATTTAAATACAATTGTATAATAACTTGCGATGCCTTTCACTTTGTGTCTGTATACTTTTAAATTTTGAAAGGTCGACGTCATATCAGCTAATCTTGTTCTAACATTTTTCTCATTTAGAATTAAATTTTGGAGAATATTCGCTCTCTTGCCAACTTTTTCTCGACATGCAGATGTTTAATCTACACTCGAGAGCAATAAATCCGGGTCATCTGAAGATAGGTAGGTACAGTGACAAATACTTTACTGAAAGCCATCATAACTGAGACCGCGGGCTGAGTGGTTGCGGGCTGAGTGGTTGTGGGCTGAGTTGACCCCGGAGGGAATAGGGATGATGGCTACTTTTTCTTCTTTGTCTATCAGATAGATTATTAAAAAGTATTGGACACGTATTTGTATTTTTTCACGTCATCAAAAAATTACGGAGATATATTGAGTTAAAAGAGCGTATGACGTCACGCTTAAGTCGATTTGATACCAAGCTGTGACGTAGTCAGCCCTCACTCTCCAACTTTAATGTGGTTTAACCTTCGACCACGAAGGGTTTAACTAAGTAAAAAATCCTGCGACAAAAAATTTTTGGTCTCTCCTTACAAAATGAGACTCCCGATCGACCTATTTTGTATGGAGAGCACAAAAATATTTTTGTCGCAGAATTTTCTTTTTTCGTGAAAAGTTGTTCAGTTTGACAGGTAGTACCACTACACGGCGGCGAGAACAAAACGATGTAAATTTCATGCTGTATTATTATGATTTCAGGCTAGTTCTTAGTTACCGAGACTTTCAGGTGTGTTATTTACCCGACCCGGATTATTTGCTCTTGTCTGTAAACTCAGATAGAGCTTACGTTTTTTATATGCGTAAGTAGCGATGGTCGTGCGTCAAAATAATAAATTGCAGTTTGGCAGACTCCCAAACGGGCGTGTAACTGATAGTTTTAGTATTCGTCTGTAACCAATTCGCAGAAAACATCATAACTTTATAAGTCATCCGTATTACTTCCTGTGACCTTGTCTGTTATTGATGATATTCAAATTTTCATCACATTTTTTACAGAATAATTTAATCAATTTAATTTTTAATTTAATTATATAAAAATACAATTAAACTTATAACCAAACACAAAGGGTGCAACAAAAACTATCGATAGATGCATTATGTCCTTGTTTGCACTCCTTTGACAGCTCAACGGTTGTATTTAGATGTTGGAACGTGGTACGACATCATTGGATAGATTTTGTCAAAAACGGGATGAAACCGCAGCTTGATAGAGTGCATGAGTATAAGCGACCTCATGAACTTTATCTTCGGATAACAAATCCGACCACCGCCCAGTTCTCTTGGGTCTCGACTCGCGTACCCCTGTACCCGGCCCTGACAGTCACGGACCGACTAAAATGGTGGTGGATTGGGACAGAGTCCAGTCTTCGCTGGCCTCTTCCCGGTCTGTTCACCTGGATAGCATCCCCCCCGTTCTCTCCTCCCCAGACGATATTAACCTCGCCATTGACTGCCTCACCAAGCACATACAGGGCGTTGTGAGCAGCTGCTCTCGGCAAGTTACAGTACGACCTGATGGTCGCTTTGACTTGCCGCCCGAAATACGTGCTCTGAGGACTGAGCGAAACGCCGCTATTCGCGCTTACGATGCTGCTCCCACCGAACAGAACCGAAGGGTTATGCGTGCCTTGCACAGGGAGGTGCAAGCTCAGGTAGCTCTTTTACGGGACGGTAGGTGGGAGAAGTTTCTCGGTAAACTTGTCCCTTCTCACTTGGCCTTCTGGCGCCTATCTCGTTCGCTCAAAGCGGACGCAGTCGCTCCCATGCCCCCTCTCAAACGTCCCAACCAGCCCCCCGCTTTTGACGACGACGAAAAAGCGGAATGTCTGGCAGACAGCCTCGCAGCACAGTGCACTCCCAGCACAGTCCCTGCAGACCCTGACTTTCTCATAGAGGTCTCTACGGAACTCAACCGCAGAGCCTCTCTCCCGCCGACTGACCCACCCCTGCGCTGCGTCACAGAACAGGAGGTGAAAGACCTCATAAAGGCATTAGCTCCCCGTAAATCCCCAGGCATGGACGGCATCACCAACCGTGTCCTGAAACTTCTTCCCGACCACCTCATCTCAGTTCTGACCAAGATCTTTGACTCGGCCATGAAGGCATGCATCTTTCCACAAGCTTGGAAGGAAGCTGTCGTCATCGGCATTCACAAACCTGGCAAACCTGCCGACGACCCTACTTCTTACCGCTCGATCAGTTTACTCATTAACATGGGTAAAATGTATGAGGGGGTAATCCGATCTCGACTCTCTGACTTTGCTTTCTCCCACAACCTTGTCCCCAACGAGCAGTTTGGTTTTCGTCCCAAACACTCGTGCGTCCAACAAGTCCACCGCATAGTGGAGGACGTCTACTCTGTTCTCCTCAAGAACAAGCCCAGACCTACAGGAGCCGTCTTCTTAGATGTAGCGAAAGCGTTCGACAAAGTCTGGCACGAAGGCTTGCTTTTCAAGCTTTACAAACTCGAGGTGCCTGACCGTCTCGTACACATCATACGAGACTTTTTAACCGATCGCTCTTTTCGCTGCAGATACGAAGGCGTGCTCTCGACTCGCAGACCGATTCGCGCCGGAGTCCCTCAGGGCTCCGTGCTCTCTCCCATCCTTTTCTCTCTTTACACTAGCGACATGCCTAGACCTAGGAACGTGCAACTCGCCCTCTATGCGGACGACACTGCCGTTTATTCCAATCACCCCCGTCTCTCTCAGATAGTTTCGAATCTCCAGACTGCGGCAGATGCCCTAGGGCAATGGTTCCGCAAATGGAGAATAGAAGTGAACCCCGACAAAAGTTCCGCCATTATTTTCACTCGTGGCCCTGAGCCCACGCTCCCCCAGATCAAACTTCTCGATCACCCGGTACCCTGGGTGCGTGAGGTGAAATATCTAGGTGTCACTCTCGATGCTAGGCTCACGTTCGGTAAGCACATCCAGAAAGTTCGCAATCATGCCGCGTTCGTTTTAGGCCGTCTTCACCCCATGATAGGCAAGCGGAGTAAAGTCTCTCTTAGGAATAAGGTGAGGCTTTACACCGCTTGTATTCGTCCTATCATGACGTATGCTAGTGTAGTTTTCGCTCACACCGGTGTCACTCACATTCGTAAGCTTCAACTCATTCAAAATCGCTTCCTACGTCGGGCAACCGGTTGCCCGTGGTTTGTTCGTAACGTCGACCTTCATGTAGATCTCGAGCTACCGTCCATTAAAGGTTTTATGATAGACGCTTCACGTCGCTATTTCGATGCCGCGCCTCACCACCCGAATCCTCTGGTCGTGAAAACCGCCGGTTACTACCCTTTCCCCGCTACGCGTACAAAACGTCGGCCTAAGCATGTTCTGTCCGATCCTGTCGATCCCATCCAGTCTTTTGTTGAGAGAGCCATTGCCAATAGAGTACACTCCACAGAATGCCCTTCTGGTAGCAACCGCACCCGCCGGCGGGGACGCGGTAGACCCAATCAAGTTCTGCATAATCCTGGAAGACCCCGTCAGGGTCATTCCTCTCCCACGCGCTTCTCGCCATGGCAACGTCCTAGGCCGAGGTCCGTGCCCCCAAGTGGGCGCCCTTAGGCTGTTGCTATAATACTAGGGGTAAGAGCCTTCCGCTCCCCCAAAAGTCCGGTTACGCTTGATACGTCGATTTTGCGACACAAGCATTAGGTCCTTGTCAAAAAAAAAAAAAAAAAAAAAAAATCTTCGGATAAATGTACTCATCATTTTAAATCCGAAACTTTAAATACTAAGCTTTTTTTAAAGAACCATGTAATTAAATCAAAATCAACAGCCTACTTTGAAAAATACAAGCAAAAGCTTATTAGGTAACTTAAACATGCCAGGCATACAATGAAAGGAAAATGATAAATCTTCTTCATTTTTAAGAGAGGTACTTTAGAGAGCGTCTGAACTAAATTGTTGTCTCTCCGTAGCGCATGAGTCCCTAGTACCCTGGTTCAAGAGTAAGCAGTGTGATGTATAGTGTTCCATTCCCTCCCGAGCCGCACTAACTTAGAACTAATGCCTCCTCGACAACTATGGGCGCTTAGTACTTTTTGTTTATTTGCGGTAAAAATTAAAAAAAAAAGGTTCGAATGACCCATGGGCCATTAAGTTTCGCTTGTTTTAGTACCTTGGGACTTAAATAGGTAATAATAAACAAAGATATTTCTTATGGTACCTTACAAATACAATTTTGTTACACACAAATAGTTAATGAACCATATTCACGTAATAGTTAATATTCTTTACGAGGAAAAGATCATAAAATATCATCACTAATCAAAAGAACTTCATCTGCAAGAAGTAATAGTCGACCGCCATTGTTATATTATTATTTTCTGTGTGTGCAATATCTAAACACACACAAACGCCTTTGAGTATAACCACAGATATATAGGTAATAGAACTACGCGGCGTAACTCATAAATTGCAAGAATTCAAGAGCTCTAAACTCATAGAAAGACAGACGCGATAGCGAACGCCATTTAAAAATGAATTCATTGGATTGCCTGGCAGCTTCAGTGCTTTGAACTAAGATAAAATCTTAGATATTGTATAAAACTAATGAGATCTTTCTTCAGTTTAACATGTCGAGACAAATTGGATATACATTCTGTGCAATTTAAATAAAACTGTCGTTTCTTTAAGGGTAAAAGCCCTTTGGTACTGTGGAAAAATATTATTCATCATCTCAGTCAAAAGACGTCTACTGCTGGATAAATGCCTTCCCCAAGGATCTCCACAATGACCGTTACTATAAGCCAGCTTCCAGCGACGTTCCCAGATCGTCAGTCGACGTTGTGGGTTAGCCCACACAGACTCACACACACGTGTCTTTTTCGTCTCAAAATAAATTAAATTTAGCCTTTAATAAACCGTTGCAGGGCAAAAGCCTCTCCATTATTTTCTGTCTCAGGACATCTCTTGTCATGTTGTTAAAGGCGTCTTAATATAAATATTATTCATCATCAGCTCATATACGTCCCCACCGAGGGGCTCGAGCCTACCCTAAATTAGGGCAATCAGGCCTTAGTCGACCACGCTGGCCCAGTGCGTGTTAGTCGCCTTAACACACAACAACATTAAATAATTTATTCTCAAGAATGTGCAGATTTCGTCACGATGATTTTCTTCACCAAAAGAGCAACGAATAAACGTACGGAAACACATTGGTAAGTACGTGGTGGGGATCAAACCGGCGTCTCCGGATGGGGCACAACGGTCATAGCCACTACACCATCCGCGATAGATATATATTATTAATTCTACTTAAATTAAACAACTGCGCATACAACATCAATATACGTACCTGGCTACTACTCGTACAATATCTAGAACTTTCTGAACTCCTGATTTTCCGTAATTCTAAAATCGAATTGAATCGCGGATCGTTCTGCCAAATGTAATGCGAGTGATTGCGACTACACTTCGGAGACCGTCCACCAATCAGAGCTCGAGAGCGGTAATTCCAGCCAGGACCCACTCAGCATCTAGCTTCTAGCTCAGGGTTATTCTACGACGCAGTTATTTTAAATCTGACAAATAATTTTGTGTAATTCGGACTGTTCAAAACTTAGTGTTAGAAAAAACGATGCTGAAAAACGGAATCGAGAAAAAAATATCTACATAATTATAGAATCTGCTCACAAAATTTCATGAGAATCGGTTGAGAAATGCGATCTGCAGAGGAGAATAGCCGCACAGACGTCCGCCGGACGGGAGCCCTTTCGTTGACATAATGTTTTTTTTTTTACTAATATATTTTGTCATATCATGTTTCGCTTAATTTTTTTCCCCTATTATTTCTTTTTTTTTTTTCATAATATTTTTTGTGGCATAATGCTATTTTTGACTATTCTATTTATGTCTACATTTATTTTGTATAATCAAAGTCAAAGTCAAATTAATTTATTTCCATAAGATGTTATTACATCACTTAGATCCGTCATTACATTTTTTTGGGTGAGTTCACTAACTAATGATTTTTGGAATAGTTTTTTGCCATAAAGGCAGCAAATGAAACTCAGTTTAGTTTTAGACTCAAGGTAGGTTAAGGTGCGGCGGGGGTGGCCCTTGGGGCACCCCTAAGCCGCCTCTTTATTTTGTTGATAAAATGCGTTAGATGTTTATGCCAATTTTGATTATGGCTTGATATTATTATGCTTTTTTTTATTTATTGTTTTGTATATTATGTTTTTTATTTTTATTATGGTAATAGTTGTTATGCGTCAATATATTATGCTTTATGTGTTCTGCTTATATTATATTATGCGTAAGTATCATTAGTTTAAATTACACAATGCAATTCAATGTTATGGCTTAATTTTTTATGCAAATAGGGAACCCCGCCGGACATACGAAAGCATTTCGCTCGGTCAACTACCGTTTATAATATAAATAATGGCAATAATTTCGTATGGAAACATTACTTTTACTGAGAAAGGTTTCTGAACAACGGTTTCCTCGGCTTAGGGCTTTGTTAGACTAACAAGCTACTTCGTGTACACAAGTTGTACACACACAACACTATTATATTGTTGTTTATGTCGCCCAGAGTTCGTGTTTAATAAATATAATATAGTGTTGTTTGTAGAAAAAAACCTGGAAGTATCTATATACAATTTTACTATATGTTTTAAGATTTTCGTGGTTGTTCACTACACTAAAAAAACACTCCCACACCAAATATCGAGGTAACAATATTAAATATATAAATAAATATGTGGGGACATCTTCACACACGACCATCTGATCCCAAACTAAGCAGAGCTTGTACTATGGGTACCAGACAGCTGATATACATTACATAAATAGATAAATACATATTTATATAATAAATACTTATATAGATAAACAACAACCAGACACAAGGCAAACACAAGTTGTTCATCACACAAATGTTTGCCCTGGGCGGGATTCGAACTTGAATTTGAATTTTAAATTTGAATTTGAACCCGCAACCCTGTGCGTCGGAGGAAGATACACTACCACCTGACCTACGGAGCCGTCAAAACCGTGGTAACAAACCCGAAAATTGTGTCAATTTTAGTAAAAGTTCAATTATTATTTGTAAAATGTAGCTTATTGAAGCGACCCTCTGGGTTTAAAAAAATCAAATATTTAAGTTAAGTCATTTAAATTAAATACGCTGATTTTCGAAATCTTTGATGCCGTTGGGAATGGCCTCCAACTAGGTCCCTCGGTCCCAGTGCGAGTAATTACCAGTGTACAATCGCGTTCAAAAACCGTTTTTAAACTTCGCTCCTGAAACTCCACTTCAAAATGAAACGGCTGAATTTGTGGAAAATTGCAGGGACGAACGAACTGAAGTGAGTTTCTATTCAGTTCAAGAGTAATATCGAAAGGCCTTAATGATGGATTTTCAGTTCACAAAAACGTAGTAAAAAGCGACCAAACGAGAGATCGAATGTCAAAGTAATTTGATTTCTAACTATCTCAGTCTCCGGAGAGACGTTGGCTCTCTGTGTGTGTTCTACCGTCTGTACAATGAGGAGTGTTCTGATGAGCTGGTTGACTTAGTGCCACCGTCACGCTTTTATCACCGCACCTCCCGCCACAGGGCAGGGGCTCATCCTCACGTCCTGGATGCTTGGCATCCCAAAAATGTACGGGCGTCGCGAACTTTCCTCTCGCGTACCTGCAGGATGTGGAATAAGCTCCCCCCTGAGGTGTTTCCCTTGTGCTTTGACATGGGGTTCTTCATGGGGCGAGTATATAGGGCTCTCAAAGGCTGGCAACGCGTTGGCAACCCCCCTAGTGTTGCGAATGTCCATGGGCGACGATGACCACTTACCACCACTGTGGCTCGTCCGCTCGTTTGCCTGCTTAAATAATATTAAAAAAAAATATCTTCTTCATGACGATGGCAATATAAGAAAATGAATGAATGAATATACTTTATTGCACACAGGGAAATTACAGAAACGAAATAAAAAAGTGACTACGAGTGCAATTGATACTTGCTTGACTAGTAAAAGTGGCTTTTATTAAATATGTCTACGAGTGCTTACATCCGCTACGGCGCGGCGTAGCAAGGTCTACGAGTGCTTACACCCGCTACAGCGCGGCGTAGCAAGCGTCTACGAGTGCTTACACCCGCAACGGCACGGCGTAGCAAGTGTCTACGAGTTCTTACACCCGCTACGGCACGGCGTAGCAAGCATCTACGAGTGCTTACACTCGCTACGGCGCGGCGTAGCAAGCGTTTACGAGTGAAACGCTACGACGACGACGATTTTTTTTTATTGACTCATCTACGAAGTTAAGCTATAGCTCGTTTCGATTTTAAATTAAGCAACCAAAAGTATGACCGTGGATGGATGAAGTAAGTAAAGCGTTTCCGTGTTTCGGAAGGCACATTAAGCTCAAATAGTGGTCGTTAAGCCTCGTGAGCAAAGTTACGGGTCATTTTCAAACTTTGATAGTAAGTCGGGCTGGCTACTTGTCTAAAAACTCACACGAAGTTGTCTTTAGGATGTTTAATATTGGTACAAACAAAATCCCTTATTGTAAAAAGAAAGCATTGTTTCACTGAATTTCTCAGTGTAACAGAAAACAACTTTTCCTTCGCGCGGCCTGGAAAAACAGGATATTAATGTCAACATTAACAGCTCATATATGTCCCCACCAAGGGGCATGAGCCTACCCTAATTAGGGCGACTAGGCCACCACCTTTGAATTTCTTTGTAGGAGTGTGCAGGTTTCGTCACGGTGTTTTCCTTCCCGGTAAAAGCGTTGAATAAACGTACATATGAATTCGAAATTCACAACACATTGAGGAGATGAGGATCGAACCCACGTCTCCCGAACAGAAGACAGCGGTACTAGCCACTACACAACCGATGTTTTATGGTATATTAATATCTATGGTTGTTTTAAGTTTTGTCGGAAGTGTTTGTTTGAATTTTTATTTTATCATTATTTATTGGCTGATAGCTCGAAAAACTGCGGAACTCAGCGGAAGCTAAAATGTTTGCTCTATTTTCTTATTCCTGAAAGGGGGGACTAGGGAAAAATATTTTTTATTTATTTAACACTTTATTACACAGTTAAACATACACAGAATAAGAAATGAATGTACAAAGGCGAGCTTATCTCTATAAGAGATCTCTTCAAGCCAACCTTCACAGTGGTGGAAAATGAGATCGCAGAGTAAACAAAAGAAAGTGCACAGAATACAAAAATTAAATTAACCTAAATAAACAACACACATACATACACTACCAATACCTATATACATAGATAAATAAGTTACATATTACATTAATTATTAGTTCGTTTCAAACACGTGTCACCTGTTTTCTATTGTGCTTTTCCTTCCTCAAATCCATTTTATTTTTTATTTCAATGTATGTTTGTGATCAAAATATGCATAGCCTAACAGCTGATTATGATGATGAACTAACAACCTGTTCAAAGGCAACGTCTTTCGCGTGTCGGTGCTCCGTATTGGAAAATCGAATATTCGAGCTTACGAGTATAAACAAGGTATTAGAGATTGCTGTCTGCCCGCAGCTACGCTTGTGTTGTATGTCTAATGGGGGACGCCTGCGACGGAGCGCAGACGGGTGATCTGCTCTGTTCAGAGAACTATTTCACCCCTAATTCCCAGCTCGGTTGTCGCCCTTCGGACTCGCGGTGCATCGGACATTTCTCCCCAATTCCCTCGCTCTCCCTGGGCGAGTTCTGCCCCCACACGTTTCCTCTCCCACCACTCCAGGTAAACGCTTGTTAGAGCGTTCTAGCCGCTTCGAGAGGAACAAGGTGGTGGATATCGTCCAGAAATGTAGCAAGCTGAAGTGGCAGTGGGCTGGCCACGTCTGTCGCAGAACCGATGAGCGTTGGACCAGACGGATTCTCGAATGGAGACCGCGTCTCGGGAAACGTAGTGTGGGACGCCCTCCTGCCAGGTGGACTGTTGACCTGAGGAAGGTCGCTGGTGGTGGCTGGATGAGGAAAGCGGGTGATCGTGCGCTTTGGCGTACCCTTGGGGAGGCCTACGTCCAGCAGTGGACTGCAATAGGCTGATTGATTGAGAGCGTCCTAGCCGATTCACACCAGACAGAAGGGGGTACCGCTCCGTGGGAAGGGAACCTGAAGATTCCTCTTCCTGAAGTTCTCCCGCCCCCGTCTGATGTTTCTCGGTAGTGCTCCCACACTCCCTTAGCGTGGGATCTTCCGGATCGCTTGTGTTGTGTTCAATTTTCCCGTGGGAATAATACTTTTATCATATTCGAGCAGTTGTTTTTTAATTTGAGTTGGAAACCCTCTGTCGGCGTATCGTTTATAAACATGGCTGTCTCGGATCAGCGTGTTGAAGTCCGGAACAGCCGCGTACACGTTAATTTAGTTTTCTTTTTTCACGAGAAAGTCGGTATATTTAGACGGGCCGTGACCGTGGTGAGACCGGCCCCGCTTATTGTAATTTAGTGGACATAATTTGATGGTAAAAGCGATGGGTTTTATTATTTATTGAGTAGTTGGTAGTGTTTGAAGTTCCGAGATCAAAATATCTCTGAGCAGAAAGGAAAAATACTATTGTACTAGTAGTAGTACATTTAGAAAATTAAACAAAGTATTGTACCATAGTTTTGAAATGTGTTTTCCTTTATTCATATTGTCATTTTGTCCTTTAACTGAATAAATTTAATTAACAAAATTCGCGATTTCCAATGCAGAAAATCTTTATACGAATCGCGTCGCAGCCATGAGATTGCATTTCGATTTTTGATCGAGTAAATTTTGAAATACGTGAATGTAAAGTTCAGATTTTTTTTACATATTTTTTTTGCCAATGTCGTCTGATATTAATTATATTCTCTCTCCGCATGTTCGAGAGCACGCGACTGCTCGGCCTTCAGTTTTTATTTTTATATCGCATCGCGTCGATTTTCGTGTTTTTGCAGTTGGCTACATCGCGGAAACGGGCGGCCTGCAACCGGAGTTTTCCGTAGCAACAGACTTGCAATAAGGTACAGACGTCATTGTGATCGCAACATTCACGCCCGTACCTCTTATGGGATGAAGAGCGCTTCAGATGGTACACGTCACTCCCAGGCCAACATATTGCATTTCGTTTGATATTGGGAGTTAACTTGAGGAGGAAAATAAGACAAAAAAATATAAATGTCACGATATAGAGACCGCGAATTATTAAAATCACACATTGTTTTATATTTTTAAAGTGTTGCTTAAGAGATATTAAAGAAAATATAAGAAAATACAGCACCCTAAGGGCTTCCCTTCTTCCTCACTGTTATCTTCGATATCTAAAAATATAGAAAAAAGAGTAAGACAGATTATACAGGAAAAATTACGGAACCCTCCTCCCGCAGCTTCGTCTTGCACTTGCCGATTCTTGGTAACAATGTCAGACAAAAGTACAATAAATAGAGCATCAGTCAAATAGGATTTTCCGAAGCATAGTAAACAGTGTGTGTGTGTATTCACAGGCAACGATATACATGAAAGAGCGCAATCGTGCCCAAGAGTGCACAGCACCCGACAGGTCACAGACCGCAGTTTAATATCCGCTACACACGATGGCCTGGCTGAAATCCAACAGATTCAACTATACGTCTCTACGTACGTATACCAGTCATATGGCGGAGTATTCAATCATGAGACCAGCTCCGACCACATAGATAAACAATGAAAATACAATGCTTGAAAAGTTGAAATACTACACAAGTAGTTATTTTTTGGAGAAACATTGGACATAAATATGACATAACATGAAGTAACGTTGAACCTTAGAGGAGTGGATAGAGTTTGAGTAGGTTTTCAGGAAGCACACACTATAGCCATGTTCGACAAAATTGTTGGGCAGATTTTTGTAATTTTAAGTGTACCATACTGAGTAAGTATTTGTGACACTAAAATTACAAACAACAAACAACAACAACGCAACAACGACAATTTACAACAACAACCATTCGTATTTTTTTTCCTTTTTTTTCGACAGTTTTAGTGAACAACCTCGAATCTGAAAAGGGGATCTTTTGTACTTCGATAGAAAAGTATTTTTTTAATGATAGTGGTTTGTTTATGCGTTGTGTTTTTTTGTTTCTAAATTATTTTTCAAGTTCCAATAGTGCAAGAAAATCTAAATCAAAAATTATTTATTTCCATAGGATGTTATTACATCACTTAGATTCGTCATTACATTTTTTTGGGTGAGTTCACTAACACAAGCGCAGTAAGAATAATGTCGGTTTAAAATAAACTATGAAATAGTATACGTATAACGAAAAGCGTAAATTTAAGAAAGCTCAGTCGTATATCTTGCTAAAGCTTAACTGTCCCGGTAAGGTATAATAAAATACCGGTACGTACCGTTCAGGGCCACCACTTTACCGGAACCACAGTGAAACACCGATATTTCACGCCTTGCATTATTCCGATGCTATAATAAATCGGGTTTGGACAACTTTAAGAGGGTAAGTAAGGTCAAGTGGAAATATATCGCTAAAAGAACAGTCGTGTTGGTAGTCTCTGCCTTCCACGCCTAGAGTTCCGGGTTCGATCCCCGGTCGGGAAAGATATATGGGCCACCAACTCTTTAGTGAATTTCATTCTGCACTAAATCCCCCATAAAAGCTATTAAAAAGCCATATCCTATATCCTCCATCGCTCACTTCCACATTCCTCATCGGCAGCTGCCAATTGTCTATTTCCGTGAGTGGGCCGAGTCAGTGGGGCAATCGGTGTTACAGCTGGACGGTACAGGTGGCACTGCGCAGCTATTCTTAGATCCTGGCCATACGATCTAACAATCTAAACCTAAAATTAAGTTCACTGTCCTTTAGAAAAAAAGGATTTTCTGACCTATCTTATATTAAGTCTAAATGTCTGAAATTGAGTCAGGCCTTTGATTAAAGGTATAACATACCGCATCAATCTATCCGGTGGTGCAGTGGCTAGGGCCCTAAGGCCACTGTCTTCCGTCCAGCCCCCGCTGCATGACGAGTGTAGATAAAATAAACCGCGCGACATAAAACGTAACCGATAACGATATAAACTAATAATTCGCAATACATAGTCACAACTGCCTTCTCTGACTCTTATTAAAAAGCGATGATAAATCGGGAAGTCTGTTTTATATAGTCTACTAGTATGTTGCCAAGAGCTTTGTTTTTCTATCCTCTGTCGACGAAAGTCAATATGAGATACATTACCGCCTTTAATCGAGTTACACTGCTACAGTTCTAAAATAAACGTCTATGTAATTCGTCTTCAAGATTAGTGGATTTGCGCATTGATTTATGAAGTCAATCTCCAGAAATACATTGATTATAATGTTTTGGTAACCCACAGAGAGTATAATGATCTTTGTTCCATGAGAGAAGCCATTGACTTTAGGAAATGTTATATGGGGCTACCTAATTTTGTGGCCGCATTGGTTATGACTATGAATTTCCCATGGGAATAAAATTGTCGTAAAAATCATACCACAGAATGTAATACATCGATAATATAATTACTTTACGATGTTGTTCAAAGTCAAAGTCAAAAAGCCAAAGCTAAGTCAAAATTTTTATTCGAATTAAGATTTTTACTAATCATTTTTCGACGTCAAAGCTATCATGGATGGCACGTGCACTACCAGTGTACGCCCTCTGTGGAGAAGAACGGCCAGAAGAAACTCCACAGGAATTGTATCTTTTGTACTTTTCTTTTAAATATATAAAGAATCATACATGAGTCATAATTACAATCTACTCCGCTGATTTGGAACAACAGTTGACCAGACGTTTTTGTCATCTAAGTAATCATTTATCGTATAATAGGCCTTAAAACATAAAATATTTTTATTTTAGTTTTAAAATGGCTCTCGGACAGATTTAAAATATCATCTGGTATTTTATTATAGAAGCGAATACAGTTCCCCATGAATGAATTGTTTACCTTAGATGTTAATAATTCTTTGTTTCAAGGATGATCCCATATATGGGATGTGGGACTCGTGGCAGACCATTAAAATGATGAGAAGACGAGAAGGGACTGATGCAGTGAACGCAAGAGTGAAGATTGAAGGAGAGGCCAATGACCAAAAATGGTACAAAAACAGGCCGCAATGATGATGTTAGTCCTACTTAAATTTGGTCAAGATCTGATGATATAAATGTGTTTCCTTTAGGAATAAAGTAGCCATATTTTTTTTTATCTATGATCAATGGTAAATTCTTAACCACGATGTCGTCTGTTGAAAATTATTTTTTCAAATCAGAACTGACTGTAATTTTTTTTACTTAAAGGCGAATGAATCTTGTGGCTTTCAAATTTTGTAGGTGATTGTGTAGGTGGTTAAATAATTGAGTGATCTTACCATGCCATATTATTCTTCAACCAGACAATATTTGCCCACTTAGTGTGAGATTAGTATAGTGCACTAATTTTAGCACGGTCGCTCCATTGTCCAATTAGAACAGTTTCTGCTAGCCCGAATTTGAGTCCGCGCTAATTCCGCTCGTATACATAATTCATAACACTAATGGGGAGTGTGGATTTTCTATTATACGCTTTGTATTTTACAGAATTATGTAAGTTAATTTTGTGTGCACAAAAAAAAATATTTAATCGAGCAAGACGCACATTTTTTCAGGGTTCCGTATTCAGAGAGCGTTAGTAAAATACTTATCACCGGGCTGTATATTATGAACTGTAACAGGTAGACTGCTGATATTTTCACAGAGTGTGTATTACTATTGCGGCTATAAAAACAAATAATAAAAATTAGATAAAAAACTTATAGGTCTTACTTATCTTACTGTCATTGAACGCATCCCTTCCACTTCGTCCGAGAGCTTTTCACGTGACGGGCACCGTACCGTACATGTTTTTGATACCCATGGCATATAAGTATATGCTCTGCGGAGCAAATGGCTGTGTGTGGTGTCCACATAATATCTCGTCACATATTGATTAAACTTTGTCACTGTCTATACCCAACAGCCAGGGGCGTGCGCTTCATAGAGGCAGAAAAGCACTGCCTACCCTGTCATTTTCAGATAAATACCTTCTCAATAAAATACATTAATTAACTACACTACACTATCATACTAATTACCATAACACCCATATTAATTTTACACATCCTGATCCTTAACAAATTCCACTCGTCTTTTGTTTACGTTCGCCAAAAGCACTGCCTATTCCAATTGACGTTTACTTACATGTAGTGAGAGAAAATATATGACTGTGTGCTATAAAGACCCTATGTGCGAACACAAAACTTATCAATGCGTTAGTGTGCGTGATTTCGCTCCATACAAATCCGAAAAGCCCAGCTTTTCTGTCCCGACCAACGACCAATCACAACGCACCAGTCGTATGAAAAAGCGCGTATTGGGTAAAATCAAACAAAAGGAAGGGCGCATTCCGAATCAGACCTTCAGCGCTGTCAGCAGCGATCAGAAAAGCAAAAAATGTATGGCTGACAGTGATCCGGAACGCGATTACGAGTACTTTAATCGATTTCAGCGCGTCTCGGAACGCAGGGTTGGAAGGAAACGTCAAACGTCACTCATTATTCGCCATATTGTTTACTTTTGTTGTTTTAACGCGCAGTGATTTTTGAAGTTTTTGATAGTTTTTTTGAGCAATTAGTGCTTTTTGTGTTAGTAAATTACATTAATAACAATGAGTAATAGCTGTGAACTTTGTGCCGACGGGCCGTGTTTGTCTAAATTGCAATTTCTTTGAGTTAATTGCATTGCAACTCTTTGCAACGCAAGTCATTTTCAAATAAAATCTTGTGAGACTTTCAACTGGTTAACGTTGTGTATGTACACACCAATAGTGTTTTGTTTTCCGTGTATTATATTCTGCATTTCTTTGAACGTTTGGAACGACGCCGGCTATGTCAATTTTTAAAGGCCATTTCGGTTATCTCTAGTGTGACTTGTTCCAAATATTCAATCACCTGGTTAGATACTTGAGGTGGCCAAACTTACATTACATCACTCATTGCATGGAAACACCACCGGTCAACACAATACAGTAACCTAATTCATGAATTCTTTTTGGTAAGTGCTTTTTTATCCTTTTTATACCTGCCTGCCTACCCTAGCCCTAAACCCTGTGCACGCCCCTGCCAACAGCAAAACGACTGTTCAGACTCTTTGTTTTTATAATACTCTGACTGTGTTGAAATCTTCGTTATTTTCGCTGTCCCGCGCCGTTTCGGGAAGACCTTGCCCCGACGCTTGCGCATCTTCAAGGCCGAAAAGAAAGGCTGCTTGTATATTCAATCCTCAAATAAACATTTTTAAAATTCAAACTTCACAAAAAGTTTAAAGTCAAAAATACTATTCAAGATGCGAATTTCACAGATTAAAAAGTAAGATGAGAAAATACTACGTTACTACTATGTTAATCTCTGCTACTATAATATAATAGCCATTTTTTTCGCGTGGTAATTAATCGCATAATACAATAATATACCTTACTTAGCTAAGTGGCTTAACATGTAATGGATAGAAGAAAGTACCGAAATGGAATTAAAAGATAAACTAATGTCTCTGTAACATTACATAGTACTAAAGTTACGTAGATACACCGTAACTTCGCACAATAGTACCGTAGATTAATAGTGTTCGTTGTAACAAATATCGTTCAAATGTTATAAGAATTCAAGTAAGTAACCCGTCTTCTGTTTTTTTCTTACAATTTTCTTCTGTTTCGGTTTATAGAACTTTATTCCCATTAAAGATTACAATAATCACTTAACATGAGAACTACAAGTCTTAATTGTGGTAGATACAATATCCGTTTGAACAGGCAGAACAGAGGGTAAGTATAAAATAAGTAGACAGTCAAAACAAACCAGAATAAACATACACACAAGTACTGCCGGCAAGCGTTTAAACATGTGTCCAGCTAAACTGGTCACTTCGGTGGCAGAAAAAAAAGTATTGGAATACAGGTTGTTACTTTTAGTCAAGTAAGTTAGTGTGCATTATATGTTTATGTAATTGGAATTTAAAAGTATTCATTGAATTTAACCGTGTGGTGACGGTAGAGTAGAATACATTTGTCACCAACCCCTACTCTTCCCGTGGGTGTCGTAAGAGGCGACTTAGAGACTACACATTGAACAGGGAACGAGCAGCAGTGCTCTCTGATAGAGTAACCTTTTAATCTGCGATCTCCAACCCGCCTGCCAAGCGTGGAGATTGTGGCAAAACCCTCCACTTAAGTGGAGGAGGCTCATAGTCCAGCAGTGGACTGTAACGGGCCGTTGATGTTGATTGAGTTTATATTTTTTATGTATGATGGTAAATTATTGCAAAGTTTAGCACCTCCAAAACTTATAGTTAGTTAGTTACTTACTTTTAGTTATTACGGTAGTAATACGTTTCCTTTTTCTTTTGTACCTGCTCCTAGCTCACTTATACTTTTCGAAGAAATGTTATTGTTTATTTTTTGGTTGTTTACTCAAGAGTTAACAAAACTGTGCCAGGTTCCGCATACATAGCTTTATTTGTGTTTGTCACTAAAAGCTCCTCATAAATATTTAACATAAAGAACTAACAAATCCTGCTTTGTTTGGGCAACAAAGACTGAACAGTATGCATCAAAATAACATGTATGTATGAAACTCGACCGATAAAAAATATCCTTCAGTTATATATAGGTAAGGGTACAATGTAATAGACCTAATTACATCATCAACAGCTCAAATACGTCTCCATCGAGGGGCTCGAGCCTACCCTGAAGTAGAGCGATTAGGCCTTGGTCGACCACGCTGGCCCAGTGAGGGTTGGTCGACTTCACACATCACTTCTCGCCATCAAACTGTGAAGTTTGGCGAGTTATCTAAGTTAAAAATGTAACCTTACATTTATTAAAATAATAAAAAAAAAAAAAAAAAAAAAAAACTTGTAATTTCTTCGCAGGAGTGTGCAGGTTTCATCACGATGTTTTCCTTCACCGTAAGAGCGTCGAATAAACGTAATATGAATTCGAAATTCGAGTAGACATTGGTACGTGGTGGGGATCGAACACGCGTCTTTCGGTCATAAGACAGCGGCCCTAGCCACTACACGACTAATTACGTCTGATTCCAATTCGATATAGGTAATTTTCCTAGTCTTTTTGCACAAGTGCAATGAAATACGCAGTACAACCTCCCACTTTTCATCCAATCCTAGCTCAGATTTCGAAAACATCTCAATATTTTCATACTCCCAATATTTCTAGGCCATGAAAGTATAACGTCATAAAAACCCCGGTTCTAGCAAAAACTGTGGCATACAAACATAAACATTAGGCATTATAATAAACAGAATTTGACGTGCTATCACCGGCCCGCGGAGGATTTTCTGCCACTCGTAAACTGGGCATATTAAAGTCTGGCTCAGTGTTGCCAACTATGGTAGAATTATTTAGGTAAATAGAAGTTAATGTTAAGTAAAATTATTCCAACAAGGAGTAAAATTTTCAATTTCCTTTCCAATATTGTGGTTTTTATGCAAGCTATGCTCGCTCACCCTTCGGGTATAGGACAGTCAACAATGTTTATCTTTGAAAACAAAATCTGTATTCTATTTTAAATCCGAGTAAAGATAGATAAGTAAAATAAAAAAAAACTAGCGGTTGATGTAGCAACACCGGTCTAGCATGAAGATATTAATCTCAATTATTGGAAGTCAAATGTATCTTGCCGTACTAATACTACATGAAAGTAGAGTAAATGTCAAATTCATTTGAAATATCGTGGAGTTTGTTTACAACGCGACTTGAAGTGACGTGTGCGCACTGAGAAGTTTTATGACTTGCTCGTTCATTGTAATTAATAATGTTTATTTAGTATACCGAATGATATAAAGTAAGGTTTGTGCCGAACTGTATAAGCGAGCGAATATTAGCGAGTTTCGCGAGGGTATGTTTTTGCTGACTACCGTCATACTGGGAATGAGACTTGCCGAGTCTAAAGACACACACACTTAAATATGGTCTCATTATCAAACTCTAAATTAACTACCAACTTCTAACATCAAATGTCCCCACATATTTTATCAAAAAATTAAATAATAAAATAAAAAAAATCTTTATTTTATTAAAAGAAAGTTATTTATGCAGCTAATTTGCTGGGGCCTCCTTTCAAACGTGTACAAATGCCTGCCAGGATGCCCCGCTCTTCTTGCTTTTATACATTTTTAATATGTATACTTAAATTACTAGAGAGAGAAAAACAAGAATAATACATACGTAATTGTGTATGGGGGGTGTGTGTGTATGTGTATGTGTATGATATGTGTGTGTGTGTGTGTGTGTGGTTATGAGATAGGGAGGTAAGGAGGTCAGCCCTACGCGGTAAATGCTTGGGATCAGGAAACTAACTAGCTTACTTGTCTAGGCCCATTCGTGTAGGTAGGTATACCGTGTATACCTATAACCCAGTTAGACATTCGGTAAGGTAGACTTCATGGACCAAACCCCGTACCGCACGATTGGATGAGAGAGGTGTTATTATTTAATACGACACTAACAGCCTCGGTGGCAGAGTGGTCGAGATTTCGACGCTCATTACGGAGGTTCTAGGTTCGATTCCCGGTGGGGAACACTGTCAAGCAAAAATCTCTTTGTGAGACTTTCCCCAGTTTGGTTAGGACATTGCAGGCTGACTCACCTGATTGTCCAAAAGAAAGATGATTCCGTGCTTCGGAAGACACGTTAAGCCGTTGGTCCCGGCTACTATCTAGTCGTTACATGAGCCAAGTTAGTATGGCCTTTGGCGGCTCTATAACTCTGACACCAGGGTTTGTGAGGTCGGTTGTCGACCTTACAACCCACACGGTGATGATAATGATGATGAGTGTTTTTTGTGTCATTTAAAATTTTCTCTACCAAACTCCAGTCTTATGCCTAGTATATGAAAAGCAGAGTCGACCTGCCGCAGTGTGGGTTAATGAGTTTAATTTAGGGTGCGTTCGCGCATTGCTGGACACATTTAGATTGAACTCGTGCGCCTATTTCTGTACTGTGTTTTTGCAATGCGAAATCGGAAAAGATTCAGTTACATTCGCGGTAAAATTCGACTACGTTTCAAAATTTGCAAAACCATACAATGTGTTAGCAAAAGAAAGCAAAACCTCTCGGGTGGTGGGTCAGCCCACTTTAAATCTGAACAAATTTAGTACCACAACTTTTTAAAATTTGCAAAAGTTGTTCAGTTTCAAGGGCTGAGTCATCAACTGGTTCTGTGTTATTTTGCTAACATGTTGTAATAGGTAAAAGCCTGAAGTCTGCGAGGAGATTCAAAGGTTGTTTGTCAAGTCGACCAATCCACACTAGGCAAGGCCTAATCGCCCTAAGAGTAGGCTCGACCCCACTATGTAGGGACTGAAAACAAGGATTTATTTTCATGACAGACACCATCTTTTATGTCTTGTTTTCACGTTCGAACAAGCTACTAATACCTCGTTCAGTTGTTCTGTTCCGAATCCCCAAAAACGACAAACAAGGCGAGACAAGCGAGCGACAAGGCGAGGGCAATAGCCTTTGTCGCGTCGCGGCATTGTCGCGGGCTTTGTCGCGCGACACAATGGCAACGCGACACCTCTAGACAGAAGCCTTTGTCAATGCGTGGGCGTTGTTTCCGCGGCCTTGGATCTGCTTTTGTTGACAAGAGTAGTGGCCGATATCCGTGCAGGGAAGTTTATTTGATATATCGGAACGGCCTAAGAGCGTCGGTGGCGTAGTGGCTAAGGCCGCTGCCTTTCGTTTGGAAGACCCGGGTTCGAACGCTACAACAAACGTACCAATTTATTATAGAATTTGGAATTCATATAAAGAAAAGCTTAATAAAGTTGTTTCTAGTCGAAAATATGCTCCTGTCCACTCTCAATTACAAATCCGATTACATTAAAACACTCCTAATTATACTGAGTCCCTCCCTGTTACAAAGAGGCCGAAACGTCCTAATTATCTGGCTTAGAAACGTGCCTTGAGGGATTCAATTACTTGGGTACCTGACTGTGTCTACCCAAACTACCCTAGGTAGCAAAAACCTATGTTTTTGAATTGTTATTCTGTTTCGTTCTGCGCATGGTTACAAGCGAAAAGCTTTTCCATGTAAAATTTAAAGACCTAACATTATTTAAAGAGCCGGTTTAGCATGATAATAATGTACATCAACGGCCCGTTACAGGCCACTGCTGGACTATGAGCCTCCTCCACTCAAGTGGAGGGTTTTGCCATAATCTCCACGTTTGGCAGGCGGGTTGGAGATCGCAGATTAAAACTGTATCAGAGAGCGCTGCTGCCCGTTCCCTGTTCAATGTGTAGTCCCTAAGTCGCCTCTTACGACACGGGAAGAGTAGGGGTTGGTGACAAATGTATTCTACTCTGCCGTCACCACACGGCGGCACATAATAAACTAGAGTACTAGGAAAGAAAGAAGATCGTCTTACCTTGAACGTGACACCCAGTCCGTATTTTCAAGGCACATTTTCACAAAAAGTAGTAAAAAAGTTTTGGGCTACCAGAAGCTAAATTAGATCTTGTCTTCGCTTATAATATTTGAGCTGTGGCGGTAACCTTATACTAAATAAAAAAAGTACTTATCATCAACAGTTCACATAAATCCCTACCTAGGGACTCGACACCTGCATTCAGGTCGGCTTCACACACAACCTGTGAATTTTCTCGCAGGAGTGAGCGTCGAATAAACAAAAAAGTACTAGGAACCCAGAAACTTGAAGATCTTACCTTGAGCAGTGCCAGCGCTCTCATACTTTGACTTGAGCTTCGCAGCAGTAGCCTTTGCGTCAGATCTGACGGAATTCTCCACTGAGCTGGACACCGTGGTCGGAGTGCTGGATGTCCTGAAGGATAGCGTCGTGGAGAACTGCGTGGAGAATGAAGAGGAGAAGGAGGATCCGAGACCAAGGCCAAGGGTCGTACGGTAGCGGCGGCGGTACATTTTGACGATCTGTTTTGTTTTGGTAATTTGGTAGTATGTATTCAGTGCTACAAAATAAATAAATTGGCTTGATGTACAAAACAATAATACAAACCAAATATAAATAAAATAAAAATAATAAAACACAGCCTAGAGTTTTTATTAAAAAGAAACTTGAAAGAGTGTAATGCAATTTAAAATTTATTACTGTTAATGTAAGGATTTGTGTCTCAAAATAAAAATTTATAAAAAAATATTTAAATTACGACATTCGTTATTCACTGACAAAATAAATAAAATTAAGTCCAAGATTGTAAGGAGTTGCTTTCGTTATCCGAACCTAGTTATTTCCCTCGGATAGCAACAAATTTAAACAGTTCTGTTGTTTATTTTGTAGAACAATCAAGCTAATAAATCCTAATTTCAGGGTTATAAAACAAATTGTACTGAGTTCAGGGACGATGTAATTTCAAATTCACGCCTTTTCTTCACTTTCCATTTCAGGTACGAACACGTGTTCCGTAATTTATGACTAAAACACGTTATAGAAAACGAAAGCAACTTTACACTTGAAAATGTAGCACCGAATACATACACCAGTTTAACTTTGACTGAAATACTAGGAGAATAGAACCGATGAGTGACGGTGCGCGCGCGGCGGTTCGGGAGCGACTGCGCGCGGGCACCCGGAAAACGCGCGGATTTATTATAGGAGCCGAGCTTACAAAGGCTAGCAACTAAGAAAGCTTTCACGTTCGTGTGTCGTAGGCGGAAAACGACTGACGTGGTCGCACCTTCTTAATATAATAAATCATTGATGATTTATATATCGCACTGTTGTGTATTACGTGGTTTTGTATGTATTTATGTATGTTACGGTCACGCACGCTCTTGTCCAAGTAGAGTTAGAAATCTTTAGTTATCACACATTCTTAGTATCGAGGGAGAATGGACGTTCATGAAGAATCTAGCAAACAACGCAGTGATTATAGTTGCCAAGTTCCAAGATCAGGATTTGCATACAAAAACGTACGTGCGCATCATTTTGTTGCCGCCGCCGCTTTTCTTCTTATTGTGTGGGTTGAAAGGGCGACAACCGACCTCACAAACATGCTTCTTGCTAGACGCGGTTTCAAGCTCTAATCTAGCTCTAGCATTGCTTGTAGTATGAACCCATTAAACTATGTGCTACGTCATAATAATCGTAGCGCAGGTTCTCCCACAGCTACGAGTACTACGAAGTAAATATTATGTTCTGTCTGTGTGCTGTGAATATGCGTATTAATAATTATTTTTATGACAATCTTTTGTTTTTCAAGTAACTTTATCTTTACATGAACATATCTTAGTTTAATTCGAAGAAAACTAGAAAAATAAGAAACATCGTAGATTAGCTCTAACAACCGATTTCAGCGACATCTTTAATTCCCAAGTTGTTAGATATAATCTTTACAAATTTTAAAAGAAGGCGGGTTCATTTCTTCTAGATATCATTGGCCATTTGGCTCTGAAACGTTTAGTTGGAAAGTTGTGTATATAATTTCCGTCGCCAAGTGTATGTCTCCGCCATGATTGGAGCAGTGACCGCAAAAGAGCATTAATTCAGCAGAGTTAGTAACGTGTTTTGAAAGGTGTATTAATGAGAGTGTAGTGCGAAAACATATTTATTTATCAAGTAAATTATCGAAGAAATATCATATTTACAACAAAAAAACATAAACACCAAACTTTGAAATGTACGGACCTTCTTACTTACAATCTTCTGTGTTAATGGCTATCGGTGTATTTTAGAAAGGCATTCATATTATTCGCGCGTTCGAATAATATGAATGTCTTTTTTATGTTCATTGTGATCAGTCTAAAATTTGCTTTCAAGCAGAATGAACCTATTTACCTCAAATATCCATTCTTATTTAAGTAGTGTCGACACAGGGTATAAGACCCGTACGCTCACCAGAAGGAGCATCAACGCCCCCCCAGGGCTTTTCAGTACCTACCAAGGTACAGAACTTAAATCATCATCAAAGGGTATTATAAAATGATAATGAAGTTGCTGACACAGCCTGACACATTACACGGAGAACCGACGACGGACGCTTCGGCAGAAAAGTTCTCGAATGGCGACCACGCACCGGAAGACGCAGCGTGGATAGGCCTCCCAAAGTGGACCGACGATCTGGTGAAAGTCGCGGGAAGCCGCTGGATGCGGGCAGCGCAGGACCGGTCGTTGTGGAGATCCATGAGGGAGGCCTTTGTCCAGATGATGATGATAAAATAATAGGTAATTTCTTATCAGCTTCAAGATCATTCTATAATAATATTTAATTCTTCTATACTGTTGAAATTACAAATCACACTGTCGAAAAACCGACGTATCTCGTGCCTAAAAGTCACTTTAAATATAATAGGTATGTTTGTTTAATTTAATTGATGAAATAGTAGTCATTCAAGGCGAATACTCCCCCCTCCACTTTCACCGAGCGCTCATAAACAGTTACTAACTACATGAAAACTCAATAACATTAATTCTACATCAAATACTTTACAACCTCACACCACATCGGTAAATGAGGCTGTTAAAGTTCAACAAACAATGTCTGAACTATTAATTACTAAATAATAGCAGCTAACAAGCACAGGAACACTACAATAGAACCTATCCAACATCATAATTGACTGTCAAGGCCAGAGTGTATCAATGATTAATAGATTTCACCAATATTGCTTGAATAAGCTGAATTTATATCAAGCCAATAATAATTATAGTGCAGAAAATTAGGCACATGAATTATATTTTTTACAAAAAATAAAATTTTTGCATTCAGAATTTAGGGTCGGGCCACACTTATCGACGGCGATCGACGGTTTGCCTATACAAAACTCGCGCAAAGTATAGAAATCCTTTCGCATCGGACGCGGCGAATGATGTGAAAGGATTTCCTTATTTCGCGCGCGTTTTGTATAGGCAAACCGTCGATCGGTGTCGATAAGTGTGGCCCGACCTTTAGGCAAGTTATATATATATTGTAGACAGGACTGCTTTTACTCTAGTTAAAAAAGGCCAGGGCATCCCACGGGTAGCAGAGGAAGAGTAAGACAGAAGTCTTTGCCGGATAGCAGGATAGACAGTTTAAAGCACCTACAAAAATATTTTTTCTAGAAGTTTGTTAAACTAAAATAGAAATTGTGTGTTGACACACATAGTAATGTGTTGAAGTTGTTATTACATTTTTTTCATAGTATTATTATTGTTGTGTCTGTTATAATTTTAGAAACTAGATACTATAAAAATACTGACTGTGATGATAAGGTCCTCAAGTCAATATATACAAACAGTTGCCAAATATATATTTTTATATTCTTCTGTTATGCAGCCTGTGAGAGAAATATACACTTTGTTTTTGTTTTAGTTAATATCTTTTTATTATTATAAAAATTATTGTTATACCTGCAGTAGGTAACAACAACATTATCAATGTATTTTGTCAAGCAAAAAATATTAAATTCAGATAAATAAAAATTCTAAATATTTGTCTAATTTGAATAACATGTAATCTCTACTTGTAATCTCATATAATAAATTTTAATAAACTAATCACTTATCATGATTCCTATCAACCTTGTAACAAGTGAAACGCTTAGTTATATATTATAGAAATAATAACTTAGTTTCAAAAGGCATAAGGACTAAATTCATATTGCTTAGCTCCCAGACAACAAAAGACTTAGCAGAACCAGTTTGAAATCAATATTTGGATTAAAATCATAAAATTTGGCTAAAACTGTTTTAAAACAGAGAGTTATAATATATTGAACTAATAAATTAATTTGTTAAAAATTATCAATTTTGGAGTCTACTCTGCACTTTTTAAATACAAATTGAATGATCTTAAGATGAATTTTGATCATGTGAGTCACAGGTCAGTTAACCTTGTTTTATGTGCATATTACAGCAATATTTAGAGACAATACTACCAGAGTAGTTTCAAACATAACATTGCCAATCTATTGAGACAGTAAAGTGCATTGACAGTAAAGTTGTAGTGGATTATCTCATTATTTACTATGCTTTCATTTGTAAACAAACCAAATCAAAATAGATTTCATTGCAATATCTGGGCAAAGTACAAGTGTACATCGCAGACATGATCGGACTACCATCAGATGTAACTCTAAGATATAAGTAAAAACAACTTACCATTTAAAGACCAGATATGTGAAGGCAGGGAGTGCGCCGCGTAGACCCGTCCCAGCGCCAGGGAAGTGCCAGGAACGGGAACTGGCTCATCGTTCGAGCTGGAGTCTGTATCGGGGCTCGCCGCCGCCGAGGCCTCGTAGCTCTGAGAATTCGCCGGGATAGCTATCGCCTCATGCGACTCATGTAAGTCAGGCACGGACGACAAACTCCTCGCCCGCTGGCGGTCGCTCGATACCTGTATCCCAGGAATCGCCCGCAGCAGGCTGAACCCAGCCCCCCCAGACACCACTTCCGAACTGGAACTCGTCGAGAATGTCCTTCCGCGCGGACTCTGTCCCCCATTCGCGGTACTGGCCTTAGCACCCATGGCGTAACGCAAATCGCACTGCACTTGAGGTTTCAGGAGCACACGCGAAACGGTGGCCTCGAGCCCCGCGAGCTCATCGTACGAAGCACTGGGCGAGCCGCCGCGTTAGGTGGAAACCACACTGCACTCCGGGACCCGCACAACGAGGGTCGACGATTTGTAACAAATTGTAAACAGCGTTGCATGTGCCCCTTCCTGCAAAATTTTGACAGGTCCCCTCCGGTGTGAAGTTAGCTGCCAGACGGATTTTGCGCAAGTGTTTTCGTTCAGAAATATTATTGTGACTGTCTACGATTGTGACATTGCAACTTTGCATCTTGCTGCAGTTCAAGAGGTTCAAAATACAAAAGTTTTATCTTTAACTTTTGAACTAATTAATTTAAATTATTATCGCCATTGAATTTTATAAGTTTTGCTTGGAGCCATGGAGCCTACTTATCTAACGATTTGTATAAAGCCTAAACACTGCCACTGCGAAATTCTTCCGTTCCGTTACTTTTTGAGCCTTCGATCACAGAAAGCACAGAGTACTTTTTTATAAACAGAAAGGGACGTGATCGAAGTTTTGAGCCTTTATATTAGACCGAGTACATGATAAAGCTTAGAGGAGCGATCATAAATGCGTCGTCGTCGGTTCGGTCGGTATAAGCAACGGAAACAGAAAATAATCAGCTAAACGATTAAGGAAGTGTGAACCCGGCTATAGATGATTTAATTTTGTTTGGAGCTATTTTATAGGCTCGATGAGGGTAGTCTGTAAAGTCTATAGGTAGGTAGGTTGGTTTAATCGCAACGCTTACAACGATATAAACTTACTGCTGTGTCTGCGCTGCTTCTTCTTCTTCTTCTTTGCGTTTCGATGACAAACTAAATCATTCCGGCCCAGAACTTAGCCACTTCGACTCCACTATTTGTGGCGTCCGTTAAGTTCTGCTGCGAATAGGTAAGATAAGAGTCATGGACTGCACCGCCGCTTGTCAGCTGTAAGAACATACTGAAATAAAACTATAACTTACTTATAGGCCTCCAATTAATACTGTTTTGTTTTTGTGCTATTCGTTCGTAGTGACATTATTTATCTGACCCAAGAATTAGTCAATACTTAGGCGTTATGTAAATTTTTCATAATCTTTTTACGTATTTATTAATTTTTTGTTAAAGATTATTTAGGTAAATTAGAAACTGAATAAAAATAAAATAACAGCCTTTTTACATCTTTCTGCACCCAATCCTTAATTAACGAAGTTAACATTTCACCACCAACACTACACTATGTATACAAACAATTTTTTTAAGTTTGTATAAAGTTAACATTTTAATAAATTGTATCTGTTGCTCGACTTGAATGAAGATCACACCTTCTGAGCAGTTTTACCAGAATATTACACGAAAATTCTTGTTTCCGTGATTTTCTAAAATTGACCTTGGGTTATTACGAGTTGTATTTGACGATTTTGACCACTTGTATGCCTGCGGTGTAGAGGGAGCTATCTACGGCCTGCGGCCTGCCATACTCTTTGGCCTGTAGGACCTCTAGGAGGAAGAGCGAAGTATTATCATTGGCCACAAAAAAAAACTTCTGGTTGTTCGTTTCATTACCAGCTTTATATAGGTATAAAAAAAAATCCTTTTTGGTATTCATTGATTTTGATGATAAAAAGTTAAAACAAAACATTTTTTGTTGTGTGTATTGTATTTTTATTTCTGTTTACTATTTATGTTTTTTCTCTCTGAATAATAAATAGATTTCTTCCGCTAACGGCGCCCATGCTCCAGAGCGAAATTCTCGTAAGCGTAATATCAAATTTGATTTTGACTTATTTATTTATTTTTAAAATGTTTGATGTTTAAATGTAAAATTAACGTGTCTTATATTATTTGGTTGAACAAAATTAAAAACACGTTATTCAATTATGAAATGGCGATAAATTACTGAAATATCTTAAATCAACCAGTTTTGTAGGTTAGGGTTGCCAGATGTTTGATAGTAAAAGTATCGAGTAGGTTATGTATATATTACAATAGTTTTGACTCAGGTAAATACATACCTACATAAGATAATATCATATATAGGCAATCTGATAAAATATAAATATCAAACATTCTTTTTTGTATATTTTTAATTTCATGTAATCGCGTTCCGAATTACTGTCAGCCATACATTTTTTTGCTTTTCTGATCGCTGAATGAATTCGGAATGCGCCCTATGAGACGAACGGCAACGGTCCAATAGTGACAGTGACAGTTTGTCAATACGTCAAACAATAAGCGAACACGAATTGCTTGCATTTTTCTCTCCAAATTGTTAAAAATAACGACAAAAAGTCTGTATTTATAAGCAAATATGAATAATTCAGCAATGAACTCGGCGACTGTAAGTATTTATAGATGTTAGTGGCCAATATTTAAGTTGTAAGACGCGCGAGAATTCATTACGCTGTTGACTCATTATTTACGTCTATTTATCCTTAAAAATAGTAATATCCGTATTAATTTGCATGTAGTGTGATAACTAGCGTTATAATTTTGCGTTATTATAGTAAATTATTCTTCTAAAACACCTAAAGTATTGAGTTTAGGTTGTAGACTTAAGTGTCTTTTAGTTCATTTTGTGTTCATGTAACCGCTTTGCACGGCTTAGCTGACGTAGAGATGCGCTGTGGCGTTACTTACAGCCTGCTGTGCGTCAGGTGCCGCTGCTGGACGACGACACCATCGCCTTCGGGGACGAGGACAACGCCGGCAAGAGGTTTGTGTAAGTACATTAGTACTCTAACGCCAGGGTTTGTGAAGACGGTCGTGGACCTTACAACCCCGTGAAGAAAATCGATACTTTCAAGCAAAATCCTGGCCTGTGAGGATTAGCATAAGTAATGAAGCGGCTAGCATTTTAATTTCAAAATGGAATTTCTTGCAGTTTTGAGCAGTGAGCAGTCCTTATTATAAATGTAGCAGAATTCATTTGCAGTTACAGACTTACTAAGTTTCAGTTGTGGGATCTTGCAAAATCTGATTACACTGCTTCTAACCTAAAGAAAAGTTCAAAACTTTGTTTTTATCCATTGCTTGGACAAAGTTATGGGACATTCCTTAGTAGAGAAATATTTGAACTCTCTCGCTTGGGAATGTCAATATAGTTAACAAAAAAGTTAGAAAAAAAACACATGATTTTGTGAGAGATAAATTATAAAAAATATTTTTTCTCTTTTTGTACACATTCCAACTTAACTCTAGAAGAAAGAGTCCTATAATATGTAAGTTAGAATGTTAAGCCTCTGTATTTTTATCTGAACAAAGAGGACTTGCATTCAATATACTAATCTTGTACATTGTTTATTAATTTAACAATTTAATGTACAAAATACACAATGAAAAGACAAAAACATACAGAAATACGACACAACAGGCCTACTTACTTCCAAGGAAATCTATTCCAGTAGGACCTTTATAATATTGATTAAAAACCAAATAATCTGTAAAATGGTTTGTAAAAATTTTAATTCAAATAAAATAATATTTATTTAAAATTTAATTATGCAGGGAGTGGAGGGAGAGTATGATGAGGGAAGTGTGATTTACACAAAAGAAACAAAAGTGCTATCACATGAATGTGTGTTGTATTGGGATTCAAATCTGCAACCCTGATGTACTATATTAATTCTGTGCCTTGATCTATAAACCTTTTGTAAAGAAGGACATGACATGTACATGTACTTATTAGATTATAGAAAGTAGCCTATCACCAGATACCAGGTTCAATCTTGAAGAAGAAATTCATATAATGAAACATAATTATAAACAGAATAGGGGATCGGACTACTTTTTTTAAATTTTATAAATTCAAACTTCTTAGTTTCTGCTACAGAACACTAAAATAATTTTTGCTCTATTAAAATTTACCGAGTTATAAAGGTTTGAAATTTAAGATTAGACAAAGAGACACATACCCACTTGTGACGTCATTTATCAATTATGATATCATCAATTGTGACGAGATTATATTATGGTGTTACCACCATATAATCTCCAAAAATCGTTTTTGAAAGAGACAGACATATTGAAAATTTAAAAGATCACTGTAAATTCGTTTTAAGACCGATTCTGTTTTTTTCTTCGCGAATCGTCTGCTACTAATCTATATTTTAAAAATAATTAATAAAATATGGTGAACAGTCCGATCCCCTATTCAAGATTGGATTTTAGCTAGTAACTAACATGTATGTTTTCAATTGCATTTCTATTAATAGACTATTAACTTATCTGTGAACCGAGTCGCCTGATTGATTATAAATAAATATCTTTTTATGTAAGTAATTTAAAAATCCTTTTTATTTAAAAAAAAATTCAATATTAATAATGCAGTTGTAAAAATACATGTACACTTTAGCTCCATCTCTCACAAGACCTTGTCCTCAGGCATCCGTACATAGTGTTCTTCCACCTAGTCTTCAGAGTGTCTGCCATAGTGGTCTACATGCTGTGTGGAATGTTCTCGGATTCCTTCATCGCCAGCTTCGTTCTAGTCATTCTACTGCTGTCAGCTGACTTCTGGACGGTCAAGAATATTAGTGGTAAGTTAATGTGAAAGTTATATTAAAGATTTTTCGAGGTCAATATGTATTCTTATAAGGTTCATTGCAGGAGCAAGCATGTCTTTTAGCACCCCTCTAATGAAAATTGTGCTAAATAAGGTTTTGTACTAATAAAACAAACATACTGTTTTATGTGGGGTAAGGTCGCTGGTGGTGGCTGGATGAGGAAAGCTGGTGATCGTGCGCTTTGGCGTGCTCTTGGGGAGGCCTACGTCCAGCAGTGGACTGCAATAGGCTGATAGATTGATTGATGTGGGGTACTATTTTCCTCAGAATACTTGTTATCTAACTTGGTTATCTACAAGGATCAAGCCTTGATCATCAAAGGGATTTTCATCAAACATAGTCAAGAACTATCCCATTCTAACCAAGTTTTATGAGAATCTGCATTGTGGTCCAGGTCAGAAGGGTTTATGCTCACTAAGTTGTATTTTGAACATAAGAAAAATATATAATTAGAAATAAAATATCTAATCAGAATAATAAAATAAATGGTTCCGCGCCAGCTATATATAAAAAACTAATGATTCTTTAAAATGTGTTTTCAGGTAGATTGCTGGTGGGGCTCAGGTGGTGGAACTATGTGGACGATGATGGGAAATCACACTGGGTATTCGAGTCTAAGCAAGTAAGAAACAACTTAGTAAAACTATTGCACACATCACACTCGTAGCATCCCCAAATGATCCCCGTGTGGGATCTAATAATGTCTGCTCGTCTTGAAACCGAACCCGAGATGATGTTCGCAAATGCTGCACGTACAGTCGGCAGTTGCAGTCTACAACGTATCCCAGGATAACACACACACTTATAGGTTCTGTAGTAGTTTTTTATGTCAGTAAATAAGTACCCATGTCCTAATAAAACAATCCGACTTCTTGAAATTTATTTATCACAATTTTTTTTATTAGAGGAAAACAGTCTCAGCGGTAGACCTTGTAAGCCGGCCACCCCCATAACTATGTAATTTTTTACAATTTCCAAAAACTGACTGTACAAAGAAAATCTATATATTTAACAATCCTGCTCACAATATTTCACGAGAATCGGCTCAACGAGAAAAAACTCGGTTGAGAAGAACAAACAGACAGACATGGAAAGATATACAGACATACAAAATCAATTTTGGCCAAGCTGTAACGGAGACGCTTCGCGCTCGTTCGGTCAATTCCTCCTCATTTGTAAGGAGCTTCCGCAGACAATTTGTCTGCTGAAATGAAAAACGCAATAATACAGCCATGCGCCCCCCACCCCTCTCGGCAGGTGGCCGCATACGCGTTTGGTAACAGCGCCATTGTGTTAGTGAACTCACCCAAAAAAATGTAATGACGGATCTAAGTGATGTAATAACATCCTATGGAAATAAATTAATTTGACTTTGACTTTGACTTTGCGCACCTGCGACGTAGGGGCCGCGCAGTCACATAGGAAATGATTGCACCTACGAGGCGGTTTTACGCGCACGGCAGTCTAAACACGACCATGGAAAGATATACATACAAAAGCAATTTTGGCCAAGCTGAAATGGAGACGCTAAGCGCTCGCTGGGTCAATTCCTCCTCATTTGTAAGGAGCTTCTTCAGCTACGTCGTAGGTGCATAGCAGGCGTCTTGTTAATGTATTGAAACCACGTATATACAACAGAATAACACGCAGTGGCACTGTGCTAACCGTGTCACTGCAACATGCTGAGTTAGGGCCGTTTTGTGGATGTGGTACACTCGTCTAAATCTTATGTTATATTTAATGTTTTTAGCATACTGTAAAAACTGTGTATTTCATTTACAAATAAACGATTTATCTATCTATCTATTTCAGAACCGCGTGAACGCGAACGAGAGCCGTCTGTTCTGGATGGGCCTGATCCTGTGTCCGCTCGTGTGGGGCGTCTTCTTCATCTTCTGTCTGTTCGGGCTCAAGTTCAAATGGATGGTAAGCTAGGTGATTGTAGAACATCATCATCAACAGCTCTTTCCCTAAACGTCCCTACCGAGGGACTCGAGCCTACCCTGAATTAGGGCGATTAGGCCTTAGTCGACCACGCTGGCCCAGTGTGGGTTAGTCGACTTCACACGCAACCTTCGAAATTCTTCGCAGGAGTGTGCAGGTTTCATCACGATGTTTTCCTTCACCGTAAGAGCGCCGAATAAACGTACGTTTACATATGAATTCGAAATCACATTGGTACGTGGTGGGGATTGAACTCGCGACTTCCGAGCGGCCCTAACCCTGATGCAAAAAATCTTACACAACGCGAGTGTAGCTGCGGGCGGAAAGTTAGCTTGAAATTTAGGTCCAGTTTTATTCCATATTAGTACACGAGTTTAGAAATCTACTCATTTATCCCCTAATAAACCAAAAATATCTCTTTTTCCAGCTGCTCGTGCTAATAGCGCTCACCCTCTCCGGAGCCAACCTCTACGGCTACATCAAATGCAAGTTCGGTGCCAAAGAAAACCTCAAGTCGGCCACCACCGACTTCCTTCGGACGCAAGTTCTCCAGAACGCGACCTCCTTCATGTTCGCGCAGCCCGCGCCGCCCGCGGCCGGGGCCAATGCTGCAGTCATATAGAGTAGGTTAGGGTTAAATAGGTTTTGAGAGCATGTCGCAGGATAGTTCGAACTATCGGATCTTTGTGAAAAGCCTAAGACGATTGTTAAGGTCAGGATGATTGGAAATTACTTGATAGAGAGGATAGATTTTCGCTAGCATTTCGTTTAGGATGGTTGGAAACCTGAACGCTGATTGGATATTTTGAAAGTTCGTTTTTTTACATCTGTATCAAAGAATCTATATCAGTGTTCTAACTGGTGGAAGCCATGCACAATAACATAAATCAAAATGTAGCCATTCTCTGCCAATCAGCTCTATTTCAATGAATCTGGAGCATGATCATGAAAATCTTATCTTTTTTAACAAGTAGATTCCAATCATCCAGTCTTTTGCAATCGTCCTAGAATTATTGAAAAGATCCAATTTGTCCGATTTGTCCACGACATATTATGCTATCGGGATAAATCAATCGCGGGCATTTTTTGTGCTACTAAATATTTTTTGTATGATATATTTTTAAGCTTCATTTAGCATTCCATAATAATAATGTCTCGTAATAATTGTTTTTGTAAATTATTATTATTATTATTGGTCTGAATGAAACTACTACATTATGGCTACGTTGACATAATACTTACTAGATTATTTACAATGGAAAATTATGTGTAAAACATAATTAATTTATCTTAAAAAACGGCTGTTTATAAAATAACTTATTTACACTGTATGTTTTGACATAAACTGCAATGCAAAATTGCAAGTAGTTATAGAGATATGATGGGGATTCCAGGGGTGAGGCTCACCTAGAACCCTCACTGTGCCACCTTAATAACCCACGTTTCCTTGAACCTTTGTTTTCGGAAATTGGCTAATCAGGCTTTATTTTTGTGAACTACAAGCGTGTAAACTTTAACCGTTTCTGTGTAATAGATAGAGATGAAGATTCCAGGATGAGTTCACCCTCCTTCCCCATGGACACCTGCATATATATCCAAAGACACTAATAGTCTCTTTGGGGCTCTAATTTGGCTCTATTTAATTAGTTTTTTTGGTATTAGAATCTATGAATTCCTTAAAATTCTTAGCCCACTTAATTTCAATAAATAGTTATTGTCAAAAATTTAGTAAAAGTGTTAAAAGTATGTACCTACCTACCTAATTACAAACACTGGTTGAATTAATATATTTTATTGATTAAATCTTCATATAAATAAAGTTTTTTACTTTGATTATGTAGTGTTTTGTTATTTGTATAATAATTTAGGTATTATTCTGTAATCTAAGAGATTCGAACTAGATAATTTATTTATATTCTGATTGTTAGACATAGAAATAAATTATCTTGTAATAATTTATGAAGTCTTTTATTATTTTGTGGAAACTACTGTCACTAAAAGGATCATTTTATATGTGATGCAATGTGGCCCGACCATGGTACCCGAACAAGTTTTCTAATAATAAAATTTATCTTGGTGGAAGAAAATGGACCACTGTAACTTCATTCATTAGAAAGGAAAATGCCTTTAAACAGATACCTATTTATTAGATAATACTGGTTATATATTTTATATTGAAAAGCGAGTAACAAAAAACATGCTCCAGGTGAGGCTCGAACTCACAACCCCGGCATCACTCACACGTACACTGTCTTATAAGTACCGTGCGCTAACCAATTGCGCCACTGGAGCTCTGAGCTGACGGGCGAAAATAGCAATCGAGTTCTACAACACTACACGAGTCAAATGACGTACTTTTTCATGATTATCAAACGTCAAAATCAGTTCATTTATGTTTCGTGGAAGACAAATCGAAAAGTAAAAATCAAATAATATTCGTGGAAAAATATTATTGAATTTAAAAACTACATTGCAGCAAAGAAATAGAAGTTCATTATTTGTAACTTGAGACGATTTGACGATTGTAAACTCGCAATCATTTGCAATTTTCCCAAACAAAACACGGAATGAAAACGTCACTATTTTGTGTTGTGTTGTGATAACTCCGAATGGTTTTTCCGAAAAATGGCACGTAGCGCGGCATACGTGGAGTAGACTAACCAGTGATATTTGTGTAATTTATGTGGCTGTTGTCTGGTGCATGTGATGTGACCCCAAAATGAATTGGTTCGACACGTCAGGCTTGACGAGTTTGGCCAAAACTGCGCTGAAAGAGGCACAGAAAACAATTGATAAGGCGCTGGACATCCAGGATGAGAGCGGGGACGAAGAAACTGAGCCTTCCCCGACGGGTTCCATAGCTGGTAAAGACTCGCCAGCCACGTCTAATACTCCCCAGAAAGAGTCGGGCTCTGATTTCTTTGCCTCTTGGGGTCTAACTGTCAGCGCCGAAAGCACACAGAATGAGCCACCAACGGAGCAACTGGTGGTCACCGCAAGCCCCTTAAAATCCAGCACCCAAAGTGCCTGGGGCTCGTTTGCTGGTTCCTTCTTTGAGCAACCAAAACCCGAAGATTCCACCATAGTTAGACCCCCTAAAGCTAAATCTATGAATGTGATTGCAGATGCTAAGTATGGCAGCCAAGATGATCTATTTTCTAAGAGTCAATTGGTTATGTCCGACAACGAAGGTTTAGAATATGTGAACGTAAAATGTCATAAACCAGATGAAAGGAGAGGATCATCCAGATCCCAAAGATTGTCACTGGTGTCTAGTCAAAACAGCTCAGATTCTGTGGAGGTATTGTCCCAGAGTATGAAAACCACACCAGACTCACCGTCAGTTCAGTCAATATCACACAGCAGCAGTATAGGTCCAAAACATAACTCTGATTCGGTTGAAATCTTGCCCGACAGCCTGATGAGTCCTAGTTCCATTGAATGCCTAGGCTTTGACAGTAATTATAGTAGTCCATCATCAAATCTTTCACCGGATACTAGTGATAAACCTACTCCCATTGGAGATAAATCAGAAAGAATGGAGACTGCAGACAGTGTGAGCCTAGTACCAGATGATGATGATGACACTATATCTTACAACTCTGTATCAGAATGTACAGCACCAACTGTTCTTGATACTGATGATAAATCTACAAGTCCATTCCCTAAACCCATTAGAATGGAACCACAGAAAAGAACAGAGAAAGAATTCATACATTTGGAGCAACATTTGATACCGCAAAAGATGCAAATCAGTGAAAATTCATCTAATGATGGATCCTGGTCCGATAGAACACTGAATGCTGATAATGACAGTGTGATTTTGGATGCAGCAGCTGAAGAGCAAAAGAAAGAAATAGAACAAGAAGACATACTGATGGAAAAGCTTAGTGATTCATCATCCTTTTACAATGTGAATGTCTCTTCATCAGAGATGATTAGGTCTGACAGTTCTGCTTTTGTTAATGTAGAAAAACAACAGTGCAGTGGTCCAGGAAGCAGTGAATCCTCACAGAAAGATGGCAGTGTCAAAGAAAGGGTGTCTCCGGTTAGTTCAGAAAGCAAGAGTGATTTGGTCAAGATTGGTTCTGATAGAACATCAGGCCACACGTCAGGAGATGAACTGGAAACTGCTACATCATCAGATATAGAAATCATTCCAAGTCCAAATGGTGATAACCACAGTTTTTGCAGGAGCAGTCCTGCTAAATATGCTTTTAAACAAGGGAAGTTTGATGGTACAACTTCACCTAACTTAGTAGATTTAGTTTTAGGGAAATCCTTGGCTACAAAGATCCGTGGGCACAATCGGGAGCTGTCTGAAGCATCAGTCCAAAGTAATACTAGCGATGAGAGTCAGGGGTCTGAGAATGAGAGGTTGATGAGAAGGCTGTGTGAAATGGCTGAGATTCTAGAAGCCAGAGAGAACAGACTGATGGAAGTGAGCAGGAGTAATGCAGAGCTAGCGGAGAGCAATGAAAACCTCAAGAGCCAAGTTGAGTCATTATTGTCTAAACATGAAGGCGGGGACATCAATATGATCACTGAAGATTACACACAAAGGATGTCTGCTCTGGAAAAGAAGTTTCAACAGGCTATTCGAGAAAAAGTAAATAATGTTCTTTGACTATTTTATTGCATTCAATCCATAGAGTTATCTTATCATAAAAATACAATAAAAATAAACCCTCATAAGCGCTTTTTAGTGATCTAATTTATAGGTGATTTAGCATGAACAATGCAACTCATTTAAAATCTTTTTTGATTTAAAGAGTAGGTCAATCTTTTTAAAGTTGCAACTTTTAAAGTTATGATTTAAATAAAAATAAACAATTTCAGGATCAACTAAGAAAGCAGTTAGATACCCTAAAAGCGGAGTCAGTGTCGCGCAAGAACTCATCAGAATTTGAAAATGCATTGAAAGAGAAGGATGAATTTATAGCTGGCCTGCAAGAGGAAGGAGAGAAGCTAGCAAAACAACAGCTCCAGAATTCAAATTTCATCAAGAAGCTCAGAGCTAAGGACAAGGATAATGAGCAGGTTATAAAGAATTTGAGGTGAGTGAAGGAAAATAGTCTTCTATACAGTTGATTTGCGTTAAGGTTCATAGAAAAGAGAACCCGATTTAAAGTATTTAATTAATAGACACTACACCCCAACCATGCACCTCTTTAACCATGCCTCTGGGCCATTTAAACATGCAAAAGAAGGCAAAAATAGCTCCTAGAAACATCGATACCTATGAGTAAAAGTCGCTAACCACTAACCACAGCCTTTTAGAAGTTCGTTGCTGTGTTATGCAATATTTCGTCCAGATTAGGGGTCGATCACGAAAGCTTTAGGAGTCGATCGCAAAAATCTACTTTTCCTTGAAAGGCTTCAATGTTAATCGCGATACGTGGATGCGGCATGCTTATTCCATCAACGGCCCGTTATAGTCCACTGCTGGACTATGAGCCTCCTACACTTAAGTGGAGGGTTTTGCCTAATCTCCACGCTTGGCAGGCGGGTTGGAGATCGCTGTATCAGAGAGCGCTGCTGCCCGTTCCCTATTCAACTATTCAATGTGTAGTCCCTAAGTCGCCTCTTACGTCACCCACGGGAGGAGTAGGGGTTGGTGACACATGTATTCTACTCTGCCGTCACCGCACGGCGCGTGCTTATTAAATCGTGCGTGCGTGCTTATTAAATCTACCCATTTCTATTAAGTATCATCGTTAACGGCTTATATTTTTTTCCGCTATCCTAGTGAAGTCGATCGCTTGCCGATTGAATATTTTGTGGTAGATCGTGGCCACTGTAAGCCTAAGCACCACCAGGTCTAGATTTTAAACGCGACACATTCGTATACAAGACAAGACTGTATGAACGTATGCATATTTTAAATAGCATAGGCTTTGAAAATATAGATGCTTCATACGCCAGATATGATCCTGACTAACCTGCAGTTGAATGTACCAGATACGACTGTAATGGTGTCATGGTTCTTGCTAGAACCTTGGAGAGGCAACTATGATACCTAAGTGAATTAGAAAGGACTGATGTTTTTGTTAATAGACCTTAACAACAAACCTTACAAGGTCTTTTAAATCGTGAGCAAATTATTATATGGCGTCATGGGGGACGTCATACACTCATGTAACTGTCTAACTAATTAATTGACTGTGTTCCGAATTAATTGATTTGTCATGTTGTGTAACGTTTTTTTTTTATTTCTGCCTTGTAGATCAGACGAAAACAATTTCAGATCAGACTGTATGCAATTTTGCCTTAGTTAGATTTGCTGATTTCTAAAACTAGTGGCTTGTGAGCTGTAGACCTCTCGAGTGTTTTTTTTTTTTTTCAAAATAGCGATTTATAATTTTTTTATATTTTCATACCTCATAACTCCGTCCTTTTTTAAACCAAAAACTGCCTCGACAGAAAAGAACTATATATTTATCGAACCTGCTCACTAAATTTCACGGTTGAGAAACGCGACCTGTAGAGGAAAACAAACAGACAGACAGACAGATGGACATACAAAAGCAATTTTGGCCAAGCTGAAACGGAGACGCTTCATTATTATCATTAACGGCTCGTATACGTCCTACTGAGGGGCTCGAGCCTACCCTGAATGAGGGCGATCAGGCCTTAGTCGACAACGATGACCCAATGCGGGTTGGTCGACTTTACAATCTTTGAATTTCTTCGCAGGAGTGTGCAGGTTTTCTTACGATGATATTTTCCTTCACCGAGGGTCGAAAATACGTAATTATAAACTCGTGATGGAGCGTGCAACCGTTCCGAAATATCGAGGTAACAATATTAAATATAACCACCCGACCCCCTTGTTACCCGGGTAACAAACCCGAAAATTGTGACAATTTTAGTGTAAACTACCACGAAAATCTTAAAAAATATATCGAAATTATAAACATTGAAATCCAAAAACACATTGGGTGGGGTTCAAACCCGCGTCTTCTGGACGAGAGGCAGTGACTACACCACAGACTACACCACCGACGACGACGACGCTCAAATAAGAGGCAGCTCAATTTTAAAATAATTTGATATCAGAATAAACACTTGCAACTTGCTTGTAGTAGGAATACGATGTATTTTTGCCGCGGTAAAAGTAGCCAACAGTGAAATGACGCCGATTGTGGCTGCCTCCATTTTGCAAGTTATTATTAGTAAATATTAATTAACCTTGCATACCTATTGCTTTGTTTGTATGTGCAGCAGATACTGTAGTATTACTGCAGAGTGTGTAACAAACAATAAAGTGTATAGGTAAATGAACTCAACATTGTTGGGAAACTCGTTTTGAATGTCAAGTGTTTGTGCCTGATTTTACCTTGTACCTAAATGGTTTTAGGAAGATACTAAAGTTGTTATGTTACCATTCTCATTTAAAATCTGCTAAGTAGAAAGTTTAACGGCGTCTAAAATGGACTTTTTCTGCGATCCCTTATCGTGTGGGTAGTAAGGTCGACAACCGACGACCTCAAACCCTGTCCGTGCCCGCTATATTACCACTCTGGTCTCTGGTAGAAATAGCGATTAGTCCGTAAAAAAAAAAATTAAACCCTGGTGTCAAAAGTTATGGAACTGCCCAAGGCCTCTCACTTAGCTCATGTTACAACTATTTCCGTAGTTATTAGCCGGAACCATGTCCCTTCTGTATCACGGAATCGTTTTGCTTCTCAGACAATCAGGTGATTCCGCCTGGGGATAGTCTCACGGTCTTGTACCGTAACTCGAACCTGGAACCTCCGTAATGAGAACCGAATTATTTACCACTGTGGAGGTTGTGAAGTGTACTGGAGTCTGGAAGGCGACAAAAGGCTTGGTTGTTCCCTATTAATATTGTATTACATTCCAGTGTTCCAGGAGAGCGTCGGTGGTGTAGTGGCTAGGGCCGCTGCCTCCCGTCCGGGAGACGCGGGTTCGATCCCCACCACATACCAATGTGATTTCGAATTAATATGTACGTTTATTCGTCGCTCTTACGGTGAAGGAAAACGTCGTGATGAAACCTGCTCACTCCTGCGAAGAAATTCAAAGGTTGTGTGTGAAGTCGACCAATCCGCACTGGGCCAGCGTGGTCGACTAAGGCCTAATTGCTCTAAGCTCGAGCTCTGTAGGCTCGAGCCCCTCGGTGGGAAAGTATATGGGCTGCTGATGATGACATTCCAGCGTTGTCTGTTAAGAACTATTTCGATATTATGATAATAATTTTAAATGATCTTTTTTTTTAGAGACAAAATAGCGGAGCAGACTGCTGAACTAGATCGACTGAAGCGGTCAATCGCAGCCAAGGAAGAGCTGGAGGTGAACCAGATTGAGACGGTTTACAGACTTACCACGGCCAATAAGAAGATGGAGACTGAACTCATTGAGGTATCCACCTGCCCTAATAACTTAATTGTAGAAACATTATCATCATCATTTCATCCCCTTAGCTGTTACTTTTTTTTTCGTTCGTCCTGCGCTACTTGCATCCACCGGCGCTCAGCAACCTCCACCCAGTCATCTGTCCACCTTGTGGGAGGCCGCTCAACATGCGCCTTCCGGCCCGTGCAAGCCAGGAGAGAACCTCTTCCCCAGCGGTTATCGGTTCGTCGATCTATATGGCCTGCTCATTCCCACTTCAACTTGCTTACCCTGAGAAGTGAAAGTGCTATTTCGATGACATTAAAATTAGTTGATTTTTTGCCCCTCGGTGGAGTTAGTTCTTATTCGACAACCCACCTCACAAACATTAGTAAAGTCACCAAAGGCTTTCGAAGCACGAAATTATCTTTCTTTTCGGATAAGGTTTTCAAAGATTCAGCCTATAATGTCCTAACCGAATTAGAGACAGTTTTGACAATTTCCCCACCAGGTTTCAAACACAGAACCTTCGAAACGAAGGCTCTATGTATATTATTTGTTTTAGTTTTTTTATGCTTCTGTGTCGCTAACGCCGACCCACTTGGGTTTCTGGCAGAATCATCAGCGTCGCAGCCCGCTGTGGCAATATGCTGAGCCAGCGCCTTTTCACTGTCTTATACAGTACACAGCATGACATAGCTGTCCCACTCCCACATGTACTCGTACAGCATGACAGCTGTCCCACTCCCACATGTACTCGTATTTTGAACACTTGTCGTGGTTTCAATAATTTACGGTGGTTATACCTAGTTATAGTTATGTATTCTTTTTTCTTTTCTGTGTGTTGTGTGTGTCTTACAGTGAATAAATGTGTTTTCTTTTCTATTCTATTCTATGTTCTCTGCCTTCTGCCTATGGAGACTTGGTAGAAGTGGTCAAATAAGGCCTATTTGCCCATATTTAGGGTCGGCTCGAGCTCTTCGTTCTCTTGATACCTGACGATGTTTATGTTATTATAATATTAGGTATGCGACTTATTTAAAGAACCCCATTGATTCATTGTTTCATAATCATAACAATTCATATCATTATGAACTGTTGAATCACTCAATGATGCAGGCAAATACACGGCCGCACTATTTGTTTTTTCTTACGTAAAATTTTTAAATAATGACATTGTCTATAAATAGTCAAGCGACGGGTTGCCTAGAAAAGATACCTCAAAACAAAAATGCCGCCTGAAGTCTTTTCGAACAGTTTTATTTAGTGTTATTGCGTATATTTTCATAGTAGTTAGGATCAGTATAACCACAACGATTTATAATGCTTCTTATCAATGTTTTTATCGCTCGTCGCTTACCATTGAGCAATGGAGAAATGTCCACGCTCGTACAGTCAATCACTTAGCTATACATGTTTGTGCGAAAATATTCTCTATTGCAAGGCCAGAGGGTATCCCGCAAGGTACAAATTTTCATGTTTGTTGCTCGTACACAAAAACATAGGTTTATGATTACTATAATGTTTATATGTGAGGTGTCCCTTTATGTATGTACGTTATGTGTTATGTTGGTTGACAAGTTTGTGAATTCAACGTTTATCTGATGATGTAGTGAATTGAACAGCTCGCTCGTAGTTTAGCGAAGATAAATAAATAAGCAGCAGGTTTGGCAAGTATACAGGTTGGCCCATTTAGATGGGTCAGTATAGGTAACCTTGAAACATAAGACATAAAAAGATCTGTTCTAAGGAAGGGACCATGTCACTGATTTTAGTTATTTTAACAGCCTCCATGGCTGAGTGGTCGAGATTTTGCAGCTCATTACGAATGTTCCGGGTTCGATTCCCGGTGGCGACACTGTCAAACAAATATCTCTTTGTGAGATTTTCCCCAGTTTGGTTTGGACATTGCAGGCTGAATCACCTGATTGTCCGAAAAGAAAGATGATTCCGTGCTTCGGAAGGCATGTTAAGCCATTGGTCCCAGCTACTATCTAGTCGTTACACGAGTCATATCAGTGGCCTTTGGCGGCTCTATAGCACTGACACCAGGGTTTGTGAAGTCGGTTCTTGACCTAACAACCCACATGATGAAGAAGAGGATGATTGATTTTAGTGCCAAGAAAAGCTGCATTCATAGATTAAGAAACTCGTACTCAGTTCGGGGATAGAAATGGGCCACGCTGTATACTGCTGCATACGATGTAATCTTTGGGTACGTCGCGTTTCTAGAAGAATTCAAATCAAATCAACGGCCCGTTACAGTCCACTGCTGGACTATGAGCCTCCTCCACTTAAGTGTTTGGTTTTGCCATAATCTCCACGCTTGGCAGGCGGGTTGGAGATCGCAGATAAAAGGTTACTGTATCAGAGAGCGCTGCTGCCCGTTCCCTGTTCAATGTGTAGTCCCTAAGTCGCCTCTTACGACACCCACGGGAAGAGTAGGGGTTGGTGACAAATGTATTCTACTCTGCCGTCACCACACGGCTAGAAGAATTACGCCTTAAATTAAGCCGGCTTTTCAAATTTTTATTATAAACTGGCGGTCCGCACGCGGCTACGCTCGCGTTGTGTAAGATATTCCCGTGGGAATAATACTTTTTCCTGTAAAAAGTATCCTATGTGTTAATACAGGTAACAAACTGTCTCCATTAAAAATTTCACCCAAATCTGTTGCGTACTTTAAGAGTGAAGGGGGAACAAACATCCAAACATCCAAATATCTAAATATATTTTCACATTTATATATATAAAAATACAAATTTATTTTAAAAAATGTCACTAGCCTAACAAATACAAAATGTCAAGAATACATAACATCAGTCAAATAACCCGCCCCTAACCGTTCCCGGTGCAAAGGTGCCCACAACGCTGGCAGCGTTACCACGCTGGATCGCAATAGCCAACCTTTGCACCAGGAACCATCCGGAGCGAGAGTCATGTGTGCGTTCCTTTATATATTAGTGTGATGTAATAAATATTGTATGTGTCCTTTTAAAAGATTTGTAATAACAAACCTAATATCACAATAAAAACTTATAATATACTTGCGATCTTCGTAAGCGTCAGCGCACACCAAGAGCAGAGCAGAGCATTTTCTGAGAGTACTGAAAAATGTATCTTATTACAATTCCATACATTGCATAATTTAATACACGTCTAAATACTGCTCGACCATGCGCGAGCATTTTGCAGTTCGGTGTGCGCTGACCCTATGCAATTGTAATAAAATACATTTTTCAGTACTCTCAGAAAATGCTCTGCTCTGCCTTTAGTGTGCGCTGACCCTTATAAAGCAAGAATCTTATTTGTTTGACTAAGTCCGTCACCCAACCCATGCTAGCACCACTTATATACCTTTGTAAAAACTTAAATACCAATTTTGTATATATTTTAAACTTCCAGACGAAAAGTGCCCTAGACGACACAAGTCAAAAGCTGGACAGTACGCGGACATCTTTGGAAGCCGCTCGGAAAGAGCTCACAGAGTTACAAAGAAGTAGCTCAGAGCTAGGAAGAAGAAGAGACGTTCAGGTGAAACTAAAGGCTGATAAAGAGAGGCTGGAGGTGGAGAATGAGAGGCTGAGGGCAGAAGTTCAACAGCTGAGAGCAGAATTGGTGCAAGGTTTGTGTTTTAGATTCTATCATTAGACAATTGCAAACTAGTAGTTTATAGTTAAGATACAAGTAGTTTACGGAGGCTCCGGGTTCGATTCCCGGTAGGGAAACTGTCAAGCAAAAATATCTTTGTGAGACTTTCCCCAGTTTGGTTAGGACTTTGCAGGCTGACTCACCTGATTGTCCGAAAAGAAAGATGATTCCGTGCTTCGGAAGGCACGTTAAGCCGTTGGTCCCGGCTACTATCTAGTCGTGAGCCAAGTCAGTGGCCTTTGGTGGCTCTATAACGCTGACGCCAGGGTTTGTGAGGAATTAGTGCAAGAATAATTTCTTGTTTTTTTTTGTAATCAAGAAAAGAATTGACAAGACAAAAAAATTATGCATAGTTACAAAGAAGGAATAGAGTTAGAAACTGAGAATTACATAGGGCACTGACTGTTGAGTGTTCCTAAAAATGTTGATTAAAAAAAAATGTCAAATAGACTTGTTGTTATTTTACTGTCACCCACATTTAGGAACACTCGTGGCGTCATTGAGTTCTAGTTTTTATCCCCATTCGGGTTTAGCTAGATGCACTTTATACAAGGTGTAAATAAATTAGCTGACACTATTTTAAAGGGTCAACCTACCCATGAAACTGAACAACTTTCCCCAAGAAACATGGGCTGTCGGACGAAAAAAATATGCATCTTCCATAGTAAATGAAAGAGACAACTTTTTTTGTCGTCCGACAGCCCATGTTTCTTGGGAAAAGTTGTTCAGTTTCTTGGGTAGGCTGATCCTTTAAAATAGTGTCTTCACCTTATATAGGTTGTGCGATTTTGTATAATACCATTTCATGCCGTTTGTTAGTTATCCCATAAGCTACAAAGACTGAGCCTTATCTTAAATTACACCTAATATGTCTTCATCCTCTTCGTCTCTTCACTAAATCCCTCTGGTTTCAGAGGAGAAGCGCTGGATTGCGCGCTCGGAAGCCCTCCGCCGGGAGTTGACGGAGGCGCGCGAGCTGATCTCCACACTGGAGTCCCGCAGCCCTGACGCGACCGGAGATGCCGGCGCTGCGGCGTTACTGCAACAACTTGCCGCGCTGCAGAGGTCTGCGTTGGAGAGGGAACATGCGCATGGGATTACTACCAGGAACTTGGCGGCTCAATTAGGTAAGACAGTTCATGAAATCTGCGGTAGATCTGAGAGCAATTAGTCGAGATTGTTCACAGTATCTACGGTAGATGGCGTTATTAGCGAGTTGTTATCGGTATTGGAGAGGGAACATGCGGATGGGAGTAACCAGGAATTGAACGACTCAATTAGGTAACGATTTATCTATCTATCTAAGATAAACTTACCTACTTAGTCTATGCTGTCACACTGCTGAGTAAAGGTCTCTTTTCTTTCCACCTTTTCTGTTGAGAGCATCGCTGACTCAGATTCAAGAAAAACTGCTTAGCTCGTCCTGACATCTCAGCCGAAATCTACCACGTCTTCGGCTGTTAGTTAGAGGTTTTCAGTTAACTTAGCCCACAGGCTGTCAGATTCAACACAATTATTTTCTTATTGATACCAAACAGAAAAAAAGAACATGAACAGATGAATTAAAAGGCAGAATAATTTGATCGAGCCCCTTGGTGGGGACGTATATGAGTTGTTGATAATGATAATGATGATAGTTCAAGAATACAGATTGTTCGCAGTATCTACGGTAGATGGCGTTATTAGCAACTTGTAGCGTGTAGCGGTACAATTAATAAGAAAGAAGATAGTTCATAGTATATACAGTAGATGGCGTTACTAATAAATAACTTGCAGTGGTCCTCGGGAACATGCTCAAAATGATGAAACCTAATCAAAATTATATCGGCCAACAAGGAGTTCCATCAATATACAATATTCCCTATTCTTACAATTTCAGCTGAAGCAGAAACAAACCTCGCCAAAGTCGTGGAACGCGAACGCCTTACTAGGGAGGAAAGCCAAACGCTACAAGACAGACTTAGCACCTCCGAGGGATTACTTCAAGACGCCCAGAGCCGACTGGAGGCCGTCACCAAGCAGTGCCAGGAGTGTGTGGACAAAATCAGCGGATTAGAAGATCAGCTAACAAGGTTAGTGCTACACGTCGCTGACATCACGTGTTACCTAGTTATAGCTTTTTATAAATATGTATGTTAGTTTTAAGTTATTTATTATATGGGCCTCTGTTTACATATTTAAGACCTTAATGTAAATATTGCCTGAAATAAATGATTTATTATTATTATTATTAACTTGTGAATAGATGGCGCTGGTATTAAATCTCCTTAAAAAGATGTATGTGGATTAAAATTCTTGTCGAGTGCGTTAATATTTTATGTACAAACCAATATCTTCCCTAATCTTATGCCAATTGCCAATACTTATGTCAATGGTTTGAATTTGAATACATAAGCCATCTTCGGGTGCGCTAGCGCAGTGGTCGCCATGGCCGAAATCGGTCGGAAATATCATTTTCTTTAATAAATTTGTGTTTTAATATTTAAAAAGACTTTGCTTTCTTTAAGTTCTCATTGTTTTAATTTTTCCAGCTTTTATAGGTATGTTCTATTTTTTTATGATATGCTGTGTTCCGCAATTTGTTATTTTCTGTCATCCATTATTATCACTAATTCTAATTGGGTGTTTCGTTTTGATCATCTGCATATGGGGTACAATACCGTCGAGACAATTCACTATTGATTCGGATCTCATCACAGTACAATATTCTATTTCAAATTTTCACTTTCAATTAAATGAATAGTCTTAAATTATTCGTATAAACTGGGCCTGCAGCAACATGTACACATCATCATTATCGTCATCACCATCATCCTCAGCCTACATCACCCCACTGCTGGGTATAGGCCTCTTCTCTACAGCGCCACTTCTCACGCTCCTGTGCCAGCCTCATCCAGGGAGGTCCCGTCATCTTGACGATATCGTCTGCCCATCGCGCTGGTGGTGCCCACGGCCTCGCCGCCCCTCCAGGCCGCCACTCTGTGACTGCTTTGGTCCACGTCCGTCGTCCCGCCTAGCCAAGTGCCCATCTCCACCTCAGTCTCGTTATCCGCTTACCTACGTCTTCGACTTTAGTTTTCCGACGAATTTCTACGTTTGGTATGCGGTTAACGAGTGAGATACCTAACATAGAACGCTCCATTGCCCTTTGTGCTACCTTTATTTTGTGCATATTTTGCTTAGTGAGCGTCCATGTTTCGGCACTGTTTTGTAATTGTATCGTAGTCTGTAATCACATAATATTTAGTGTTAGCTAGGTAAATTTTACTTTGGAAAATAAATTATGGGGGTGGGTATGTATATTGTTAGAAGTTAACTGACCGCTTGGCGCTTGTTTTGTTGGTGGCATATACGTACGCGAATGTGTACTATCATTAAGTTTTACTATTTTATATTACATAATTACCTTATACTATAATAGGTTGGAAGGGACTGGTTTCCGAGACACAGGCTCGGCCTAGTTCGGTTACCAGTGGCTTCGAAAATTTTTGTGTCAAAATACCTTATTTCGTTTCGTTACAAAAACGTTATCTAGTTTCCCGAAAGCAGCCCAGCCTAATCCGATGCGTCTTTCGATCTCCTTTACCTGCGCTTTTCGGTCAAAGGATAAACGATGTCCAAGATAGACGTAATCGCTGACAACCTGAACGGTGTCATTGCCTATGCTTATGTTAGGCATATTTACAAAGCAATTCGTCATGATCTTGGTGTTGGACATGTTCATCCTAAGACCGATTTTTAAGGAAGCTTCGTGCAGTTCTGCGAGCATAATCTGGAGATCTAGGACGCCTTCGGCAACGAGAATAAGGTCATCCGCAAACCTCAGATGCGACAAGCGCGCCCCATTAATATTAACTCCTCTCTCACTACAATCCAACGTCTTCATTATTATATATAATTTACACAATTTTATATTAAATATTACAAATCAAACAAAACAGTACAGAAATGATCTCACTTAATTTTTTACACAAGTTATGTTTTAGTTAGACGAAGTTGATTTGTGTAGTCAGTCAACTACAAGGATATTCTTTGTACAAGTAAGCTACTCATCAACAGCTCGCATACGTCCCCAGCGAGGGGCTCGAGCCTACCCTACCCTGAACTAGGGCGATTAGGCCTTAGTCGACCACGCTGGCCCAGTGCGGGTTGGTCAACTTCACTCAAAACCTTTGAATTTCTTCGCAAAAGTGTGCAGGTTTCATCACCGTAAGAGTGTCGAATAAACGTACGAAAAGACATTGGTACGTCGTGGGGTTCGAACCCGCGTCTCTCGGACGGGACTTTTCGTTTTAATGACCAATGAAAGAGGTGATGAATTCAGATGAACGAGTACGATGATGAGTGTAGTAGTATGTTATTTTGAATGAATGATGAACCCTAAATAGAAGCATAGCTGTCAGATATTTTTATCGGATGTTTTACGTGCTCTCTATAATTGTGCAATCGTCGCGTCCATAAGGTTTAAATTCAATGTTTGACAGCTCTAATATTAGAATGGCCATCTCTTGACTGACGAACCTAAATAGGGGATCGGACTGTTCACCATACTTTATGAATTTACCATATTTTATGAATTATTTTTAAATATCAGACGATTCGCGAAGAAAAAAATAGAATCGGTTGAAAAACTAATTTATCGGCTGAAAAATATTGTGATTTTTTAAAGTTTCAATATGTCTCTTTCAAAAACGATTTTTTGTATGGAGATTATATGGCGTTACTAACAAATGACGTCACAAGTGGGTATGTGCCTCTCTGTCTAATCTTGAATTTCAAACCTTTATGACTCGGTCAATTTTAAAGATAGAGCAAAAATTATTTTAGTGTTCGATAGCAGAAACTAAGAATTTTGGATTTATAAAATAAAAAAAATCCAATCTATTAAGGATTAGACCGTGACTGTGTGAATTGCCCTAATTCAGGGTAGGCTCGAGCCCCTCGGTGGGGACGTATATGAGCTGTTGATGATGAATCGCTACCAATGTTTTCGTATTCGTTTGTACATTATAGTAAAACGCGTGAGCTAACTCTGCAGCGAATGGAGAACGAGAGTCAGCTGGCGGAGTTACTGAAGCGCCTCGCGGACAGTGAGCAGCTGCTCGCCAACGAGAGGGACGCGTTGGATGTGGAGAAGAAGAGGAATGCTATATTACAGGTATACTTAGTTAAGGTATTGGGTAACCCATTGTTCTACATTTTTTATGACATTTTCCACAATTTTTCAAAATTATTTTTTATTTAATTGTACTGATTTACTTGGTTGGAATAGCCCATCTAAACAAAAAAAAACTTAAGTTTAAAAAATCTAGAATAGAAGGTGAAGTATTGTGTATTTTTTTTTATTGCAGACCATGTCCATAGTATGTAAATATAAAAAAAATATGTAAAATTAATTACAGTATCATGATGCCAGGTTGTGTGAGGCGGTTGGTGGTTGACCATATAACCCACGACGATGGCTCCGTAGCCCAGGTGGTAGTGTATCTGCCTTCGACGCACAGGGTCGCGGGTTCGAATCCCGCCCGGGCAAACATTCGTGTGATGAGCACTTGTGTTTGCCTTGTGTCTGGTTGTTGTTTATCTATATAAGTATTTATTTATATATTTATGTAATGTATATCAGCTGTCTGGTACCCATAGTCACGGGGTCTCATTCCTTAGTACGGAAATTTTGTTCTAAATTAGTGATGACATCTAGTGACAACATTGGCACTACGTAGAGTCTAAGCAATCGTTATCATTTGCAGCGCTATCTATCGTCTAATAGTTATATTGTTTGTGACATATCACACATACAGCGACATCTATTATCTAATAGTTGTAATATTTATCAAACTTGGCCCTTGACACAGCGATGTTTTGTTCTTGCATTAAAACATTTTTAATGTTTTTGGATAGTAGTAACGATTTTTGAAAAGATTCAAATAATAGCAAACAGAAAACAATAAAAGAAGTATATTAAAGTAAGTATAATAAAGGCGCTCTCAAGATCGTCAACTTGGCACTAGATGGCGTATCTGCGCAATTTTGTAGGTCAGTGCGCACGTAGCACCATCTAGTGAACTAATAGAGGAAACAAAATAGCCCGAAGAATAGCCCGAGTTTTGAGGGTACAGTTTTTTTGTATGAGATGAGGCATCTGTACGTAGTATTATATTATCTGTGCCATAGTACAAGCACTGCTTAGTTTGGGATCAGATGGCCGTGTGTGAAAATGTCCCCACATATTATTATTATTACACTACATAAAGCTGTCTAGTTTACTATTATAATGAATAATGATGATGATCAACATCATCATCGTGTGGGTTGTAAAGTCGACAACCGACCTCTCAAACCCTGGCGTCAGTGTTATAGAGCCGCCAAAGGCCACTGACTTGGCTCGTGTAACGGGTAGATAGTAGCCGGGACGGAAGCTGTTGATAATAATGATAAGACATAGCTTTAAAGGGCCCCGGAGACGGTCAAATGGTTTGATTCAAACACGTAAAGTTTAGTTTGACTCAAACCATTTTGATCGTTTACAAAGGTGGTTTGAACGGTTTGTCAAACATTTACGTGTTTGAAGCATGTTTGATGCAATTTCATATTTTTGTTGTGTTTGACGCGTCAGAAGTGTAATTACAACAGCATACAGAATCAGAGCCGTTTGACTAACCGTTCAAACCGACCTCAAACGGTTTGATCAAACACGTAAGGTTTGAGTCAAACCGTTTGACCGTCTCCGGGGCCCTTAACATCGTAAATAATCATCGTTTCGCTATTGAACAGTATGATAATGTATGTGGTTTGTCCCAGGAGCAGATGTCGCTGCCGCGCGGCGACATCTCCCCGCCGCACTCGGTAGCGTCAGATTCCTTCTCCGGCTCGCTGTGGGCGCCGGTAAGTGATTAACATACTTTTATAGCGGTCCGCCCGCGTCATGTAATTTTTTCCTGTGGGAATACGACTTTTCCCGGTAAAAAGTATCCTATGTGTTATTCCAGGGTACAAACTATCTCTATTCCAAATTTCATCCAAATCCATCCAGTAGTTTAGGCGTGAAAGCGGAACAAACATCCAAATATATTTTCACATTATTAGAGTGATGCCGACGAAGTGGTAGAATAAAATTCTGGATATTGGGCAACTACCACTTTACGTGGCCCGACGACGTGTACTTGGTCGGTTTTTAGAACTGATAGATCAATAAAAAACCGAAATTACTAAGGCTAGAAAGTTGACGAGTAGACAGTTCTAGGAACATGGGGCAAGAATATTTTTGGAAATTCTCTCCCTAAGAGAAAAGTAAAGGAGAGAATAACCTTTACAACGAAAATTACAAGGACAAAGTCGCGTTAAATTCTAGTTATTGTAAAGATACACAGTTTACTTACGTGTATTTATTTATTTATTTGTTAACAAGTAAACTTCACAGCAAACAAACATAAATTACAATGTATCTTAAAAACTAGAAAAGCCATTTACGAAGTTCAACAAATTACAAAAATACGATACGGGTAACTATCTATTTGATTTACATTTCGAAAAATAATAATAAAAGTATGGATAATAGTAATTTGTGACAATATAGTACCTTAATATGAGTGCCGACCCATGCTATATAAAGAAACAGAAAACAATGACATTTCACAAAAGTTACTTTGCAAAGGAGTAAAAGCGTCAGCGTGTGTGGTGTGGGGTGTGTGTGTGTGTGTATCTGAATGTGTGTGGAGACTTTATTAAAGGCTGCATCTTTAATGTCGGGTTTTATTATTTACAAATAGTTAATAATAGGTAAACTATTGATATAAACCAATGTATACATGTGTCAGAAACTTATTACGCGTGAGAAAGAATATGTCTGCATTTTTGTACTTTGCCTCATAAATATTTACCATTCTATGTACAATAGAGTTTTTGGCATAGTTAGTTTTAGCGATACCGGCATCTAGGGATCGCACATATCTCGTTCTTTTGTAACATGCACAGATACCAATCCGGGACGCTAGCTCAGGACAGTCCAACCGCGTGTTGACAACATCATACAACAACTTCATATCAGCGACAGTTCGTCTATCCTCAAGTGATAGCATTTTAAAATGGACCAGACTGTCCGTATAACTAGATTTTATATGGGATTTATAATTTAAACGCCTGATGAAGTTGCGTTGAACGGACTCGATCTGGGCTTTATGAGTTACGTAGATGGGTGACCATACCACAGATGCGTACTCAAGAATACTTCTAACGTAAGCAAAATACAGCATTTTTAAAGCAGAAAGGTTTTTAAAAGGTTTTGCAGTTCTAAATATAAATCCTAACATTTTACGGGCTTTCTGAGCAATGCAGTCGAAATGAGCGGTAAAAAGCATTTTACTGTCTAACATTACGCCAAGATCCCTAACTAGGGAGACTCTAGGAATAACACTACCATTCAATGAATAATTAAATGTCGTAACATTGTATTTTCTGGTGAATGTAATGGTCTGGCACTTTTTTACATTCAGGTCCAGACAATTACGACCGCAGTACTCGGTTAGTCTGTTGAGATCATCCTGTAATTTCTTGCAATCTGTCTCGGAAAGTATCGGCATGAATATCTTATTATCGTCAGCGTACATTAAAATGTTCGAGTGCAGAAAACAAGAAGATATATCATGTAAGTAAATATTAAATAACAAGGGTCCCAAAATGGACCCCTGCGGGACTCCTGATGGGATGCTCGCAAAGTTTGACTTGAAAGAGCCAATCCTAACTGCCTGCCGTCGATTTCTCAAATAAGAGTCTATCCATCTAAGAAGGTCACCATGTACACCGATGCTAAGAAGTTTTGTTATTAAGATATCATGGTTAATTCTATCAAAACACTTCGAGTAATCGGTGTACACGGCGTCGACCTGAAACCCTTTATCCATATGGCGAGTAACAAACTCAGTAAAGACTGCCAAATTAGTCACAGTTGACTTCCGACGCATGAAACCATGCTGAGCCGTGGGTATATAAGATGCAGCTACTGGGTACAACTGATCAGACACAATGCTCTCAAACACCTTACCAAAAATAGGCAGTATTGACACAGGCCTGTAATTTTCAGCATGTTGCTTTGAACCGCTTTTATGGATGGGAGAAACGTAGGCTTCTTTCCACTGAGAGGGGTATATGCCCTCATCGATGGACCTACGAAAAATCACCAGCAAAGGATCAGCAAGTTCATCTGCACAGTTCTTAGCAAATATGGAGGGGATTCCATCGCTACCAGCTCCTTTTGCACCGTCCAATTTCTTAAGATACTTTATCACTATTTCACGCGAAAGCTCAATAGAGTTTATGGTGTTAATAAGATTCTCCATTGGAGCGGTATCAGAAACAACATGTGAAGGAGCGGTGGACGTATAAACAGACAAAAAATATTCCAAAAACGTTTCACAGATATCAACACCATTACGTGCGACCTGCTGACCATAAATTACCTGAACGGGCACCTTGCAGTCCTTTCTCAAGGAGTTGCTATAGCGCCAGAACTGTTTAGGATTATCCAATATAGCATCCTCACAGGTTTTAGTAAACCTGTCCCAACACTCAGCCTGTACAACTTTTTGCCGGTCCCTCAATTCAGAAAATGAATCGTAATCTAAAGGATTCTTAAATTTTTTCCAACGTCTATGAAATTTAGATTTTTCCTTAATAATGTGTATCAATGGTTTGGAAAACCATATCGGATAACCATCCCCATTGCTTTGAAAATGTGGAACCTCCTCCTCGATCACGGTTTTAAGTTCCATGTTCAAGTGGTTAACGGCATCGTCCACGCTTCCTGAATATAAGACCGACCAATCAATATCTGTCAAACGACGCTTAATTACGTCATAGTTCGCTTTTCTAAAATTATAAACAGTATGTTTAGGATCCTTCAGTGTTTTGAGACCCATATTTAGGAGATCCACTTCTAGCGCAGGGTGATGAGGCATATCCTCACGGGTCAAAGGTAAGGAGCAGCGACTTGTGGAAACATCCAAAGTGCTAAACACTAAATCAAGATATCGTCCGTTATCATTAGGTACTCTATTGTACTGTTCTAACCCAAGGAGCGAAATGTATGTAGTATGGTATTTGTTTACAGGATGACGGCACAATAACTCCCCTACCCGCTTCAGCAATGTGTATAGACGACACTCTGGCCTTACTGAACCGTCGCGCGGGGGAAGCTAAGGCATTAGCTCACACTGTCACACAACTTAGGAGTGAGAAGGACGCACTGAGGAAACATCTGGCTGCTGTACAGGCTGAAGTTGATGAGCTTAGGGTGAGTTTGGTGCAATAATTCAATGTCAGATAACTCTAGTTTAAGGTGAGATAACTCTAATTCAATGTGAAATAACTCTAGTTCAGAGTGAGATAATTCTAGTCTTGTTTGAGATAATTCTAATTTAGTTTGAGATAATTCTAGTTTAGGTTGGAATAATTCTAGTTTAGTTTGGAATAATTCTAGCTTAGTTTGAGATAATTCTAGTTTAGGTTGAGATGTAGTTTAGTTTGAGATAATTCTAGTTTAGGTTGGGATAATTCTAGTTTAGTTTGAGTTAATTCTAGTTTAGGTTGAGATAATTCTAGTTTAGGTTGGAATAATTCTAGCTTAGTTTGAGATAATTCTAGTTTAGGTTGGGATAATTCTAGTTTAGTTTGAGATAATTCTAGTTTAGGTTGGGATAATTCTAGTTTAGTTTGAGATAATTCTAGTTTAGGTTGGGATAATTCTAGTTTAGTTTGAGTTAATTCTAGTTTAGGTTGAGATAATTCTAGTTTAGGTTGGAATAATTCTAGCTTAGTTTGAGATAATTCTAGTTTAGGTTGGGATAATTCTAGTTTAGTTTGAGATAATTCTAGTTTAGGTTGAGATGTAGTTTAGTTTGAGATAATTCTAGTTTAGGTTGGGATAATTCTAGTTTAGTTTGAGTTAATTCTAGTTTAGGTTGAGATAATTCTAGTTTAGGTTGGGATAATTCTAGTTTAGTTTGAGATAATTCTAGTTTAGGTTGAGATGTAGTTTAGTTTGAGATAATTCTAGTTTAGGTTGGGATAATTCTAGTTTAGTTTGAGTTAATTCTAGTTTAGGTTGAGATAATTCTAGTTTAGGTTGGGATAATTCTAGTTTAGGTTGGGATAATTCTAGTTTAGTTTGAGATAATTCTAGTTTAGGTTGAGATAATTCTAATTCAGGGAGAGATAACTCTAGTTCAGTCTAAGACTTGTGTTCGCAATGAAAAATATTTTTTAATGCACAGCAGTCAGCAACAAGGAAAGGATTAGAGATCTTTTCATTGCGTTAAAAAAACAGTCACGGTTATCTAAAAGATGCCGCATCATCATCATGTAACGACGCAAGTGTTTCATCACAATCCTATGGAAAAATGAAGTATTTTATTTAATTTCGCTTCGTCTTGTTCCAGGCGGTCCAGGAGCAATATGACGCGCTCCTCCAGATGTACGGCGAGAAGGAAGAACAGCTGGAAGAGGTCAAGCTAGACCTGCAGGACGTCACGCAGCTGTATAAGGCTCAGCTGGACGAGCTCATAGCGCTCAAACAGAGGGGGTAGCGGGGGGGCGGGGCGGGGGCGGGGGGCAGCTGTGATATCTGTAGGAAGGTCTCGTGAAGGAAAACTGGAAAAATATTGGTAATAGGTCTACGTAAAGGGTCTTCGATTTAACAGCAGAAGAAATCTTAAATAAACATGGTGAGGTAGACAGCTGCATATTTGTTAGAATAATGCATGAATAAAAACAAATGAAATCAGTCCTATACATCTAAAATATTATTAAGTCCTTTTTTGACTACTGTTATTATTTTATTCATCAAAAAATAAATCTAAAAATTATAATAAAAAGAGACATTCAAACGCCAAATCGTTATACGATTAGATTTGAAAACGGACACATTCTTTCATTTTTTCATTTTTGTTTATTATTAATTCTACTTATACAGGGTGTTATGAAAATACTCATAAAGCAGAAAGGAGGAACAAGGACCATAGGCTGACTAACGACAAAAAAAGTTGGTCCTTTCATAGAAAACCGCGCTGTCGATATACTACTGTAGATGCGATTTTCATCTGACAACTCATCCTTGGGGAAAGTTGTTCAGTTTCATAGCCTTAACATCCCTCTTTCCACTTTACAGGTATTTTTATAACGTCCTGTATAGTAACAAATAGATAAATATTTCTTTAGTAAAAAAATATCACAAAAAAAAAACTTAGGCAACGAATTATCTATAATCTAGAAGAGTAACCGTCTAACAAAGCCCGCTAAAACATGGCTCCTAATTAATGTTGACAGACGACGCGCGACGACGACAGACAGGCAGATGATGTCGCTGCTGTACATTGAAGCTTACTTTCGACGTTCTTACAAACCGAGTCATATAAAACATCATTGTACCGCGTATTCGAATGTGGTATGGTATAGTTTTGCTTCTTTGGTATTAATTTGATGGGGTCAAGTTTGAAGCGTAGTTACTCTTCTAGACTATAGATAATTCGTTGATCATAGCTACTAAATTGTTTCAAAATAGCATATAATAAACTCCCCAAAATCATCCCATTTTGTAGAATTCGTTGCCCGGACACAAACAGTAAGAAATGGCGAAACGATTTTAAATTTTTTGTACATTTAATTAATACGGCTGTAAAAAAAGCGAATTCGCTTTTCTTTAGATGTAAATTCTCCTATTTCATGTCAACTTACTACTCGCCTGAATGAATACTCTGCAAAATTTATAAAAGCTCGCACCAGAAAATTGTAACAAAAATGTTTGACACATTTCGGGTCCGCAAAAAAGTTTACTTGGTCAGATTAATTTTCGAGTCAAGCAGATGCTGGATGTACACGAGGCCGCTACTGGCGTTGTGTGAATACTGACAATCCATTACCACACTATGTCTGAATCCGAATTAGAATTTTATTGGAGTGTTGTGTACACAAAAAAGATTTGGTCTAAAGGTCTTAGTAACCGAACCATAAAACTTACAAAAAAAAATGGCTTGACAGTAGAATAACTAGTCCATTGGCCAATGGCCTTGTTTAAATGAGCCATTAAAAATATTGAAAACAAATACTTTCTATGCTGTGAAAATTCATGGATTTGATTGATATATACTTTATTGCACCAAAAAAGGGTGTACAAAGGAGAACTTAATGCTATATAGCATTTTCTACCAGCTAACCTTTGTAAAAGAAGGTTGAGGGTAGTGCCACTAAAAAAAAATCATGTTTAAATGTGAGGAGACCTGGAGTCAGCTTATCTTAAGTTTTGTAGAGTATTGATGGAGGAAACATATTGTATTGTTAGGGAATAAATAAATTATTAAGTTAAAGTATTATTTACATTCTCACTGTAATTAGTTCCTTTTTCTGTCTTATTGATTGGTGCTATTTTCATCTCCAAATTCTGATATTAAATATTACACCTTCGGCTTATGCAATATGTTATCGCATTGGAGAATTCGTATGTAAATAGCTTTATATTATTGACATGTAAATTAAAAATAATCAGAATGATATATTATAAAATTAATTCATCCTGCCGCCCTCAGGTTTATTAAGTAAAATCTGAATTCATTTTGAATCAACTTACAATTTTACATGTATTATTATTATCTTTCAAACTCGACAGTAGCGTCAGTCCACAACCCTGGTCAAACGAATGAGCATTCCTATGTGAAAGAACGAAATGATCTTATAGTTTATTTTTTCATAACCGTGTATGTTGTGTAAATGCGTGAGCGCACCTCGCGTTGTTATCTAATCAAACTATTATCTTTAAGTGTTAATTAAATCAACGCAGAATCACTCGAGAGGTAGTAAACCCCTACCCTTAAATACATGAGTTTTGACCTTTCAATAATACTATGGAATTAAGCTTGTTTTTAGTCCAGGAAAATGGGTAAATTTCAAAAAACAATAAAAACTACTTATTTTTTTTCAAACAAATGATATAAATATATTGCCGAAAGCGGAACCGTATGCATTTAAGGGTTAAAATTAAAACTGTACATCTTTTGTTCTACGATTTCTGAATTTTCATACAAATTGACTTGGTCAATTGATCAGTTTGCGTATGAAGTCACAAATTTTGTGATTTTGGAATAGGTCTAGAACTAAAGTTATTCAGTTTGCCGGACCGAACTGAACGACTACCAGAGAGATTTTGTGTTACTCAGTCAGTTAACATGGTTGTTATATTGTTCAACATGTTGGCTATCAACACCAAAACGGTAATCACATCATTTCATGCCGTAATTTCTCTGTCCAGTCTTTCTCTCTTCTATTAAAGAGAGAGAGAGATACTAATGCATTTAAGGTCAACGCTCAAAACACACCTACTAACCAATCACAGTAGTGTTGCCGCTCGATAGTCCAATATGGCTATCGATATTTTAAGTAAAAAAGATATCGATATATCGAGCCTATCGATAGTATTGCTCCTCAATATTGCATAAACTATAGTGATCTTTATTTAAATATCGACAGTATCGAGGTTAATAAAGGTCACTATCGATAGTTTATGCAATATTGAGGAGCAATACTATCGATAGTATTGCTGCTTATCAATAGTATTGCACAAAAAGAAATATCGTTACTATCGATAGGCCTATCAATTGGGTACATGTTTTTGGCGTTTTATTATCGATTGTAAGACTATCGATTTTTCAGCAACACTAAATCACAGATGGCGGTTGTCGATATTTTGTTAGTTCTCCAGTCTGCCGCATTGTCGCGTGGCGCTTTACAGTGGCTGGCGCATGCGCCGGGCGGCGCGGCGCGGGCGGTCCCTTGACTGTCAATTCAAATACATTGTAAAATTGTAACTTGTATATTTGTAGATTTTATCTTCGTGTATATTATTGTAGGTATTAAATTATGTGAAATCTTTTGGGTATTATCGTATTATTTTCTATGGCACAGGAGTTAACTGCTTGTTGATTAAAATTATCAATTTAAGATTTAGGGATAAATGTTAAAAGTGTCTTGATTTCTAGCGGATGCGACGGTAAGACGAGTAGAGACTTCTGTGTTATTTATTTGTGACATTTATCTATGTAATGTCAATAAAATTGCCATAGTATAAAATGTATAGTATATTGGGAATGCTATTAAATTGTTATTTTATTGTTAAATCAGGGATTTTGTCTCGGGTACTGCCTTTTATTGTGTAAATAAAAATAAATTAACTAAAGTTTACTGAGTATTATAATTTTTAGAAATTACTGTGGATGGTACGTTCAACGAATTATCTATAGTCAAGAAACGTAACTACGCTTGACCCAAACTATACCATACCAAATTCGAATACGCTGGACAATGATGTTATATATGACTCGGTTTGTAAGAACGACGAATGTAAGCTTCAATGTACAGCAGCGACATCATCTGCCTGTCCGTCGTCGTCGTCGGTCAAAATTAATTGTGCGAGTTAGGTGCTAAGTTTTAGCGGGCTTTGCTAGGCGGTTACTCTTCAAGACTATTGTAGGTTGTTGGGTACGGTATAAAATATTTATGTACGTTAGGACCGCGGGTGTACCTCACGGGATTGAGCTAATTTTTGCACAGAGTTACTGTACAATATTCAACCAAATCGCGACAGTTCTGATAGTTGAAATTTCCATAGTAATGGTCATAGTTCCATTTGAGCCATTTTACAGATTTTTTGGTAGGTCTGTACATTAATTGTTCAGTTGAGCATATAATGTAATTTTAGCAAAAAGTGCTATTGAAAACGCGTAAATGCGGTTTGGCTAAAAGTGCAAAATCGCATACATTTGAATTTGGTAGAGGATACAAGGAAAGAAATAAAACAAGAGAGTGCATACATACACCATTTATTAATTGATTACCATACTATATGAAGCGACACAAACACACTAGCGAATGGTTCAATATTACTATAATTTATAAAATAAAATAGCAGGGGTTTACAGAGCTTTTTGTGTATTATATAAATAAATGAATATATAAAGAATGGATTTTAGTTAAACGTGGTTAAAGAAAATACTGTCGGCAGCAAAATTGACTGCCATACTGAATTGTTTAATTTTCTTTTTTATTTCCGTGCTGATCTATGAATAGTTATTTGTCCATTTTAGTTATTTTGTAAATAATAACAATACACATCGCTATAGTCGAAGATGCAGGTATTGGCTGAATCAATAATTGCTAATAAACATCAAACATTATAAACATGGTTATAAAGTCTACAATTGTGTCGCTTAACTTCAAACTCGGATAAATCCATTATACCTTGTTAGGAGATATCTAGAAAAAACCTCTACTGACCATACTCGTAATTTAAAGAATGGAAGGATAACAATGTTTTATTTTGGCAACAATCTATGTAAAGAATGATCCTGTCAAACAAAATTTTAGTAATAGTAATCAGTTTTCCCAAAAACTTAAAATTTTGTTCGGATTTATCTTTTTATTTTATATACTACAACGGAATATGTCTTTCTTTGAAAAAAAACTAGGAGTGGTAATGTGCATTTTTGATTTAATGCTCGTGGATTTATTTAGATTTGAAAAAAAAATTACCGCATCCTGACGGCCATATTGAATAATTGCAGTTCGCTGATTGGCCTGGATGGACTTAATTTGAAAAACACTGTCCTAACGATTTATCCGACATTGAAGAAATGTACTGATTTCAATGTAATTTTTCTTAAACACTAATCATTAAAAGGTACCCGATACCCGCTACGGACAAACGGTTGAAGCAACCATACAGATTTTGATAGTTTATGTTAAGAGATTGTCAAAAAATCATCATAATAAAAATTCTGTTGTTTGGTTTGTTCGCCCTCAATTTCGAAGGATGAGATTAGATCATGAAGTTTATAGATTTATACTGAAACGTTCTTACTATGTACAGTACGACAGAGAGAGAACTGGCAACACTGGTGATTTTTCAGCCAATCATTGCAATTTCCTGTTTTTGGTTGCCGATCGCTGCCAGTTTACCTGGTGTTGCCTTTGGTAAAGCATTTAGTTCCATTATTATTTAATTTCTACTCTTTTGTGTCGCACTGTAGTGGCTTTGATAGTTCAAACAAACCTTCAACCGACACTAAAGATCCAATCGTTTTTGGTGTCGGATGCCCCTTAAAGATAAAACTTAGTTGTTTTTGTTGCCAACAGTATTTTTTCCATGATACGTGAACTGATCAAATAATACTTGATAAATCCATTCGCTTTCTCGCTCACACTATTCTAAAGAAATAAGGAGTAATTTTCTGTCTCACTCACACACCTAACACACATGGATAATGAGAGATACAATAATGCGTCACGTCTGACGTTCAAAACTCGATTCTTGCGAATATCTCGAAAAGTTTTAAAAATCTGTGTTTACAGTTCAATTACCGAGATCATTAATCAGACAGGGTTCAAAATTTCAAACAATTTGGGTAGTATTTGACTCGTACAGTAGCTAACACTTGCAGCTAGTAACTTTGGCCTCGTGAACGCCTATATTCCGTTGCATTTAGGGGCGGTATTCGTAACGGCATGTGCTGGATACTACTGTATAATGTCCACACAGCTCCGCAGTGCTCAAAATGAATCGAGTGAAACAGAACGTGCTATTTCAGGTCTCGGCCTCAAGTCGTTAAAAATCACCTGATCTTTAAAATGGCGATGGAGAAAGTAATTTTATTTTTTAAATGTTTGAATGCAATGTAAAATTATAACAGATGTTACGGATGATGAAATATTGAAATCTAGTGAATTTTCTCGAATGAATTGTAGGAATATTATGTAAAAACTTGCATCTTCAGGCACTTGCAAATATTTTATGAATAAGAATCGTTTACAAACGTTTCCGTAACACGCGTAGCAAGGTGTTACGAATTGTTACATCAATTTACATAGTGTAACAAACATAATACTTTTATGGTAAAAATAAAAAAAGACCCTTTTATTATTTTGAATAGCTTATTTTCAAGATATTCACAAAAATAAGTTAATCCTAAACATCTAATCTATGAAATACAATTTATTCGAATGAAGGATGAAGAATGAAATTGGCTGTTAAGAGCAACTACAAACACTTTTCTCCTCTTAAGTTACTTAACCAAATATTTTGATGGACACTCATACCATAACATTCAATTAACAAAGATGATCGATTTTCCAAACTATTGTCTTTAGACGCATAATTATAAATTTCGAAAAACCAAAAATGAAAAATTAAAATTTTTGAATGTTAAAATTAGAAAGTGTTTTTCTTTGATGAATAAATTTTAATATTCGATGACCAACATTCGAATTTCAACTAAATGATTGTCAAATAGCTAAAGCAGCTTGTCGTTTCGTTTATTCGCAAGTCTACGAAGATTAGACTTTGTCAAGAATAAAAGGAATCATTAGCGCGTCCACTAGGCCTGACTAGGCTAGGCCTCTAGTAGAAACATGCAAGCAGTTTACATGATGTTTTTGCAATGTAAGTAGTTATTGCTGTAGCCAATGATTTTCTATGGTTATTATAAAGCCTTCTACATAGAATCGAATTATCTAACCTAGGTGCCCGGCCTGTCGCCCATGGACTAATTGTGCGCTGTTTTGTGCTTTATTTTTTCAAATAAATTCAATTTTGTTTGAACTTTTCTCACTAATGATGTTAATGTAATCTTTTTTTTCCAGCTTGCACATATGTTATTTAGTTTGCTACGGAGCAACCAGTTTTTAGAATCGAAGATGGGAATATTTTAAATTAGATAATATTTAGATACTTAAATGGTTTATAATTGAGTAGGGTATGCCTTAACAAGGATCTGTTACGGACTTTGATATTATCTAATTTGAAATATAATTTTATTTTCTTATACTCTAGTATAAAATTGCGTCCTCAAAATAGATCTGTTTTGTTTATAGCCAACAAGATATTAATAATGTACTATTGCAATTACATATTGGAAAAAAAATGCAAAATAGAGTAGAAAAGAGATAGGTAGTACGAAAGTAGAGTAATGAGTATATTTTTAACCAAGAATTTATGCAAAAAATAGTTAAAACAAAACTGGACCTAGATCGAGGACGCGACCGGATGTTTAGTTTTACACTATTATCACTACAAAAAACTGACTATTGTGATCAGGCGCAGACCAGGCGACCGGCAAACATACGACGCCCGTTAAAAAAAAATAAAGAGAAATAAAAACGAAAAACATTAAGAGCTAACTTACTTCTTCCTGTACCTAACACCGCCTCGCCCCTGATACGGGGCGACCGAATCCACGTCATAGAAAACGTTTCCGTATCTTATTCCGTTATCCCTGCCGTTATAAACGAACCATTTATTACCCGTTAAAACTTCCATTACGATTACGATCAATCGTTACAACCGTTTACGAAGTGTTACACCCATTTACAGAATGTTACAACTTATTTACGGACTGTAACCAACCTGATCAGTAAAGACATGAGTTAAGTTCCGACGAATATTTACGAGTTACAACCGTTTACGAAGTGTTACATCCATTTACGGAATGTTACAACTTATTTACGGCCTGTTACCTGAACAGTAAAGACTCAAGTCACGCCCCTTTTACGAATAGATACGTAGCCTTGACGTCTAGTTCAGTGTGTCCGTGTGACAGTGGCTTCCAGTTGGCTGATGGTGTGGTGTTGGCGTCCCCTGGCGCGCGGGCCGGCCGGCGCAGGCGCGGGGGGCGCGGGGTCGCGGCGGAGCCCTGGCAGCCCGAGTGCTCCGACCGTTCACACCCAGGACATCCAGCCTTCGTACATCATGCACAGGTTCTCGGCGCTAGTTGCTTCCGTTATCATGTAGTCCACCTGGGTAAGATAGAGTAAAGTTAATAACACACATATTTACCGGGTTATTACCACGGGTTTTCCGGTAAATATGTGTGTTATTAATATTAACAACCGCGAAAACCTAAAGTAATGTTGTTTCATTTTAATTAGAACTTTATACACGAGGTTTTATTTATCACAAAATAGACTGAAATACTAGAAAAAAAAACACTAGAGAAAGTGATTAATTCTGAACTGTGTTTCAAAGAAAAGATTGTTTGTTTTACTTATATGCCTGAATGGAATTGATGAAATTTGTCAGGTAGATAGATGATAGATAGAAGCACTGGATTAACACATTGGCTTTTTACCGCGAAGAAAATCTTCAAATTCAAATTTATTTATTGCATTTCCACAATTAATTAGGTACTTAGGTGGTAGTAGGAAAAGGTGTTAAAATTATTAATTGTGAAGCCCCGTTAGGGCACAGCAATATAAAATAAATAAAAGCAATCTTATTCTTAGCCAACCAACATACAGTAAGTAAGTAGTTGGTAAGTGAGTAAATATCTTGTCTAAGTGATGGAACTGGTAACAAATCTTATAGTTTTCTTTAAAATAAAGTGGAACTATTCATCATCATCATCGTATGGGTTGTAAAGTCGACAACCGACCTCACAAACCCTGGTGTCAGTGTTATAGAGCCGCCAAAGGCCAGTGACTCGTGTAACGACTAGATAGTAGCCGCTTACCAACGGCTTAACGTGCCTTCCGAAGCACGGCATCATCTCTCTTTTCGGACAATCAGGTGATTCAGCCTCCAATGCCCTAACCAAACTGGGGAAAGTCTCACAAAGAGATTTTTGCTTGACAGTGTCTTCAGAGGGAATCGAACGCGGAACCTCCGTAATGGCGATAAAATCTCGGCCACGGTGGAACTATTTATTATTCACTAGCGGTCTGCCCGCGGCTACGTTCGCGCTATGTAATATTTTCCCGTGGGAATAAGACTTTTCCCGGTAAAAAGTATCTTATGTGTTAATCCAGGTTGCAAACTATCTTCATTCCAAATTTCGTCCAAATCCGTTAAGTAGTTTAGGCGTGAAAGCGGAACAAACATCCAAATATATTTTCACATTTATAATATTAGTGTGATATAATGCTGGAGTTCCATTAAGAAGTCCTCAGCGACTGACTTGTTCGTTGATGGCGCGCCGCCGCGCCGCGTCGGGGTCGCGCCCCTCCAGCTTGAGCCGCACGCGCTTCCACACGCCCGCGCCGACCACGCTGCGCGAGCCGCCGCCGCTGCCTGCTGATTATTATCAAAGTTCAAATCATCTCATTGTCATATTAGCCGAAAGACGTCCTCAATAATCATCTAAAAGTTAAAACACTATAGTATAGCCACACTCGGGCTGATGTAAGGATTCTAACGATACACCACACATCCAAATCGGTATTTAGGTAATAGGTATTTAGAAGTTATGGTGGAATAAAGAAACTCACATATATACATACATACCAACATACTTATACGTAAATACTGAACACAATACACTCCTTTTTTTGGCAGTCTTGTAATAAAAACCACAAAGCAACAAGTGCAAATGTAAATTATGAAATATTTTTGATTTGAGACGAAAATGACGTTTAAATTCTTAGAAAAAATAAATCGGCTTTATTAGCATCAAAAACATAAAGTAATAGTACATTACTGCCGCGGCCGCAAAATTAGTTATTGCCGCAGGCGAGGACTTTTATTGTGTACGAGTCTTTCTTCTTCTTCCAGTGCCATACCCTAACGGGTGTCGGCGACCATCTCTCTAAACTCCTCTCTATGTTCTGTCATCCTTCTTAAGTCTATAGCTCTGTCTATGCCGGTCCAACTTTTCAGGTTGTCGTACCAGGACGTTCTTCTCCTTCCTCTCCCCCTCTTGCCCTCAATTTTTCCCTCAATTATCTCTTGCAATATGCTGTATTTGTTATTTCGGTAAATATGACCGTAGTATGCAATCTTTCTCCTTTTGAACGTTGTTACTACTTCCAGGTTCTTTTTCATCCTATTAAGTACCTCCAAGTTGGTTATCTTATCACGCCATGATATTTTTAGCATTCTTCTATACAGCCACATCTCGAACGCATCCAACTTGTTACTCATCTTCTTGTTAACCGTCCAAGCCTCCGCTCCATAGTAAAGGTTTGACAGCACATAACACTGAACCATGCGCCAACGAAGTTTTAAATTTATATCTCTGTTTGTAAATAAGGATTGCATTTTTATAAAAGATCTACGAGCTATCTCTATTCTGATACGAATTTCCTTCTCTGGTTCCCAGCTGGAGTTCAACATACATCCCAAATACTTATAGTTTTTGACAGTTTCTATTGGTTGACCACTTACTTTAAGAATTACTGGTTCCCTACTCTGGTTGCCAATTTTCATGAATTTAGTTTTTGATATGTTCATTTTCAAACCGTAATTTTCTACCACCAGATTGAGTTTATCTAAAATAGACTGTAAATCTTCTATGGAGTTTGCCAGTAGAGCCGTATCATCAGCATATCTTAAGTTGTTTATATATTTACCGTTAACTTTGATTCCAATATCCAAATTATCAAATGCTTCTCTAAATATAAATTCCGAATAGATGTTAAATAATAATGGTGATAAAATACATCCTTGCCTCACACCTTTTTGAATTTTCATGTCTTTAGATGTGTGATGATTGTCAATTTTGATGTGGGCAGTTTGGTTCCAATATAAATTTCTTATTATTTGTTTATCATTTGTATCAATGTCGGTTTTTTCTAAAATTTCTAATAGTTTCGAATGTTTTACATTATCAAACGCTTTTTCGAAGTCTATGAAACATACGTATACATCTTTTTGGTGTTCTAGACATTTTTGTACTAATACCTGTATCGCTACAAGGGCTTCCCTAGTTCCGAGGACACTGCGAAAACCAAATTGAGTCTCTCCTATGTACTCATCTATTTTAATGTATATTCGCATGTGTATGACCCTGAGGAATATTTTTAGCGCATGGCTCATTAAGCTGATAAGCCTATGGTTGTTACATGTTTTAGCGTTGGCCATTTTAGGCAAGGGGAGGAAGGTGGACTTCAGCCAGTCCTGTGGCATTTGTCCGGATTTGTATATAAGATTAAAAAGTTTTAAAACCAAGTTCATGTTGTTATCGTCAAGTAATTTAAAAATTTCTGCATAAACTCCATCCGGGCCAACCGCTTTACCGTTTCTCATGCAATGTATAGCTTTAGTCAGTTCAGATTTAATAATCGTTGGCCCTGATCTAGAAGTTTCTTCTTCCGCTTCTGCAACTATCATTTCCGGTCTTCCGTCCTCAAAGAGTTTCTGTATATATTGTTCCCATACTTCACATTGTTCCAATTTATCTATCACTATTTCATTTTTCTCATTCACTAAATTTCCGGTAATCGGTTTTCTATCTGTTTTTGTAAATTCCTTTATCTTTTTGTGCATATTAAAACTGTCGTGTTTCTTTTGTAGATTCTCGATTTCCACACATTTATTTTCCAGATTTTTGTCTCTTTCCCGTCTAATTTCATTTCTGATAATGTTATCTATTTCCTTGTATTTTTCTTTATTATTAGATTTTTTATTTTCTCTTCTTTTGTCCATGAGTTCTAATATATTGTCTGTAATCCATTCATGTCCTGTCCTCCTTTTGTAACGTCCCAAGCATTTTTCAGCTGTGTTAACTATAGATGTTTTTAAGGTGTGCCAAGTTGTTTCTATGTCCTCTGTGCATTCGCCTAAAGATGTTATTCTTGCAAGCTCATTATTCAGGACGGCTGTTGTTGTCACTTTGAATGGTTTTTCTTTCAGCTTGTCAATGTCAATTTTATGGGATTTCGTGTTTGACTTGTTTAGGGTTTTTAGCTTGATGTTGAAGTTTGCAACCAGTGGTATATGGTCAGAACCGATGTCTGCACCAGGATAGGTTTTAACATTTGTTATTGAGTTTCTAAAGCGTGATTTGATCATAATATAGTCGATTTGGTTTCGGACTATGTGGCCAGGTTTATCCATAGGTGAAACCCTGCGTATAGCCTGCGTGGATGGTGCTTAAACCACGTGTTTGTGATTATGAGGTCTTTCTCTATACAGAATTCGAGTAGTCGATCGCCTCTTTCATTTCTGTCACCTAGACCATATTCGCCGACCGTTTTCCCGACACTTCCTTTCCCTATTTTGGCGTTCATATCACCGATTACCACTGTGACTTCTTGTGATTTTATACCTCTCATGGTGTCATCTAATTGTCTGTAGAAACTCTCTAATTCTTCATCAGAGCTCTTTGATGTACGAGTCCAGCAAGAGTTATTGCGGCCGAGGCTTGTATAGTGCTTTTCTCTGAAATATGCGAGGAAATTACAAAATAGTGCAAGTTTTACACAACAATAAAACTTGTATTATTAAGCAGAGACGATGCACAGCATCTAGTGAGAGAGCGCCACTTACTTCGTCCAGCAGTTGGCCCATTTTGGGCCAATCATTCTTGCAAATATTGGTAGTTGATTTGACTTACTCTGATTTCCCGCCAATTTTAGTCACCTGAGGTTGAGCCCGTTCAATGTTTCCTCATGAGTCTCTCACCAGGAGACCTTAAAGGGATGCTGTGCATCGTCTCTGCTTAATAATACAAGTTTTATTGTTGTGTAAAACTTGCACTATTATTCGGCATGTGACGATGCACAGCATCTAGTGAGAGACGTGTTTATTAGCTCCTGGTGACTACAAGTACGACGCTATGTGATTGATATTGTGCTGTGATTTCCTGCAAAATAAACTCGTACTATCAACAATTCTAAGGTCTACAAGTATAATATCTCACTTTTCAATAGAGTTGAATAAAAGTACTGTCGAGTTTCTCCACCGATTCCGCCATTAATCCAAAGTGATGTAAAAACATTCTATTTATACCTATATACATATTGCTTGTGAGATAAACGACGTGACGTGCCGCGCGAACCTCTTAAACGGCGTGCTGCGAACCTTACCTGGCTACCAATAGCATAGGCGACCGAAAGGCGCATCGCAAAAGGTTCGCTTCGCGTGCCGCTGCTCGTCTCTGCTTTTACCGTAACCAAAATATTGTTGTAAACCTGTTTGGATTCAATTAATAATTATATTATTTCAAACTAGACTGCCTGTAAATCGTTATCCTTTTCTGAGCTGAGCACACCCCATTATGTGGTTCTAAAACATTCTGGCCCTTAAAACTAACGCTGCTTCTGGGCAAGATAGAGGAGGACTTATAATGAGTAGGAATCCTTAACTTCGTCAAGTCGTGCAATCCATAACTTGATGGTAAGAGCAGAATTACTATCCAGTTAATATTATTATTTAGAATAGTACTCTGTGCTAAGATAAAACTATCCTGACAGTTCTCTTAAGAAGAGACATACACTGGTAGGGCATCAAAACTTGGGTATGTAACAAGCAATAGACAGAGGTTCTTGACAAAAATATCCCCAAAAGATTGGCCATTTGCAATTTTTCTCCCAGAAAAAGACGAGTTAGATATTCTACCAGACTATGACGAGAGACAAAAATAAATAGTGGAATGACTATAGTTTACCATACCTGTTTAGTGTGTTTTCTCGCTAGCTATTCAATACGAGGGGCTTTTCAGCGACCGACCAGCTCGTCATTCCTCCCCCCCCACCTTGAACTATTTAACACTAAGAATTATAGGAACTTATTTGAGGAGGAGGGCGGCTCGCTGTTGTTTGATAGCGAACGTGGCAAGTATAGACTTTTTAACCTCAACTGCCGGTCTAATGCGGGGACTGGGGAGCTGCAGATTCAGTAGCTCGGCTCTCTTTCACAGAGGCGTGTAAAAATATACGCTTGGTCATAATTAGTGCACTGAATAATAATGTAGGTGTTGGTCACCCTCATCCATGAACGCGAAAGCCCATTACTGATACACTGTGCACGTGTGCGTTACCTTTGCACTATTTAATGTAAAATCCTTATTCAGGCTTCATAATGCAAAAAAAGTTATTACTCACAGTTGGTTAATTTAAGAAGATACCATTCCGGACAAAATTTGCCTAGAAAGATATTGTCTGCCATGCTACTGAAGTCGATGTTGCTAGTAGATCAACATTGTTTGGGGTTCTGTCCAACCGATTTCCACATTCGTTCGTTCAGAATTTACAACAATAATGGTGCGCTTGCCAATTGAACTAACTGGCCAAATTGCTATGTTTACTAAGCGGCAATACAGCAGGGCACTGACTTCCAAATTTAATTATCAAACGATTAATGTCAGCCACTCTTTAAATTAAAAAATAGCCAACAAACAAAATCAGACAATTCTAAACAGCTTTCCTGGATAGAAAACCATTTCGACAATTCTGGGTGCCACATACTTGCCTTGCCCTGAGTCACGTAGTTTTTTAACCGAGTGTCCCACTGTAGTTGACTATTTAATAAATTAGTACCATCCTAAAAAAAAAAAACTGACACAAGTAGGTACTATAGTACTTACCTACTCATCACACAAAAAGCTCGTCCCGGGCGGGGCTCGAACCCGTGACCCGGTGCTTTGAAGGCAAAGCCACCTTGCATGAGTGCCAAGAAGTTATGATAGGTTAAGGTAAAGACTTTCGGAACTTTTGATCTTGGTATTGTATCATTAGCCAGCTTTGGTGTGGAATAATAAAAAATATTTTGCGAGATTCAACTTTGAAAAAAGGTTTAGAAATTTTAACCAGTCATCTCATGTATTATTTTAGTTTAGTATAACTTTTTATAAAACAACCTAAGAACCTGACGAAACCTGCAGTCGAAACAAAAAAGCCTGCCGATGCATGGCGGACATACCTGTAATATCCGTCGAACACTCCAATCAGGTTCAGTTTGTCGAGTCACTTCAGGTGGAACATAAAGTTCAGTTTGAGCAGTTGTTCTTCTTGCGTTATGTTCCATACATTGTGCATAGAACACAAATTCGCCCTGCGTGTAGGGCAGATTGCACAGTGTTGACAAGCAAGCACCGGCTAGAAGGTAAATGTTGGCCGCATTCGCGACATAAGTTTGCACAGTGTTGACAAGGCAAGCACCGGCTAGAAGGTAGATGGCCGCATTCGCGACATAGTTTGCACAGTGTTGACAAGGCAAGCACTGGCTAGAAGGTAAATGTTGGCCGCATTCGCGACATAAGTTTGCACAGTGTTGACAAGGCAAGCACCGGCTAGAAGGTAGATGGCCGCATTCGCGACATAGTTTGCACAGTGTTGACAAGGCAAGCACTGGCTAGAAGGTAAATGTTGGCCGCATTCGCGACATAAGTTTGCACAGTGTTGACAAGGCAAGCACCGGCTAGAAGGTAGATGGCCGCATTCGCGACATAGTTTGCACAGTGTTGACAAGGCAAGCACTGGCTAGAAGGTAAATGTTGGCCGCATTCGCGACATAAGTTTGCACAGTGTTGACAAGGCAAGCACCGGCTAGAAGGTAGATGGCCGCATTCGCGACATAGTTTGCACAGTGTTGACAAGGCAAGCACTGGCTAGAAGGTAAATGTTGGCCGCATTCGCGACATAAGTTTGCACAGTGTTGACAAGGCAAGCACCGGCTAGAAGGTAGATGCCCGCATTCGCGACATAGTTTGCACAGTGTTGACAAGGCAAGCACTGGCTAGAAGGTAAATGTTGGCCGCATTCGCGACATAAGTTTGCACAGTGTTGACAAGGCAAGCACCGGCTAGAAGGTAGATGGCCGCATTCGCGACATAGTTTGCACAGTGTTGACAAGGCAAGCACTGGCTAGAAGGTAAATGTTGGCCGCATTCGCGACATAAGTTTGCACAGTGTTGACAAGGCAAGCACCGGCTAGAAGGTAGATGGCCGCATTCGCGACATAGTTTGCACAGTGTTGACAAGGCAAGCACTGGCTAGAAGGTAAATGTTGGCCGCATTCGCGACATAAGTTTGCACAGTGTTGACAAGGCAAGCACCGGCTAGAAGGTAGATGGCCGCATTCGCGACATAGTTTGCACAGTGTTGACAAGGCAAGCACTGGCTAGAAGGTAAATGTTGGCCGCATTCGCGACATAGTTTGAACAGTGTTGACAAGGCAAATGGCGGCCGCATTTCCAAGATTGTCGACAGGTTGGTCTTCCGAGACGAGCGTGGCTGCCACTGCTACTGATGCTCGACAGTTAAGGTAGGTAGTCATACCCTTTCCAGTATTCGGAGACTCTTGGATAGTGATGTAAATGTGACATAATATACTGTACAGTGTTGCCTGATAAGGCAGACACTGTCAGAGGTAAATGACAGACCCATCCCTGAGATGATTCACAGGTTGGCCTTCGGAGCCTGACGAGCCTGCCACTGCCCCGATTCGCTCGGAGGCAGCCCCTGTAAAACGTCAATCATTCTGCGAAGCTTCTTGGCATTCTTTTCTACGATGAATCAGTGTTAAAATCACTCAGGCTGTACTTTAGATAGAGTTGTCTATGTCTAGATATCAAGTATTTTCGAACAAAAAAACTTTTTTTATTCATCGTAGGTTCGAGCCCCTCGGTGGGGACGTATTTGAGCTATTGATGAATTCATCGTAACCATCGCAAGCTTTCAAGTAGATTTCAAAGGTATCTACGCATCGTCCCGGAAAAATTGATGTGCTTGTAATAGAAAATACTGTGTAACATCTTTGTTCACCTGCAAACCTAAATCAAACACAAAAGACACACCAACAAAGACAAATATCAAATGAATATTAAATATTTATAGGAAGAGTTTCGCGTAGCCACTATTATTTGTTCTGTGGTTAGGCTTAGGGGCTACTGAGTTTCTTGTGTAGATTGCCACCGATCTGTTGCGAAACTGTTTAAGGTGATCTTGTCTTGTTAAGCATAAATAACTGAAGATAAAAAGATAAATAAAAACTAAGAAGAGCTTAATGAACATAGAACATACCTTCCATGAGTACTGTCCCATTTTATTAAAAATATATCTTATTATACCCAATAGGCGGCGGCCACCCATATGGATGTGACTGTTTCAAATTTGAAGTTCAAGTAACATATTTCCCACCCATGTGGACTTCCCTTTTCTTTTTTAGCCTCCCCACACAAGTATCTGAGCGTGGGAACTTAGTACCTTGCGGTAATTATCTATTCCGGCTTAAAAATCCTGAGAAATAGTAGGTAAGCGAACAAGAGATAAAGCGTCAGCCTGAGCAGACGTTGACGCGGTCGGTATAGCACCTGGCACGAGCCGTTATGGTACTTGACGACGACTGTTGTTCGGTTTTGCATTTGGATTTTGCAATAAAATAATAACATGTAAGGTACTCACCAATTCAAAATATAATTATAGAAACCTTTACCGTACAGTATTCTCGTTGTCCTCGCGTAAGTGATCTTTCGGAGTCACCCACGTGTGCTTATTTCAATATGGTAGGTACAATGTACATACGCTGTGTTATCCGTAACACTCATTTCCCTTTAGAAAAGATTTATAAGTCTACTGAATTTAGAAGAATAATTTTCGAAGACACATTAAAAATAAAAATTTGGGCAGAGTTTTTACTTATGATGTTGCTGGTTCGAAAGTTATCGACGCTATGAGGAAACGTTGAACGGGCTCAACCTCAGGTGACTAAAATTGGCGGGAAATCAGAGTAAGTCAAATCAACTACCAATATTTGCAAGAATGATTGGCCCAAAATGGGCCAACTGCTGGACGAAGTAAGTGGCGCTCTCTCACTAGATGCTGTGCATCGTCACATGCCGAATAATACTAAAAATATTGTGGTACCTTGAATTTAGATGTCTACTTGTATCGCACTAAACTTATAAGTTCTAATCTTTATCACTTTCTACTTTGATTTCTTGAACCATTCAATTCAATGATAGTTAACTCCATCATGAAAAGTAACAAAATAAATACATAGTACGATAAAAATAAAAGCGGTGAAAATTACAAACAAACCGCCATATTGTACACTTTTTTTTTTTTTTTTTTGTGCCAGTGTCATACAGAGCATACAGCCAACTCAAATTACTACGAGTCGTGTACGATTCATATAAAATTTGAATTTAGAACATTAAAACTTATGAAGAGTATGATATCAAAGACTCAAAAACATTGAAATTTCTGAACGAAAGTTACTTTGCTGGCCTAGGCCGTTTGAGGGCACATTGCCGGCCGCTGTTTTGTATGGGGAAATGTTTCGTCCAAAAATGAGTCACTTCGTGTACTGTTTTTTTACAGTTATGATCACATTTTCGAGCGTGTCGGAGAAAAAAGTAAGTCCTGTGTATACTGACCGTGCCTCTCGCGCGCGCCGGGCGCGGGCCTGTGCGCGCCGGCGGCGTGCTGGCGCGCGAGCTTGCGGCCGTGCGCTTCCGACGACCAGTTGCTCGGCAACCTGCAACAATAACAAACCAATTCAAACTTTAACATTTTCATCAAACATCCTGCACACTCCTGCGAAGAAATTCAAAGATTGTGTCTGAAGTCGACCAACCCGCACTGGGCCAGCGTCGTCGACTAAGGTCTAATCGCCTTAATTCAGGGTAGGCTCCAGCCCCTCGGTGGGGACGTATATGAGCTGTTGATGACCAAACAACAAACTGTAGTCTTAAGACAAATAAAAAAACAAATCTAATTTGTTACCTTTTGATGAATTGTTACCTACTACGAGTTTTTTTTTACAAAGTGTTACAAAGTGTAATTTCTCTTTATGAATTGTTACACTCGCTTTCATAACGTGTGTTATGTTATGTATCATTCAATTTCTTAATTTTAATGAATGATATATTCTTTTTTACAAATATTTATATTCGATTTATGTAACGAAGTATAAATTTATGATTGTTGTTAGTCCTAAATTGTTAAGGCGTCGAATTTTATCAGAGGGGGCAGGCAGGGCCCGTCATTTTGAATATTACCAAATACCAAAGGCTAAAGTAAGATTCAATGTTTATTAATTCGATAAGCAGTGATGTTACAGTCCAGCAACCCCTTTACTCCGGGTATTGGCTAAAGGGGTTGTGTACTCTAGGTTGCTGAACTCATTGCAGTGGGACATTAAAAGCTAATTGACCAAGCGAGCGCGAAAATGCAAAAATGCTTTCGTATGTCTGTCCGTTTGATTTTCTCTACAGGTCGCGTTTCTCAATCGATTTTCGTGAAACTTTGTAAGAATGTTCGATAATTATAATAGTTTTTTTAACGATTCATTATTCAAAATGGCGGACATATGGGGGTTGAAAAATGAAAATATTAAACTTTACTGTTTTTTTATTAACTCTCGACAACAGATGGCGCCAGCCGTCACACGATGAATGAATGAAATACCGGTACTCACTCTCCTAGCATCTCCTTGAGCAGCGGGACGTCGCTGGCGAGCGCCCGCAGCGCGCGCGCCGCCGCCGACACGCTCGGCTCCAGCTCCGACAGTGACGTCACGGCGGAGACGAGCGCGCACACGCCGACGTCCAGAGCCAGGTATTGGCTGGCCGGGTTGTTGCCCTGGAACGATACGACGTGTTTGCTAATAATCATCTAAAAATTTATACAATTTAGATATAAGTGACATTGACGTGTTGGTACCCCATTGACGTGTTTGGGGTACAAACACTTATTTGTAGCTCATTGACGTCTTTGTACCCTATTGACTATATTGAGGTACATTTACCTCGTTGACGTGTTTGAGCGCCTGCAGCGGGCTTTAACCACAGCAGTAAGAGCGGCGTGGCTAGTTTCGTAGACGTAGTACTTTAACGCAGCCTCGGCTTATAATACCTCATTGACGTGATTGAGGCGTATATTACCCGATTGACGTGTTTGTATCCCAGTGACGTGTTGAGGCATATATTACCCGATTGACGTGTTATACCCCAGTGACGTGTTGAGGCATATGTGTTTGTATCTCAATGACATGTTGAGGCATATTTTACCGGATTGACGTGTTTGTATCCCAGTGACGTGTTGAAGCATATATTACCCGTTTCGCGTGTTTGTACCTCGTAGAAGTGTTTGTACTCCATTGACGTGTTGGTACCTCATTGACGTATTTTTATCTCGACTTGTTTGAGGCATATATTGCTGCTCCCCTTTAGTGCCCGTGCCCCGCGAGCTTGCGGCGTGTATTTACCTCGCTGACGTGTTTGAGCGCCTGCAGCGGCGCCTTCACTTCAGCGGTAAGGGCGGCGCGGCTGTCTTCGGGCGCGGCTAGTTTGGCGGCGCAGTCCTTCAGCGCAGCCCCGGCGCTCCGCAGCTGGCCCCGGCGGGACCCCGCATCCGCTGTCAGCTGCGATATCATGGAGCGGAGCAGTGCTGATACGTTCTCCACCTGGGAAAATACATAAATAACATTTTGTAACTAAAATAATAACAAAAACTTAAGTAGCCGGTCAAACCAACTTTTTAGTTTTTCATTCTAACTTAGTGTCATACTTTCTTATTTAAGATACTTAAAAAAAAGTAAAACTAGTAAAAACAAACAATGTAATAACAGAGCAGATGTTAATAAAATTTAACCGGGTTCAAAATAAGTAGATAATTCCACCTCTGGTGCGATTTTTAATCTTAATTTGCAAATAGTAAAAAAAATATATATTATAAAATCAAAAATAAATAAATAATAAATTATTTTCATTCTTTCTTTCTTTCTTAGACTAAACCCTGATTTTTAATTAGATGGACTAAAGTGACGTTTGGAGTGTTGCTATTTAACGCAACATAAAAAATGGTGATGTAGCCTGAGTGATCCAAAGAGCAAGAGTAAGTGACTTGTAACAGTATGATACATTTATTTTATATTTCGAATTTAGTTTTTTTAGAACAAGTAACAAGTAAGTAAGTTTTTTTAGAATCAAGTTACTAGTAATAAATGTAAAATGAAATAAATGAAATGAAATAAATGAATATTTTAAACGTGGTTCATCAAAATATACAGGGCATATTAAGCAAGGAATTAGAAGTTGAGTTGTTCATGAACTGTAATAATATTGATATTTTATGTATTACAGAGCACTTTTTAAAAAGTTATCAGTTCATGTTCAGCTTTAATAACCACCACGTAGCTAGTTCGTTCAACAGAAAAAAAGCAGAACGCGGTGGCTCCTTAATACTTGTTAATAATAGTTTTAAATATAAGGAACGAGTTGACATAGTGAGCCTGTCAGTTGAGCGTACTATTGAAATAGCCTGTATTGAACTTGAACAACTTATTGTAATGAGCGTATACAGACCACCAGATTCATCTTTTGATTTATTCGAAAAGATAATGGATGAAGCGTTGACTAAAATCAGCGATAAAAACAAAATTTTTATAATTTGTGGTGATTTTAATGTTAATCTGTTAGAGGATAATAATACTTGTACTAGATTTAAATCTTTATTTTTATGTCACAACATGAACTATCTTTTTTTGGAGCCTACTAGAATTATTGCAACATCTGCTACTTGCATTGATAATATATTTTCTAACATTACGCCTACTTACAAATCGGTCATCAATAAATTAACCTCTGATCACTCTGGTCAGATAGGTATATTCAATATTAAAATAAAAAAGGACCAAAAAGAGGATATTACATGTGTCCCCATTAGTGACACTCGGCTAGAACACTATAGGAATAATATTTTAGATAAATTATCGGAAATACCATACAGTGACGATCCAAATTTATTGTATAACTCAGTATTTAACTTTGTCAAAAATGAATATGATACGGTATTTAAATCAAAAACTATAAAAGTTAATAACAAAGCTTTGTTTAGTGATTGGGCGACAGCGGGAATTCATAGGAGCAGACGAAAATTATATGAACTCTATGAAGAGAAATCATATAACAAAAGTACGGCCTTTCTAGATTATGTTCGTAGTTATTCAAAAATGTTTAAACGCGTTTGTGCCGTAGCTAAATCCAATTTCATTAAAAACAAAATTGAATCTAGTAGCAATGTAATGAAAACGACATGGAAAATTATAAATAGCGAGACTGGAAAGGACAAAGCTACACATAATAACTTCAAGCTTAAAATAGATAATCAATTGTTAAGTACAGAACAGACCTAGAAGTAGCAAAAGCTTTTGAAAATTTCTTTACGGACATTCCAGTTTCAACAACCAAGTCTTTAAATTCATCTCCCGCTGCTACTGAATCTATACTTAAGGAGAACTTTGAGGAATGTAAAACAGATTTTAAATTTAGGCACGTAAATAATGAGGACATTGTAAAAGCGTTTAAATCCCTGGAAATGAAAAAGACGGCTGACGTCCATGGTCTATCTGTAAAAATTATAAGTTCCATTATAGATTGTATCGCACCTCACCTTTGTTGCATATTTAATCAATGTATAGATAATGGTGTGTTTCCTGACTTGATGAAACTAAGTAAAGTGATACCTTTATTCAAAGCCGGTAGTACATCAGACCCCACAAATTTTAGACCTATATCGATACTACCAACTTTTAGCAAAATATTTGAAAAACTCATACTTAATCAATTGCAGAGTAATTTTTATGTCAATAATTTAATTCATGTTGCTCAGTTTGGTTTCACAAGGGGTCGTTCAACAGCCGACGCTGGTGTTGAGCTAATTGACAATGTTTTTGGTGCCTGGGAAGACGCAATGGATGCAATAGGTGTATTCTGCGATCTATCCAAGGCTTTTGATTGCGTCCATCATGACATTCTTGTCAGGAAGCTACGCCATTATGGTGTAAAAGATCAGGCTCTTGGCCTTCTGGAGTCATATCTAACAGATAGGGTTCAGATGGTCGATGTTAATGGGAAAAGATCACCCGGATCTTCAATAAGTATGGGCGTCCCGCAGGGTTCAATTCTTGGACCTTTCTTGTTTTTAGTATATATTAATGATTTACCTTATCTTGTTAAAGCAAAACATGGGTTAGTATTGTTTGCCGATGATACGTCTTTGATATTTAAAGTTAAAAGACAACAATCAAACTATGACGACGTAAACAATGCTATCTCTAGTATAGTGAATTGGTTTACTGTTAATAATCTATTACTTAATGAAAATAAAACTAAATGTATTAAATTCGTATTACCCAATGTGAAACCGGTAACTACAGATATATTTATAAAAGGACAGAAATTGGACCTTGTAGATTCGACTGTCTTTTTGGGCATTACTTTAGATGCCAAACTACAATGGGATTCTCATATAAATAAATTGTCGAACCGACTGAGTTCAGCAGCGTTCGCAGTTAAAAAAATTAGAGCCCTTACCGACGTAGACACCGCTAGACTAGTCTACTTCAGTTACTTTCATAGTCTAATGACCTATGGTATTTTATTGTGGGGTCACGCTGCGAATGCTAATAGTATATTTATTTTGCAGAAACGGGCTGTTCGTGCAATTTATAGATTAGGGCCTAGAGTGTCACTGAGGGAAAAATTTAAAGAAATCAATATTCTGACATTTGTGTCTCAATATATCTATGACAATCTTGTGTATATAAAACGAAATATAAGTAATTTTCAGAAGCACAGTGATATACACAATTTTAATACTAGAAATAAAGACAAGTTGGTTGCTTATGTCAGCCGACTACATAAAATTAGTAATTCTTTTAAAGGCAATTGTATACGCTATTACAATAAGGTCCCTACTGATATTAAAAACTTGCCTTTAGACAAGTTTAAAATAATTATAAAACAGAAATTGTATAAAAAAGGTTACTATAGGATATCTGATTACTTAGAAGACAGGTGTCCATGGGAATAGATAAAAAGGAAACGCAAAAGATGCGACGACTGTGGAGTTTCTTCGGTGAGCTCTTCTCCACAGATTCCGCCATTGTGTTAGTGAACTCACCCAAAAAAATGTAATGACGGATCTAAGTGATGTAATAACATCCTATGGAAATAAATTATTTTGACTTTGACTTTTAACAACGAAAGTCGGCGTTGAAAGCGCAAGGAATATTCGTACGACCAAGCGCGAACGAAGTGGAAAGACGAATGACACACGCGCCGCTTGGAGAGCATGATCCATCTACCCTTCGTTCAAAAATTGTATGAATCATTTTTCGCTTCTATTAAAAATATTCTATGAATTATTTCATGGACGATTGGTTGACTGTCACACTCCAAGTTTTTAAACACGATTTAATTTTTCGATTGACAAAGCTATAAATTTTTATTTTTATTAACGTTTATTCTATACATTCCGCGGGTAATTGTACTATTCGGCTAATTGAAGAGTATTATGTGCTCTCAAATAGGAGTTATTTTGCAATAATATATTTTTTGTATAACTTTTTTAAATCTCATAAATATTTGTTACAGAAGTTTTCTATAAATCAGTTCAATTTATTTTATTATTAACTATTTACTTAACATGTGAAAAGTTATAAAATACATTACGTATACCTACCTATATTTGTATAACAACCATATTAAGTAAATTTAAATCCAGGTGTCTTGTTGCAACGATACAACGAATTAGCTCAATGAGTCAGTTTAATGAGTCATGTCACATCCCTTTGATCTTCAGCTTACAACATTAAAAAAAAAAACTGCTTTTGCAGCTGTCACTTTAGTCCATCTAATTAAAAATAAGGGTATAGTATAAAACTTACCCATTGCGAGTCAATGTTCCCTTCTGGATGTAACATCTCCATAAGAGATTCTTCTACGGGCGACACTTTCAACGAATACTTCTGCGCCAGTATGCACGCCTGTAACAAAACAAAACAAATTAATTGTTTAATTAAATAATAACAACAGTGTAGAAATAAATAAAGAATTTATTTTATTTTTCATTTGGTGATATTCTTAAAACTGTCAATATGGTCGGAAAACTACGGTACTTTTCAGAAAGTTCATGAAATGCTTCAGAAACCTATGGAACCTTCTAGAAATATTTCAAAAACATAGAACCTTTCAGAAACATCACGAAATCTTCTAGAAACCTCATAGAAACATGAAACCTTGTCATGAATCTTTTATAAACTTCATAAACCTACTATAAACCCACCTTCTCCCAGTGTTTGAGCGCTGTAGTTTCAGTCTTTTGAGTCCCCTTCCCGCTACTGTTCCCCGAAGCCCTACTAGCGGCGCGGCGGCGGAGGTGGCCAAGCAACCGCAGCGTAGCTTACTAAATACCATTACCTCATTCTAATGTTTCAGCGTCGTGGTAGCAGGTAGAATATTCTAGAAACCTCGTCTAAACATGGAACTTTTCCGAAATGTCATGCATATTTTAGAAACCTCATAGAAATGGACCTTTCCAGAAACGTCATCGTCGAACCATCGTAGAAACATCGAATTCTCTAGGAACCTCATAGAAGTAAGAACCTTGCCATATGAACGCGAAAGTAACGAACGCAGCGAACCCGAAGCAGCTCTGCTACCAGCACCCTCGGTGAAGAGGATGCAAATGTGAAAAGTGCGACCACGAGTAGGTAGTATTCGAACCGTAGTCACACTCGTCACTCCGCGTTTCTGCAACCGCGTTACGAGGCGCAGTATCGTCGAAAGTCAACGATATAACTTAAACTTAAGAAAAACGCAAAGAACCCTTATAAAATACGTGATAATTAGCTTAATAATCTGTTCCCAGGGTAATCCGATGCCCAAATAGGCCCGCAACGATCGGTACAAACTTATTTAACAAAGCAGGGCAAAAAAAGGTTATCAAGAAAAAGAAACGGAAATTCCCGGAATACGGGAAACACGGGAAACGGTTAAATAGATTCAAGGTAGTACAAATAACCGCCCAGACGCAAAATAAAACAACAAAATATATTTCTGGGTAAAGCCCAGAAGTACCACTAGTGCTTCCGAAGTTATGCACATCAAAGTCAGAAAATTATTCTCCAAAATTTTTAATATTCCTAATGGTTAGGAATCGTACAAGAATATATTTATAATGAGACGTCTACTCGAACCCCTCGGAGGGGTCGAAACAATAAGTAGAATACAAAATGGAATTTAACCTAAGTCTCAACCAAATTTTATCTCAATACCTAGTTTGAAGTAAACAATGACATCCGATCCCGACTGATCAGAAAATATCGTGGATTTAAAAGGAATAAAACTTATTCTATAGAAATGATTTTCAATCTGGACGTGATAAACGGAAGTTGTAGGTAATTTGACAATACTCGACGCAACAAATGGTGAGATTTACACCGCGTGGAAAATAACCCGATTATACCAACCAATTATCAGTTCTGTGCCGTAAATCGAAAATTCAAACAAACAATCAATATTTAGAAGGGGTTCAAAATTAATCAATGGGTAACTAACCTTTACAGGCAGCCGGCTTCGTGTTAGGAATCCGTACGGCAAGAATGTAAATTCAGTATGTGTACCTAACAGCTAAAGTGATTTGTATCAATGTTACTGTACATATTATCATGAAATATACTAAATACATTAATAAAAAGGTGTGTAAGTACTTGCTTGCAGGAACCAATCCACGAGTGGTGGCCGCGTACTTCACTCAAATCAGTCCCGGAGTCTTCGATTGCACAAAACGAACAAGAACTAACTTTAAAAGGGTTATTTCAAATTAGACGTCTCAATAATGAAAACTGCAAAGGTCTAAAGGGCGTGGCTAGCACAGCAAAAAACCCGACTATCTTTTCAACGATCCGAAAACAAGTCAGTGCGCGCCGCAACCGGCGTCTGAGGCAAGACGCGCCGGATACCTAGAATAGTATAGGTAACGGCGAGCGCCTCGCTCGCGCCAAAGCTAGCCTACTGTAGGGGGATTTGAAAAATATTACACCATATAAATCATGTACAATCTTACTTTTTCCCAGTGTTTGAGCGCCGTAGTAGCAGTCTTAGCGGTCCTCTGGGTGCCCTTCCCGCCGCTGTTGCCCGAAGCCCTGCTGGCGGCCGCTCTGCGCGCATGCGCCGAGAGCGCGGCGGAGGTGGCGGCGAGGCGCCCGCAGCGCAGCTTGCGCGCTCCCCACGCCGCCTCCAGAGTGCGCACGAGGGACTTCAGCGCAGGATTCGCGCCCGCGCCCCATACCACTCTGGAATTGAAAATTTTGCAATCGGCATTTTGGTACAGAAATTAGAAACACATATCATCAAATTTTAATATTACGCATAAAAAAACTGTTACGTGTTTTAAGAGTACATTACGATACAAGGATCGTAGGTGGCATATTACAAACGAGGTAACTTTTGTAAGCCCGAGCCGCAGGCGAGGGTTTATAATTATGGAGAAAAGGCTCTGGCGGACATTCAACCTCTACGAATTGATTCTTTGTAAAATCGAGATAATTTTATTTTTATAATTAAAATACATATTACTGGCTGATAATATTTTTGATACAATTTGTTGAAATAAAAAAATATTAAATACTTTTCTCTTTGTATGAATGGATTTAAATATTTTTTATTGTCAAAATGATTCTGGCTGAATAATAATTTTGAAGACCTTAGGAATAAAAAAAAATTGTAATAAAATCGCACTAGTGTGGTAAAACGTATTTACAGCACAGTTTACTGCCTTCGTAAGTTCAATTTTCGAGCAAGGTGTATTGAAAAGTATTACGTATATATTATTTTCCAATTAAAAAAGGAACTCAAACCGTGTGGTGGCGCCAGGATCCTTCGATAGCTAAAGCTGGTTCATACAAAAAAACAACGGGTTCGATTCTCGTCAATTCCAAAACAGTTATTAAAGGGAGATGCTTACCTGCGCACAATGCCGGGCCGGTTTCCCGAGGCCTCGGGGATGAGATGCTGCGGATGCGGGCGGAGGGTCCTGAAGGCTTCTTGCTATGTGATATTGGGCGGAGCACGACACGACAGTTTTAATTTCAAAAGCAGAATGGTGGCGGGCGGGGCGTCGTCGTCAGAGCAAATCTCGCAAGGGCAGCGAAAATTTGCCAATCAGGAAGCACTTCCGGTGTTGCCAACATTGTACACAGGAAGAGCATCTACCCTCTTTAACTTAGAAATGACGAGCGCGAAAAATTTGAACCATAATAATCTACCCTCTAAACTGGCGAAACCATCCCCCCGGCCTTGAAAGGCTTGCCTTTTAAAAAAGATAGAAACTGCACTGAAGCGCTTACCACCTTATTGCTTATAATATAAAAAAAAAATATAAAAGAAAAGAAATACTAAAAATTCCTCTTTTCTGAGGCAGTGTCAATAATAAAAATCTTTAAGTATAATAGGAATAAACCTTAATCACTAATACTTATTAACTAGAGTATCTTGTTGCATTTGCATGTCATTACTGCGATGGTAAAGGACACAACTTTACAGTTGGTCGTTTAAAAAGACCATGTTTGGTTTTTACCTGAACTATTCGGGTTACACCGTCTGATCCGGGATATGTTTTAACTACCACTCCTAAGGGCCAATGAAATGGCATGACGTTGTCCTTGACAATAAGTACCACTGTCCCTTCAACGACAGGATTGGAGTTAGTATTCCATTTCCTACGTCCTTGTAAAGTATGCAAATATTCTCTACGCCATCTATCCCAAAAAGACCTAACTATTTTGTCAAGCAGCTCATGTCGTTTTAGTAAGCGATCAGAAAGGTTTCCTGCTTCTGAAGCAGGGACATACTTAAGGGGAACAACATTCAAAAAATGAGCTGGTGTTAAGGCAGTTGGTTCGGACGGATCGGCACTAAGAGTGTAGAGCGGTCGAGAGTTAAGGATCGCCTCCACTTGTGTTAGAACAGTTATAAGTTCCTCGAGAGATAGAATCTGATGACCTATAGTACGAAACAACAACGTCTTCACGGATTTGACTACACTTTCCCAGCATCCGCCATGGTGGGGAGCGTTGGGACATATAGTTTTCCAAGTGATACGATTTCCGGCTAGTTCCAGTTCCCAATAGTCCTTATAATCCTTAGCTAGAAACTCGTGTAACTCTCGCAAGTAGGATTTCGCGCCAATGAAATTTGTACCGTTATCAGAATACATAAATTTAACCGGACCGCGACGAGAAAGAAATCTCTTAAAAGCCGCGAGAAAACTAGCTGTGCTGAGGTCGGTTGCCACTTCTATATGTACAGCACGTGTCGTCAAACAAGTAAAAAGGCAGATATACGCCTTCTGGCTTCTTACACCGCGGCGACGTTGCGGAGTGTATTGCAATGGACCTGCGTAGTCGCATCCTGTATGGGTAAAAGGCTTCTCTACCAAATTTACTCGAGCAGGCGGTAAGTCGGCCATTATAGGAAAAGTTGGCTGTGGTCTAGTCCGATAGCAAAAATTGCAATTGTGAATTCTTTGCCTTATTATCCGTCGGGCTGAGATTATCCAGAAACGCTGACGCAGCAAGGACATAAGAGTTTCAGGGCCGACGTGACAATTCTTTCTATGGTAATGATCGATAAGCATGTCTATTATATGATCGCGCCGTGGCATCAAAATCGGGTGTTTATAATCATAAGTTTCACCAGACTTGACCAATCGACCTCCAACTCGGATTAATCGGTTGTCTAAAAACGGTTTAAGTGGTTTCAAGCTATTGGTACAAATGTTACCCCTATTCAAATTAACCACGTCTTCTCTAAAATATTCATGTTGGAGAGCAACGAGAATTTCATTTTCAGCGGTTTCCAAATCGGTAGCAACGATTGGTCCCTGAGGAAGCTTCCTGATGAATTTAAGTACATAAGCCACAGACCGTACATATTTAGACCAAGACGAAAATCTTTTGGACATGGCAAAAATAACATTGTCACCTTGATTTTCTATAGTTACGAAAGCTTTCGCCTCGGGAGCGACGGCGCTCTTGTCCGGCACGAACGGTTGAATAGGCCATGACTTCTTTGGCAGCTTCATCCAAGGTGGACCAGTGAGCCAAAGTGGGTGGTCTATCAACTGGGCAGGGGTCAACCCACGGGACAGGCAGTCACTAGGGTTGTCATTTCCCTTGACATGAAAAAAGTGGCTGCTTGGCAAAAGTTCTTGTATTTTTGCCACTCGGTTGCCCACATAAGTCTGCCAACGATGTGGTTCAGAGTGAACCCAACATAAAGCCACAGTAGAATCAGAAAAAGCCAGTACTGAATCTATGGGGTATCTGGATGAATAGTTCTGAATAACCTTATTCATAAGTTGAGCCAAGACTAACAAGGCGCAAAGCTCCAAACGCGCCAAAGACACATTCTTCAAAGGAGCTACCTTCGACTTGGCACAAACCAAATTAATCAAAGGTCCATTCTGGGGTGTATTTATGTAGGTATAAACCATTCCGCCGTATGCTTTTTCGCTGGCGTCCGCGAATCCAAGAATCATTAAAGAACATCCCTCTACCACTCCAAGATGACGTGGAAACTTGAGTTTACAAATTAATGGCAACTCGGCTTGGAATTGACGCCATTTTCGAGTGATGTGAGTAGGAGGTGTGTCGTCCCAGTCGATTTTCGCAATCCACAATTCCTTGATCAAAAGTTTAGCAAAAACAATTATGGGTGCCACGAGTCCCAAAACGTCAAACAAGCGCGCGATAGAAGATAAAATATTTCGCTTAGTACAGGGCCGCTCATCAGGTCTTACTTCAAAGGCAAACACGTCTTCAGATGGATACCATCGAAGGCCCAAAATTTTCAGTGTTTCCTCGTCATCGAAAGACACGCTTTGCGACAGCCGGAGCTCCTCCGGGATCTGCTCTAGAACACGAGCTGAGTTAGACGACCATTTAGCAAGCTGGAAACCTCCCGATCGGAACATTTCGCTCAGCTCCCGTACAGCAGTCACCGCAGACGACTCGTCAACAACGGAACTAGCTATGTCATCCATGTAAACATCTCTGGACACAATGTCTTTGGCTGTAGGGTAATTATTGCCTTCGTCCATGGCCAGCTGTTTAATAGTACGCAAGGCAAGGAAGGGACTGCTACGCAAACCAAAGGCAACACGGTTATATTGGTAGGCTTTAAGAGGTTCCAGAGTATTAAATCGGTACAGAATTCTCTGATACGCTCGATCCGTCTCCCTGACCTCGATCGCCAAATACATCTGTCGAACGTCTGCAGATAAAGCTATAGGAAAAAATCGCAAGTTCAACAGAATGCAGAAAAGATCGGCTTGCAAGCTGGGTCCAGCATGTAATAAATCATTTAGTGACATGCCATTATCGGTAGCCGCGCTAGCATCCAGTACGACTCGGAGTTTGGTGGTGATTTTGTCTTCACGAAGTATGCCATGATGTGGTATATAATAGGCCCTTTCTTCTGGGTTTATTTCAGTAGGAGACAAAAATCCTTTTTCAATGTGTTCCTTGATCACGTCATCATACATAGACTTCAATTGAGGCTGCGACTTAAACCTTTTCTCCAAACTTAATTGCCTTCTCTCCGCGCCAAGGAGTGAATTCCCAAGATGACTTGGGTCCAGTTTAAATGGAAGGGCAACTTCATAGCGTCCAGTCTTGGATCGTTTAAAGGTCTTCTGGTATTGCTCCTCAGCCTGCCTGTCGTCCAAACTGGATACCTGGGCCGTTCCCAAGTCGTCGATCTCCCAAAAACGTTTAATCAGATTTCCTATTTCGTAGGTGGCATGAAATGCTACCGGGGTACCAATACCAGACTTGACCGGAGCATCTCCAACAACGATATACCCAAGCACAGTTTCCAATGCATCGGGCAAACCAGGTCCAGTCATAACTTTTCCCGGCAGCAGCACCTCAGCAAACAACTGCACCCCCAGAAGAACATCAATAGGTCCTGGAGAAGCCCATGTTTCATCTGCAAATGACAAGCCCTGGAAATGTTCCAGCGATGCTGCATCTACTTGACAGGTAGGTAAAGATCCTGTTATATTTTCCAACACCAATGCTTCTATGGTGTATTGTTGGTCATAGTTAACTTTAGAGCGGAATGACAATTGCACTCTACCCTTCACAGGTTGCGAAGCACCACCAATCCCCCTCACAGAAGCTGAACAACCTCGATGCACAGGCAACCCCAAAGTGTGACAGCACTTTGCTGTTATGTAATGTTTTTGGGACCCCGGATCTAACAAGCACCGCATCAACACGTCCCTTCCATTACGACCCCTGGCTATTACTCTTGCCGTAGCAAGAATCTCCGTAGTGGCCGATTTTGCAGTGATAGCACCTGCTGACATCGTACATAATGACACTTCGGTGTCCTCAGGCTCCTCCTCAGATTGGTTAAAAACCTCCACTTCCGGAGTGTCACCCTGCACATCATCCTCCGTTTCAATAGCCAAAGCTGTTTGATTTGGTGGTGGGCTCGTGAAGTGTAAAAGTGAATGATGCTTGTTGTTGCACTTTCGACATGTTCGATTTGAATTACATTTTGATGCCGTATGCTGTGCCCCCAAACAATTAATGCACCAACCCTTTTCCTTGATGAACTTGTACCTTTCGCTAGGTTTTAGTTGCAAGAATTTATCACACTCATACAACCGAGCATGAGAGTGGCTGCTGCAACCCGGGCATCTCGAACCAGGTTCCGAAGTAACGTGGGCAAGTGTGGCTCTATCCCTTCTAGGTCGGGCAGTATTTGTGCGTTCCAAAATCTTTACTTGTTCTCGAATAAATTTAATAAACTCATCATAAGATGGCATGTTTTGCTTTGAATCACGAATAGACATTTCAAAATGTTTTGCAGTTTCAGAATCTAATAAATTAAGTCCAATGTGAATAAAAATAAATTCGCTCAAATCATCAATTTTCAACTGATTTAAAGCTGCTACGGTAGAAGAAAATTGATCGACTAGCTTTTCCAAGTTTGCCGGTGTTGCATTACCAATGGGTTTTAAACTTAACAATTGATTTAAATAAGAAGTGCCTAAGGCTCTCTTATCTTCATATTTAGCTTTCAGTGTATTCCACAAATCATTATAATTTTCCCCGGAAGGAACTACACCCACACAAATTGACCTCGCCCTTCCCGTCAAGTGACTCAACAAATAGTGAACTCTATCCGAATCTGTTAGATTTGAATTATCATGAATCAATTTTTTGAAGGTTTCATAAAAGAAAGGGAAGGTCTGAATGTTCCCATCAAAGAACGGTAACTCAATCCGTGGTATTTTTATGTGTTCATGGTCATTATGAGATTTAGGAATTGGCTTTCTAATATTATCTAATGCCAGTAATATTTCCCCATACAAATCCTCAAAAGTATTTAAAATTTTAAAATCGGGCATGAAACTATCATCTGCCGTTAACTTGAGCATATTAAGATTATCAATTTCTTGTTGAAAATTAAATTTTAAATCATCCACCGTCCTAGACTTTCCTAGAAAATGTTGTTTTATCTGTTCATCAGCAGTATTTGGAATTGCACAATGAATTTCTTGGATTCTAGACAAGTACTGTTTTATTTTTGATTCAGACAACAAGATCTTTCTTTTTAAGTCCAACTCAGACATGATTGAAAATTAAAAAAAAACTTCAAGGAAACTATTCCAACTTGATATTTGACAGGAAAACAACAAACTAGTAAACAAGATTATATTCGCCTGTTAACTTCTCTATAACTATAAACAATGGTTGGAATTTGTGTTTTATCAAAGCAAATCAGATGCTCACCGTGTAAATCAGCTTACCAAGCAAGAAAATCCATGAAATTCGTGAACACTACACACAAAAACAACACTAACACCGCTCAGTCCTTCAACACACACAATACCGTTATTTTACGTAGGTAAGTACACAATTTTTGCACAACTTAAACGGATGAGCTAACACGGTACGTAACTTAGCTATCACTTTACTTAGCTTGTTTAGGTATAATAAAAACTGAAATCTAATCCAACAATAACGGTTTGAATCCGAATTTTTGACAACCGAAATTTTAGGTTATTATGCGAGTGAATGGTACAAATAAAGAGTAGCGCACAAAAGAAAAAACGGCCGAACTTGAAAGCCGTAACTAACGAGTTAAAATTAACGAAAGCAAATTATTTCGTACGTGATTAGCAAAACAAAAAGAAAATTCCTGATTTAATTTGTACGCGCAAAAATGACACAGTTTAACACGAAACAAACTAAAGAGGCGCGCGGTACCTATAGCGAGCGGACCGACCGTGACCGTGACCGTTGAGCTATAGGCGCGAAGAGTATCAAAATACCCTACCACAAAAAAACGTAATATTTTAAGAAATACCTGCAATTAATTAACGAAATGCACTATTTCTATTCCTAATCTAGTATGCAAAGACTAAGCTGGCGCGAGAAAGGCATGAAACCACGAAATGAGTAATAACCAAACTCGGACTTTGCAACTAAACAGGCGCGAACAAAGTGCTACTGATGCACTTATAACAATAAAATCCTATCCGTTTCCACTGACCAAACTGGTGCGATAATGCGGTAAAGAGAAACCACGAAAAATAATACGAATACAAATTTAGTCAGTTTTCACGGTATAGTCGCGAAGTAAATAAAGTAAGTACTAGTTATCACCCGGGTCTATGACCGACACGGGTTCGCGAATTCGATGCAAATGCACCAAAATAATTAAAAATACTAGTAAATGCGAATTGATTCTGCTTGATAGTCGTGCTCACAAGATAAAGAGACGATTAAACAAATACGTGAATATACAGTAAATAGCATAGAATTTAGATTACCTCCAGGGAGGGTAGGAATGTACCTATTTATAAGCAATAAGGCCGCAATCCGCTAGTACAATAAAAATAATTTACTTGCATCTGTATCTAGGATTGAAAAGAACACTAGAAATGTAGGCTAAGAGGGCCAAGAATAAACTGTATCCTCGGCTCGGAGGGCCAAAAATAATATGGTGGCGCCAGGATCCTTCGATAGCTAAAGCTGGTTCATACAAAAAAACAACGGGTTCGATTCTCGTCAATTCCAAAACAGTTATTAAAGGGAGATGCTTACCTGCGCACAATGCCGGGCCGGTTTCCCGAGGCCTCGGGGATGAGATGCTGCGGATGCGGGCGGAGGGTCCTGAAGGCTTCTTGCTATGTGATATTGGGCGGAGCACGACACGACAGTTTTAATTTCAAAAGCAGAATGGTGGCGGGCGGGGCGTCGTCGTCAGAGCAAATCTCGCAAGGGCAGCGAAAATTTGCCAATCAGGAAGCACTTCCGGTGTTGCCAACATTGTACACAGGAAGAGCATCTACCCTCTTTAACTTAGAAATGACGAGCGCGAAAAATTTGAACCATAATAATCTACCCTCTAAACTGGCGAAACCACCGTGTACAAAAGAAACACAATGCGCTTTAATGAAAAAGATTTTTAAAATGCATCCCCTTAAGTAGGGAATGAAAGTTTGTACAGAAGTTTAATAGGAAATCCCAGTGGGCACACAGGTAACTAAATTGTCTATTTGTAACTAACCTCTGGTGAGCGGCGGCTACCAAAGACTGTGCCTTGTTGCAGGCGGCTGTGAGCCTCTCTCCGGCTGCGGCTAGTTCGCGGGACCGCCGCGCGAGGGCGGGGCTGGGGTCTTGGTTGCTGCCCAGCACCTGGAAATAATACCATCATTATATTTAACTGTATTAAGACTGGAGATAAACTGTCCAAAATTGAGTAAACAAAGTCTGCAGTTGATTTAACTATAATCTTAATAAAATAAAACATCACACTGGAATAATTGCGGCAGAGTTCATGAAAGGCTAACAATGGTTTCGGTTCGGCATACGCCCAACTAAACTAAACTTAAAATTAGTTCTATCACTTTCTATAATTTTTAATTGAAAAGGGATCATCGGTTTTGTTTTTGTCTATGACTTCGCGACTGACTGTCAAATTTAGTCTTGTTTTAGTGCCTACCTAACACCATGACGAATAAAAAGCCACTAAAATTGACAGTTAGTCGTGAAGTCAAAAACAAAACCGATGATCTTCGGTCCCTTTTCAATTAAAAATTATAGAAAGTGACAGGACTAATTTTAAGTCTAGTTTAGTTGGGCGTATGCCGAATCGACACCAATACAAATCTTTTCCGTCTTCGCCGTGTCTCTTGCGCGTACACAAAAACATGTCAAAAAAACAATGTTAAGTTCTGACGGGGCGGCATGACTGGATCGTATGCATTTGTATGAAATTATTTGCAAGCGCCGCTGTAGCTGCACATGCAGTCGGAGTTTTGTGCACGTGTTTTATGCAGGGAGTGTGTACGACAAAACGCGCAGGAGACCCGGATTTAGTCTCGAATCTGCTTTCACCCTTACGCCAATAAAACCTGTATTTGAAACATCGCTATACCATATCCCGATATCACTGACCTCAGCATGCAGCTGGCTGTGCGCGGCGAGCCGGGTCCGGAGCGCATGCGCACTGCCGGCCGCGCGCACGTGCTGTCTGTGCAGCAAGTGCGCGCGGGAGCTGCGCGCGCAGGCAGCTTGGACGGAACTGGCCAATGACAGCGCGCGCTCCGACAAAGATGGCGGGATGCGGCGGGACTCGCGCGCCTTCTCGCATAGGGATTCTAGGGAGACGCTCCAGGACGCGCCTGGAATGGGTGGGTAGTAAGGTCAGACATCTTGTTGTCACACTCTTTCTCTTAGGATGAGAAAATATTTGAAGGAACAAATCTTAGACAAAAAATAAAATAAAGGTATAACTTTAACTGATTACAATTGAGTATATGTATATTGTGAGTAGATCCATCATCATCATCATTCATTCATCCCCTTGCCCTATATACCTAAGATTCAATATACCTAATTATTTCAACTTTTTTTGTAAGCGATACAAATCTTCTTCATTTTGTGGCACAACCGACCTCACAAACAAACACACTTGACTAGTTGGATTTTATAGGAGGTTCAGGGGCGTGCGCTTCATAGAGGCAGAAAAGCACTGCCTACCCTGTCATTTTCAGATAAATACCTTCTCAATAATATACATTAATTAACTACACTACACTATCATATTAACTACCATAACACCCATATTAATTTTACACATCCTGATCTTTAACAAATTCCACTCGTCTTTTGTTTAAGTTCGCCAAAAGCACTGCCTATTCCAACTGACGTTTACTTACATGTAGTGAGAGAAAATATATGACTGTGTGCTATAAAGACCCTATGTGCGAACACAAAACTTGTCAATGCGTTAGTGTGCGTGATTTCGCTCCATACAAATCCGAAAAGCCCAGCTTTTCTGTCCCGACCAACGACCAATCACAACGCACCAGTCGTATGAAAAAGCGCGTATTGGGTAAAACCAAACAAAAGGAAGGGCGCATTCCGAATCAGACCTTCAGCGCTGTCAGCAGCGATCAGAAAAGCAAAAAATGTATGGCTGATAGTGATCCGGAACGCGATTACGAGTACTTTAATCGATTTCAGCGCGTCTCGGAACGCAGGGTTGGAAACGTCAAACGTCACTCATTATTCGCCATATTGTTTACTTTTGTTGTTTTAACGCGCAGTGATTTTTGAAGTTTTTGATAGTTTTTTGAGCAATTAGTGCTTTTTGTGTTAGCAAATTACATTAATAACAATGAGTAATAGCTGTGAACTTTGTGCCGACGGGCCGTGTTTGTCTAAATTGCAATTCCTTTGAGTTAATTGCATTGCAACTCTTTGCAACGCAAGTCATTTTCAAATAAAATCTTACGAGACTTTCAACTGGTTAACGTTGTGTATGTACACACCAATAGTTATTTGTTTTCCGTGTATTATATTCTGCATTTCTTTGAACGTTTGGGACGACGCCGGCTATGTCAATTTTAAAGGCCATTTCGGTTATCTCTAGTGTGATTTGTTCCAAATATTCAATCACCTGGTTAGATACTTGAGGTGGCCAAACTTACATTACATCACTCATTGCATGGAAACACCACCGGTCAACACAATACAGTAACCTAATTCATAAATTTTTTTTTGGTAACTGCTTTTTTATCCTTTTTATACCTGCCTGCCTACCCTAGCCCTAAACCCTGTGCACGCCCCTGAGGAGGTTAATATAAATATTTCTCAAATATCAATATAGATTGAAACAAGAACTGAAAAAGGAGTAAATTTGACTGAATTTCAACGTACCGATTTCCTTCTGTTCGACTTCAGCGTGTAGGTCGAGCCTTGCTCGTCTCAGCAGTAAGCACAGCACACAAGCCAGCGCCTTCGAGTGGACGCCCAACACGCAGCGCGACACGTACTCCGCTGTGAACCTGACGATACAATACAAATGTTACAATCAAAGGCCACTTTATTGACGATTTAAACTAACCCAGGTTGACCACTGTCGTGATAATATAGGGAATGGGGTTTTAAGCAACCACACTGTGATTGTGGAGCCTTATCACAAAATATCGCGTATTTGCACTTTTGGTCATTCAACTCTTCCAAATGCACAAGGAAGGACTTGAAAATGGCGACCGGTAATGCCGTAGCTATGACTGAGTTTTGAGTTGAAAGACTATGTTGAAAAGGACAGTAGAAAGGGATGCTGGAGGATTTCGAGTTATGATATTTGAATGGCTATAAGTCAGATCATTGACACGATGATGTTATGTTAGTAGACTCACCGCCTGACCGGCTTGCAGAGCGCGGCGTCGTCATAGGCGGCCATGTTGCCGTTGCCGCTGAAGCAGCACGCCATCTGTGCGCACATCGCCAGCACCTCTCCGGCCGCCTGCACGCGCCGCACCAGGAACATGTCCTCCAGGACTGACCGCAGCACTGGGCTTTGTAACGCTGCCTGGAAACAACTCTGAGGTTAATCATGCGTACTATCGATTACAAATTTACCTGAGACAGTCGTACATCTAGGCGCATCTGTCTCTATCACCGACCATACATATTTGAGGTTATAGCGCCAAGGAGATGCTCCTGCAAAGGGTGGTGTCTCTCTTTAAACAATGGCTCATTTAACCGTCATGCCTTGCTTCCTAAATATTATAGATAAAAGCTCATAAGGGATCGGTTAATTGGGATCCAACAGGAATAATACGTCGAAGCCATTTGATGAACCGCTTCATTAAGCTAAGCCAGTGTAGGGTTCAAGATTTTCGTGGTTGTTCACAATTTTAATCTAAGCCAGTGTTTCTTTTGCCAATGCATATATCAAAATAACATAATAATTTATTGGCTTAATGACTTTTGGTTTTTCAGTTTTAGCTATAATTTTTTTATTATAATTATCTTGCAACTGAAAAACAAACAATACAACTATTAAAATCACAAATAAAAGATATTCTCTAGCGCGTCTCCCCGCGGCAGAGTTCCCACAAGACTTGACTTAGTGCAGTATGTTGGTGAATAACCTCTTGCGAATGGTTCTTTACAACAGCACATGCAAAATAAGTACTGGTCTTCTACCATACGACCCATTCGTTTTTCCCCTGGTTACAGTCTCAAACCAAGAAGTAGCGAGAAAACAAATAGATATTTATAAAAGTACAAGAAAGCTAAACGAAATGATGACTCCTACAGTCAGAAGAATGGACCACTCACCGACATATGCATAGCATCGCTGATATGATCAATCTTCCGCCACACGGGCGGGATGGGCGCCGCGAGATGGTCAGCCAGCTCCCTTGCCCTCAGTTCCACGGCTGCGAACAGCCCGTTGAAGCCCATGAGCAGCATCCGCCCGGCGGACTGTCCTTCCGCTTCCGGAGACGCCGAGAGGAGGGCCTCGTAGCGAGTGCGGAGCTCCGCGGCTAAGTGTTGCGCGCCGCTTGCCGGCGACTGTTGGAAAATGCGCCAGTTAATTTAACCTATTTAAAGTCATTCTATTTCCAAAAGTTTCACCACCTTTACGATATTGTGGAAGCATATCACGAAAAAAAATGGTGGACATAACATTATCAGCTCACAAATTCTACTCAAATATCGATTTAATTTAGTATAATGTGGGAATCGAACCCAAAGTAGTACTAACATTTTTTTTTAAACACTGAATGCAATGGTATACTCACCTCCATGTCCATAACCAAGTATCTGTAATGCATCTCTAACTGCGCCAACAGTTCGTTCAACGGCACAGGAGTGTTCATGATCACAGCATTCAGCTCCGTGATCATCACGAGGACCGACGGATCCTCGGAGTGCACCTTCTTCAACGCCTCAGGAAGTATTATTGTGCTAAAGTTGTAATTCAGCTGAACCAGGTCTGCTAACAAAAGATTCGCATTTCTCACGCATTCCACTGCTACCGGCATAGCGGCATCTTCAGCTGAAGCTGATTGTAAAGGCAGTAGTGACAGTAGTTCCACTGCTTGCATGGATAAAGCACTCATGTCATCTAAGAACCATTCTCCTTCACGCGACGTCAAGTCTACAAGACAATCTCCAGCGCTTTGAGCTCCATTTTCCAACATCAGGTATCGTCTATTTAAATTACAAAGCATCCCAATAACGACGCACTCTAAAGCCGCTGCTGCTCCTTCTTCGGTTCTCACCCAATTACCTATATTCGCTTTTGCATCTCTGTAAGCTTCTTGAGCAATAACTATCGCATCAGGACCACCTTCTAGCTGCAGTCTTTCAAAAGACTTGGTCAAATTCACATTGGCTTCAGCGTTGATGTTTTGCAAGCGATAGTTGTAAGCTACGATTTGTTGGGCTTTGTCGCCCACATTTGTGTCAGCGTTGACTAGAGCGGTCACTTGGTTGGCGACTTCCCGACATACTTCGGGAGACTTGCTCTCTAACGCTGTTGCTAAGTACTTCCGGAACATCACAACGTGGTGGTATTCTGTACGACTTTGAGGGTAGTACTGGGATACTGCGACGTATTGGGAAAGTAGTTCCAAGCAGGATCTTACTAGTAGATTTGTTTGTTGCATACTTTGGTTGAGCTCAGTTTCAGCTTGTTCGCATTGTGATATCATTGAGCTCTGCCCAGCATTTGTCAAGAATTCTCTAATGTGCTCAAATATGGGTTTTTCATCATCCTCGTTGGGTCCGGAGAATTCTTGGACCCACGCCATCAGTTGAGGTCCGTTAATAGCTTCGTTGGTAGCTGCAAAGTTCTCAATCTGAGTATCAAAGTCTTTAAGGATCTTGACCAGAGCCTTCATTGAGTCTTCTACGGCGTTCTTCGCTTGTTTGTATGAAGTATACTTCTGGGAGATGGCGAATAATGGATGACTACTCAGATTTTGTCCATAAGCTTCAATTTCCTTGATCAACGCCATCTGCTGGTGACATTCTTGGAGCCTGGTTTCAACTGATTTTAACTCTTCGTTCTCTTTTAGCCAATTATCAGCACTCTGCTGTATCTCAGGTATCACAGCCAAAAACTGCTCCCTGAAACAAAGGTAAATAAAATAAGTATATAAAACTTTAGGTCACTCCTGATCCTAAACCATGTTAATTGTAGAGCTCTATGATTTTATCTCAGATAACAACGTTGTACGTTGAAAAAAATAAAATCACTTTTCACATTTTACTTGTTAAATAAATACTTTTTTAAAGTGTAGATATCATGTGAAAAATGTTGATGTTTTCTGAAACAGCATATTATGGAGTAATTTTCATTCAGTTTGTTTTAGCTACGATCACACAAAGCAGTCTCAAAATGCCGTTCAACAATATGTGAATTTTAAACAAAAGAAACCGTGTAGCGGTACATCGGAGCGGAGCTACGACGCCACACAAAAGCTTCAAACTTTAAAGTCCTCATTTTGGTTTTTGGGGATTAACAAAACAAGTTTTTCCGATACACGTCCCGTGTGAATGCTTTATATCACGACCGTAGAGAAGAGAAAAGAACACACGAGGGAGAGGTGCCAAGAGAGCGTGACGAGTATGGATTATGGTAAATATCCCTGTTAAAATTACGGTTAAGTTTTAAATCTGGTGTTGCCGTACTTGCGATACTAAGCTTTAATATGCGTAAAAACCAGCACATCCCTCCATTATTTAAATAAAGATACGTTGCTATCTTTTTAAATATTATAATATAACGCAATCCTTACTAATATTATAAACGCGAAAGTTTGTAAGTATGGATGGATGTTTGTTACTCTTTCACGCAAAAACTACTGAACGGATTTGGATGAAATTTTGAAGCTTTTTTTCTGTAGAACATACAACCACGATATGGTAATATCTCTCGTGATATTCTAGCTATACCAAAGAATAGAACCAATATTTTAAAAAATTCTCCATTAGTCACAGCATTGAGAATTTTAAATGGTGTTGCGAAAGAAATCGATTTATTTGCTTGTCCGCTGTCTGAGTTTACTAAAGCTGCATATGCATATTTATGTTTGAGTGATAGTGGTAAGTAGGTATTATTATTTGACTGTTTATCTTTATATTCCATTGCTGACATGGTTCTGTTATTCCATGGCTGACATTATTAATTATTTTATTGACTTTTAAATTATATAGACTAAATTGCTTGACATATTTTAATGACCGTTATTGATAATTACCTACTATTATCGTAGTTATTAAGACGTATTGTAGGTATTGATTGGCTATGTATACGATAACATCTGATAAATGTTTAATCATACTGAGTTGCATGTTTATGTCGATTGTTTATTTATTATACCAAAGCATAGTTAATTAGGTCTAATCCTGTAATGACTATGTATTAGAATTTTGTTAAATTTGAATAAATTTGAATTTGAATTTTGAATTTGAACATCTCTCCTTCCTTTTCTATCGTCTCTGGTTTCGTGTCACGACCGTCACTGTCAACCTCATCAATAATTCACCCGACCGCGCGGAGCACAGGAAGCGTCATGTACTCATGTCAACCCGCCGCTTTTAGCGAACATTAACAATTATAATCCTGTCTGTAGCGTCGGCACATCATTTTATAATGCCACGCGAAATATTCATGAGTTGCCAAAAATTAAGCTTTTTCAACTATATAAGATAATATTTAAGTTGGGGGTTTATCAGTTATACGTCTATAGCTGATAAGCATACACGTACACGTACTGTTGAACAGTCTGATAACCCTTCTTTTAAAATTAGCAGAACTTACACTGTTAATTTAAAAAAAACCTCACGTAAGCGATACAAAGAACCTAATGCTACAAATTATTATGGTGAGCGAACTCGAAAGTATATAATACCTAGGTTATTCAATAGTATCACATGTGACCAAAATTGTAATTTAAACGCTTTTAAGGCTAAATTCTTTTTTTTTTTTATATAATTAAATGAGTGCATATTTTTCGCCAACAAACTGTTAAACAGTTTGGCGTATACATGAATTGTAAAGAACCTGTGTACTTTGTTTAAATAAATAATAATAATAATAATAAAAACTATATTTAGGTCCTCACCGAAGGGCTTGAACTCTTAATTAGTGCGTTCAGGCCTTGTCGCCTATGCTGGTCCAGTGAGAGTTGGACCACGTAGGTTTGGGAAAAGTACTAACTTCAGACAAATAAATCACAACGGTATTTGGTGTCATTCATTCTATTTGAGTTTAAAGTAGTAGTCGTAAGTCTAATATCTAGTCTTATTTATCAGAATCCAGAAACTTTCAGGTTTTTTTTAAACCACAATCCAAAATGTAGGTGTTTCTAGTTTGAAGCCTTTGTTAAAGTTATGTACTTTTATATGAATTATATTAAAACTAAAAACATTATAATACGAGGAGGGATCAAAAAGTAGTGAGAACGACATACTCCTTGGTAAGAAAAAAAAATACTGGCAGACATAGCTCAGATACATATTTGTAATATTAATAAAGAAAAAAATCTTCAATTCTCTTTTGTTTTTTTCTGAATGTAGTCATTTGTTTGCTTCGTGTTGGAACGTGTTCTCGAAAATGGAGAAAAACGAAGTGCGAGCCGTTATTAAATACCTCTGTTTAAAAAAGTTAACGACTCAAGAGATTCATTGCGATTTGGAGGCAACATTAGGAGAGTCTGTTCCGCCGTATTCTACTGTCGCAAGGTGGGCTTCTCAATTTCGAGTAGGGAGAACGAGCACGGAAGACGAACATCGTTGCGGCCGTCCATCGACGTCAGTCACCCAAGAAAATGTTGCGAAAATCGAGAAAATTGTATTGAGCGATCGAAGAGTTACCATCCGATACTTAATTCAAGAAACGGGCATTTCATATGGAAGTATTCAATCCATATTGAAACAATCTTTGAATATGAGAAAAGTTTCCGCAAGATGGGTGCCGAGAATATTAACCGACAGTCAGAAACAAAATCGACTTGACATTTCGAAGATATTGTTGGACAAGTTTCTTATATATTCAATGATTGAAACGATATTTTTTTATTTCACTTTATGTTTTATAATTACTTAATTGTAGTAGGTTTATTAACTTATACCTATACAATTGTAGGCTAATTATAATTAAGTCATCAAGTAGTTTTTTCAGCTGTAAAATGTTTTAAATAGAATACAATAAAGGTAAAACGTATTTTAAAATAAACCGATATGGCATTTCGAGTCTCGTCCATTATTATAAGTACACAAATTGCTATTTGATTAGGATGTGGTTGGCTTCGAAGGGATAATATTAGTTCATTTATGCAAACAGGTTTTTCAGCGTCGGGTTTCAAGGGTAAAACTAGTTTAGGGTAGAAATACATTAACATTAACATACATAACATACAGACATGAACATTAGCATTTACATTTAGATAGGATTAATTTACCAAAGTTGAATTTTGAACGCGTATAATGGATCTCTGAATTTGTAGCGATCGTAGCGAAAAACGATAAGTATGGTACGGATACCACAATGACGTAGCACTAGCAGGTTTCGCTTTGCAGGATGAATCATCCTATTGTATGAAGGGAAGATGATTCCGTGCTTCAGAAAGCACGGGTCCTGGTTATTATCTACGGAAATAGTCGTTAGATAATCCACGTTAGAAGTCACTGGCGGTTCAATGATTCTGAGATGAGGGTTTGAAGGGTCGGCCATTGACCTTACAACCCACACAATACGATGATGACAGGGATACCATGGAATCAAAAATAGATAAACACTAACAAATTTCATTACAACAATATCTGGGAATCAAACCCGGGACTTTTTAGCAAAAAGCAGACGCACAACCAACCAAGCTGTAGGTATCGGCCGATACCTCAATGAATCATTTTATTAGTAAAACATCTACTAATTGGAATGTTCCAAATTTTCATTATAGACGGGTTATTATAGAATGAGTACTGACAGCTGCAAAATTTTTCATACAACGTTAACAACTTTTTTTTATAATATTCAGTTTAAAAACCATAATAGCTAAAATTTTAAAACAAAGTAACTTCACCTCTTATTTTATCATTAAACAGTATGTAATTTTACTTAATAAATAGTTAAATAAACTAAATAAAATTAATAAGTTCTTAAAATTTTAATCTGTCAGAGCTCATCCTATATAGTAACACAAGTATAGTCTTCAATAATAACTACGTTACAAATGGATGGATATTGCAAACAAAATGATAACTTTAATAAATCATGTGGTCGTGTGACGTGTGACGTGTGTGATACATTCAAAGTGTTGTTTGAAAATAGGCATATATTATTCAAATACTAATAACGCCATATGCATATTTCAAAGAGCAAATTTTTGCTTTTATCTTTTTGTGATGATTAAATTTTGTTTTTGCTAGGTAAACCCAAACCCAGTGGACACCTCATGACGGGAACAGACGCCGAGCCAGGCCCCGTGAAAGATGGCGGGACGATTTAAATGCCTATCGACTGGACGGGTGGGAGATTGTCTTTGCCCAGCAGTGGGACCTTTCAGTCTAAATATATAATAGAATAATTGGTAAAAATAGTACATTGTTATAGGAGGAGTGAAAGTAACTTATTTAGCGCCGAGACGGGGTTTGGGGCCTGAGCGTAGCGAGGGCCCTAATAGTTCGAGGCACTAAATAAGTCTTTAACCAGAGGTGAACACTGTGCTTTTCATTACGTATACAAGGAAAGTAAAAATAAAATCACGAATTAGCTAAAGAAAAAATGAGTGACTTCCATATTTGAACTCATTGTAAACAAAACCCTACAACTCGAGAAACAAATGATAATTGGATTGTTGCTTTGCCGCCTATTTTTATTTTTTGCTGTGGTCGTGCCGACCAGCTTCAGAGCCATTATTTTTATTCAATCCGCTCCTCAGGCAACTTCCAAACTACTTTCAGAGTATGAGTAATGAAAAAGCCTATGTTCCCCTACTAAGGGGCTAAAAGCTACCCTGAAATATGGCGATCAGGCTCATTGCGGACTGGCTGAGACCATATACGATGTTTGATTTTTTCTACAAACATGTGCAGTTATCTTCGCCGTAAAAGCCTTTATTATAAATTCGATAACAGTTTCCACAATCTGAAATCCTGTGTTTTCAGCACTTTTAGAAACTACAAAAAAAAAAAAAAAGTAGTTACCTTACACATTTACATTCGTTATTAGCAGTGAAAAATAAGATAACTTTATATCTCGGTAAAAGCAAAATACAATGCAAGTAAAACCTCGTAAAATAGTTACGAAAGGACGTAAAATGTTTGCTAGCAGAAAAAACTAGTGGATGGAAATATACTTTTTCTAGGTTGTACCCAGCTGCTCCAAGATTTCTTTGGAGCTTTGAGAAATTATAATTAAAACGTGGAAGAAAAAGGAAAAGGTAGACAAGTTTACATATTGTTTTCATGTTAATATGTGAAATGATTTATTTACTTTTCAAGCGGTTATGGGATAATTAAAGTTGCTTATAAAATTTTTTTTTCTTTATTCCCAAGTCACTCCAAATAGTTCAGTAATCTTAATGAGGTAGAATCTAAATGGTACTACAGTTGAGTGTTACTATAGGTATAATCAGTACATTGGTTAAACAAATGCCAGATATTTTATTTTATTTTACTGTACAATCGCATACCTTTTAGAACACTCAAAAGTGGCGCCATTTCAATGGGTTCCTGACTTAGGGCGCATTCCGAATCAGACTTTCAGCGCTGTCAGCGATCAGAAAAGCAAAAAAAGTATGAGTTTTGACAGTTGAGACTAATTTGGAACGCGATTACGGGTGCTTTAATCGATTTCAACGCGTCTCGGAACGCAGGGTTATTAATTCTAATTTGTGCCTATTATTTTGCAGTCGTTAGGAATAGCCTTTGTTTCCGTACCGAGTAACTTGCTGTAACTATTGTTTATTTGGCATCAAGCGGCGCATATAAAAGTTTATTCGAAGGGACTGGAGTTGACGACCACTGACGTCTATAGAAGTAGGAGACCCTTCAGAAGTACTCGACCTTTACCCTTCAGAAGTACTCGACCTTTTTGCTGACTTTTTATTAATCAATGTTCATGGTGCTTTGTGAGTTTTGTGACGGTGTTTTTTGGGATAATCTTTTGCCACATTTAAGCTTGTTATTCTAGGTATGCAATGAGTTTCTTAAGCTTGAGTTTAACACGGTTCATTTCGCTGGGATAATTTTCACAGTATTTTTAAACAAAACAGATACTGAAAAATAAGCGCTTCAAGCAGGCTGGCCACTCATCAAAAGCTCATAATATACGTCTCCAACAAGGGGCTCGAGCCTACACTGAAATAGGGCGATCAAGCCATAGTCGACCACGCTAGCCCAGTGCGGGTTGGTCGACTTCACACACAGCCTTTGAATTTCTTCGCAAGATAGTGCACGGTTTCCTCACGATTTTCCTTCACCGTCCGTAGCCTAGCCGAGAGTCAAATACATGAATTTGAAAATACGTGGTGGGAATCGACGGGAGCGGCCTTGCTCACTGCACCACCGACACTCTGGGCTGGCCACTAATCTGACGATACCTATATACCTATAGCTAAAATGAAAAACTTACGTGACGTCAGCAAAGTGTTGGTGCAGCTCTCTCGCTCGCACGGCCAGCATCGCCAGCGCAGACTTGACGTCTCTCGCGCAGGGCCGGCGCTTGCCCCCGCCCAGCCCCCCCCACTCCACCAGCGGGTCGTACACGAACGCCTCCAGCAGGGTGAGCAGAGTCTCCCTGCCTCGGCGCATGGTGCGCAGAACGTGTTCGCAGGCTAGGCGGAATATGCCCTGGGAGAAGAGAAAGGATCTATTAGCATTATCGTCTAGAAGGGACTTTTTCTAGAACAGCGACATACTCGTACATTCGTATTGCATTTTTCAAAAATAATTTTAGGGCTCAACGGAAACAACCAGGGAGACGAAGCATTCAGGGGATAATAAGAATAAAATTTTTCGATACGCTTTTAGTTTCAGTTTTATGAAATTAGCTGACTAGCTGGATGAATGTATTTTGTGAACGCATTGTAAATCTAGCTGGTCGTGGTCAGCATTACAAAACGATAGTATGTTTCTTTTTTATAAGGAAAAAAGGCTCTGGCGGACATTCAGCCTCTACGAATTGATTCTTTGGCTAATAATATTTTTGATACAATTCATTGAAATAAAAAAATATAAAATACTTTTCTTTTTGTATGAATCGATTTAAAAATTTTATATTGTCAAAATGATCCAGGCTGAATAACAATTTTGAAGACCGTAGGAATAAAAAAAAAATTGCAATAAAATCGCACTAGTGCGCAGCGGTAAAACGCATTTACCGCACAGTTGACTGCCTTCGTAAGTTCAATTTTCAAGCAAGGTGTATTGATAATGAATTTTCTTTCTTTCTTTCTTCTTCATTAGAATTTTGTTTTATTTATAAACCTCTCTTGAGTTTTCATATTTATAGCTTTACGTAGACATTAAGTACAAATGTTTACTTTAGGTAAGCCCTTCGACAGTAACCACGCTGACCAAATTGCCCTAATTAAAATATCATGGCAACCTTCATATGAATACCGAACAAAAGTCATTTTGTTTTGTTCCAAAACCAATAGATTGTCCAGACAAACAAAGAATATACAGATACCTATTAATGTTCAATACAATAATGTTAGTCATATATCCCATTGTTATCAATAAGTAAAAGCAAATAAACCACTTTGTTGCACACAACATAATGGTACACTGGACAATTACTTAAGTGCGCAAAGCTCGTAATATGGCCCGAGGGACTTGAGTTCAATCTATTAAATCTATCACACTTCACACTAATATTATGTGAAAATATATTTGGAATATTGGATGTTTAGATGTTTGTTCCGCCTTCACGCTTAAAGTACACAACGGATTGGGATGAAATTTAGAATGGAGATAGTTTGTAATCTGGAGTAACACATAAAATTTTTTTTTCGGGAAAAGCTCGTATTCCCACGGGAAAATCTTACACAACGTGAGCGTAGCCGCGGACGGACCGCTAGTAGTCTATAAGGGCGATCAGGCCCACAATTATATTATAATTAAACCACACGCTGGCCCAATGCGGGTTAGTCGACTTCACACACAAACTTATGATTTCCTCGCAGGCGTGTGTAGGTTTTCTTATGATGTTTTGTTGCATTATGAGAGATACCGATTAAACGTATTAATTTTGAAAATACATTAGGACGTGGTGGAAATCGAACCGCCGACTCTCGCAAGGTTAGTGATCTAGCTGCTACTACACAGACAGCGGCGATTCCACCAGAGATGTGCGAGGAAAATGAGCGGAAAAGCAACCAATAGCATCACTTCATTTTCCTAGCTTCGCTCAGCTCAGCTCTGGTGCCTGAAAGGCGAAGCGAAGTTCTACATACAAAACTGTCAAAACAAGCGAGAAATGTGTGCGAGGAATTCGATGCGAGGAATGTGTGCGAGTACGAGTAACGCGTGTGACAATGGATATCTGAACGCCGCATCCTCGCACCACTCATCTTCCTCGCACTTCTCTGGTGGAAATGCCCACACAGTGTGACAGCTCCACTACACATCCTCGGACGGGCCATTTTCCTCGCTCATCTCTGATGGATTTGAAGCCTTACACATTGATTTTGTTTTTCACTTTTTCTGATCTCTATACCTATATAATGCCACCCGCAGTAGTATTAAATCCCTCCTTTGTCTCGTATTGCAACTATACAACCTACTGAATAGAACCTCCTTGTTTCTTTGTAGCGTTTCTTTTAAAGTTAAAAGCTTCACGCTAGGATGGCCACGGGCTGCCTTTGACCACTCACCATAGACCTTGTGACGGGGTAGACAAAGAAGAAAAATAAATAAAATAGATCTCGAATGCTAGCGACACTATGCGCCATTTATTAGTTAACGGCGTAATTATCTCCAAGAAATTTTTTTTTTTTTTTAATACTAAGCCTGTGTTTATTATTAACGAAACTAAGAGATGTAACATCCAAAAGGTAATAAACTATTCATTTAATTTAATTTCAACGCAGTAAGTAAAGTACCTATATATTTTGAGTAGTTGAAGACCTTTTGAGTTATTAAACCTTGTCTAAAAAGTAGGCTTTCCGTATAACAGTGATGGGTGAACAGCTCATATACGTCCCCAACAAGGAGCTCAAGCCTACCCTGAAACAGGGTAGTCAGGAGGCCTCAGTCAACCACACTGGCCCTGTGCAGGTTGGTTGACTTCACTCATAACTTTTGAAATTCTTCTCAGGAATCAACAGTGGCGGGTATACATACATACATACAGCAGACTTTTTGTCAAAGCTCAGTTGTACTGGCTACAGGACTATCACACGTCGTCGTAAAGATGCGGTGGGGTAGAGACAGCCGGCCATAGGTCCTCGGGGTAATGGCAGCGGTTTTATGACCTGGCTAACCTAATAACTGTAAGCCATGTATTATATAGACTGCTGTATTATAAAGACTTAAAGTGGAGGTCTGTAATGGAAAACGGATATTGCTCCTTCAAGCTTTTGGTGCAGTAACTAGGTTCTAGTATGGTTTGGCCAGAAGTGCGATAGTATAACTCAAACTAACACAAAAAAATAACCTGGACGTGTACGTTTCCGAGTATCCACATCACGAGAGTTTAAGAAGTGGATAAATGAAATCACTTAAAAAAGGCACGCATTTAAAATAACTCGTGGTATACTAATGACATAAAATGTGTTAGGTATGAGTACATACCTACGCCTCTTTGCCTCTTTGGCTATTACTGGCCACTTATATTTGAATTATTTTTAGAATGAAAGCTTGTCAGAAGAAAAAGGAGCACATTTTGTTTAGATCTCGGGCTGTATATCATAAAAGTAAAATATAACTAAAATATATTCGAAACATCTCTAAAACAACCAGACGTTTCAGTTATGACCCGCTCCACCGCCGCATGGTGGAGGCTCGGGCTTTCGCGTGTAATTTTTCAGATCCACAAAATAAAGATGATTAAGCACACCATATATGAGGCCTATATCCGTGACATGAAGTAGCGGAGGAGAAGGCGTCGAGAAGCCGTTGATGTAGAAGCGGCCCCATCTGAGCTATAGCCGAACCTTGGAATAACAGGATTACGCAATAGTGGACCACGCCGTGAGAAGCCACCCAAAAACCAAAGATAAGTAAAAAGATGGCTTCGCCCATCACGAAGTTCGACGGCGTATCAACGCCATTTGAGATTTTTTACCAGCAATTTCAGTCCCTCTCCGCGCTAAATTCTTGGAATGATGTCACTAAGGCAATCATTATTGTAAACTATTTGTCGGGGGCTGCTCTTGATTTCTTTAACACTGTCTGTGACACCTCTTCGACTTTCGAAGCCATAATAAAAGCGTTGAAAGATGAGTTCAGCACGGAACCTGACTATGCCGCCCAATTCTATACTAACAGGCAGAAGCATGGTGAAAACACATTGGACTACATATATAGGATGAAATTGTTGGCAAAGAAAGCCAAAATTACGTCCGATTCAATCATCATAAAACAAATAATTAGCACGTTGACAATTTTTAATAAGAGGAGGTACGCCGCCCATGTTTTTAGCACGCTGGACGATTTTAAAAAAGCAGCGAAACAGGAGAATGAGATTTTTACTTCTCAGTCAGGTCAGTTTGCCTTACCGATAAAAATCCAGAGCCTCGGTAGCTCGGATCCGTCTTGCCACGCTTGTTCGCGGGGTGACGGCACCCAGAATGCTCCTTCTGTGCATTTCGACCGTCAAATCAGTGAACGTTCACCTCCGCCTGGTGAGTATTCTACGCCGGTGTCATCGAGGCCGCCATACGCGTCGGCATCGTCAAGGCAGCCTGCGGGGCCCGCCTCTTATGGAAGGGGCGCTGATTCTGCGGTGGCCTCCAACAGGCCACCCTACGCACAATCTGTGGGAAACCGCCCACCGTTGGCTAGTCTGCCGCCTCAACATGGATTCGCCTTGAGGAGTAGGCAGAATCATACCTCTCAAGATGTACGGCGGGACTTCCCAAACACCCGACGGCGCTAGATGTGGGAACCGCGCTAGCAGCCGACGTTTGGGAAGGTTCTGCCCCCACGTCCACCACGATGCCCCTCATCGAGGTAACGATGTACGAGACTACGGCGTGCGCCCTGTTGGATAGCGGTGCCAGCATTTCGGTGATCGCTGAAGATTTTTTCCTTAAGATTGTAAATAAATTGGACCCTGTATCGAATCATGTAGTGCGTAGTGAAAATAAATTGCCGTACGTGCGTGTTGCAAATGGCTCATTGCTTGAAGCGACTGTTTTATTGGAATTAAAGGTCTCTGTCTGTAATTATTTATTTTGTTTTCATAAAGAATTTGACTACCGATGTGATATTAGGTTGTGACTTCCTTAGGAAACAGAAAGCTGTATTAGATTTTATGAATAGCTGTATACTTATACCGGAATATGGGACGATCCCGTTTATGATCAAATCTCGTGCTGGGCTGTACGAAGAATTACCGTACATCTCGGACCGCGACTATATATACCACTTGAACTGTGATATGTCTTTGAACGAAAGTTTGGATTGGATAACGTGCTCGGAGAAGAATGTCGATTCACTAAATATTTCCGAGAATTTATCCACGGATGATAGGAGCAAGTTAATTAATATTTTATCTAGCTATAGTGAGCAGTTCGCCTTTGATAAATCGCAGTTGGGCTCGTGTTCGATTTCGGAAGTAGAGATTAACACTTTGGATGCTACCCCGGTGCATAAGGCGCCGTATCGAGTGTCCCATGAGCAGCATCGTATAATCCGGGAGCAGGTAGAGGCAATGTTGTAAAATAACATAATCCGTGAATCGCGTTCACCGTTCGCCTCGCCTGTCGTACTTGTTAAGAAGCCTGACGATTCATGGCGCTTCTGCGTTGACTTTCGTGCACTGAATAAAAAGGTCATAACTGATTCCTACCCCTTGCCGCGGATTGACGATTTACTTTTATATCTATCAGAAGCTAGGTACTTCGCGGACCTGGACTTGAACTCAGGCTATTGGCAGATTCCTATAAAGGAGGCCGATAAGCATAAAACTGCGTTCGTGATACCGTCGGGTCTATATGAGTTCAATGTCTTACCGTTCGGACTTAAAACCAGTGGCGCCATTTTTCAACGTACAATGGATAAAGTTTTAGGCGGTTTAAAATATAGAAATGCCGTTGTGTATGTTGACAATATCTTGGTTTATGGTAGGGATTATGATGAGTTCTGTACCGCGTTAGGTCAAGTGTTGCAAAGGCTGAAGGAAGCTAACATGACCCTCAAACCTAGTAAATGTCGGTTTGCTTACGAAAAGGTTTCCGTCCTGGGTCACCAAATTTCGGGTCATGGAGTTCGTCCGGATGAGTCGAACGTCAAAAAGATAAAATCTCTGAAAATTCCATCCAGCATTAAATGTGTTAAGTCCGTGTTGGGATTATTTTCTTATTATAGGAAGTTCATAGATAATTTTGCCGCGCTCGCGATGCCTCTGACGCGCTTGTTGAAAAAAGGAGTAAAGTTCGTTTGGGGAGATGAGCAACAAGAGTCTTTCGATGCCTTAATTAGGTTAATTCTTAACCCCCCGTTATTAAGGCACTTTTCGAATGATCCTCGTATTACGACTAGATTGCACGTAGATGCGAGTGGGGACGCTTTAGGCGCATGCTTATTGCAGGGGACCGACAAGTTGTTTCCTGTCGCTTTCGGCTCTCGAAAGTTGTCAGACTGTGAAATGAGATATACCATCACTGAAAAAGAGTGTTTGGCACTTGTATGGTCCCTCAAATATTTTGAACACTTTTTATGGGGTTTAAGAATTGATGTGGTTACGGACCACAAAGCGCTAGTGTGGTTGCGTAGCAAACGTGACATGAACGGTAGACTCGCCAGATGGGCACTTGCAATACAAGAGTATGATTTTAATATTGTTTTTTGCGCTGGAAAGGATAACGTGTTAGCGGATTTTATGAGTAGGAATCCCTTAGCTGATGAGGATTCACCTAAGAATCCGCAGGCCCCTCTCTCTGATGGTTTGGTTTTGTACAAACTTGATATCATTGACATACAGGCTAAACAGTCTCGTGACGACTTTTGTAGAAGCATGATCAGAAAAGTTAACGCGTGTCAAGTGGGGAATTATAAGGGTTTTCACTTTTTGAACGGTAGGCTGTTTCATAAGATTAAATTGGGAGACAGGTTTATAGATAGAATCGTGATTCCCGTATGCTTATTTCCCGATGTAATGTCGGAGTTGCACGACGACCCGTGGTGTGGTGCGCATTTTGGCCTCGCGAAAACGTTGGGTAAGTTCCGCGAGCGTTATTTCATCGATAAGGTTGACAAAAGAATTAACGATTACATCGCAAGTTGTAGGATATGTCAGGAGAGAAAGAAAACGAATTTTTTAGCGCCTTTGCAGCCGATAACGGTAAATCGTATTTTTGACAAAGTAGCAATAGACGTTTTAGGTCCTTTCGCGAGATCGTCAGCAGGGAATAGGTATGTTTTGGTTTGTATTGAGTATTTAACCAAATTTGCTATATGTAAAGCCATACCTAGAGCAACGGCGCAGTCTGTGTGCGATTTTCTTGTAAATGACCTCTTTTGCAAGTTTGGTTCGGTGAACCAATTATTGACTGACCGTGGTTCGATTTTCACGTCAAATATGGTCAAAGAGACACTGGATTTCTTTGATACGACGTTGTGTGTAGCCGCCACACGCCACCCGCAAACTTTAGGACTCGTAGAACGCTACAACAGAACTTTAGTTCAGGGTTTGTCCATGTATGCGAATTCCGCGCAGTCTGACTGGTGTACATATTTACCACTTGTGAATCACGCATACAACGTATCCAAACAATCGTCCACTCAACTTTCGCCGTATTCCATCATGTTTGCGCGTGATCCAATTATAAGGTCTGATGCAGACGTGAATATAAATATGCTTCGTAACGATCTTGATGTTGTTACGCGTACCGCCGCGAATAACGTACGTATCGTGAGAGCTCTTGGCAAGATAAGATGTGCTCAGGCTCGTCAGAAGAGATTGTATGATAGGAAGGTCAAGTTTGTACGGTACGAACCGGGTGATTTGGTCCTTGTTTATAATCCTAGAAAGGTGACGAGGATTGGCTCCAAACTTTCTCGGTCATATTTAGGCTCATACAAGGTCGTGCGCTGTATAAGTAATAACAACTATGTTATAACGCGAGTAGGACGTTCCTCAGCACGTGAGTTGATCTTCCATCACAATTCATTGAAACCGTTTAGGTTGCGCTTGTAATATATGTAATGTTATTGTTTTTGCTAGTACACAACCTTGTGTACGTACTTATTTATTTTCTATATTTTATTATTATTTATGTAAAAGTTAGCATGAGCGCCCTCTTTTAGTTTCTGCGTGAACTGCTTTTGGATGGTGCGCAATTGGTTGTCTGAAGTCGTGAACTGATGAGAGATGAACAAGTATTGTATATTGTCATAGATGGCGTTAGGGAGATTGTGTGATTGATGATTATGTAGGAACTCTTTTTGAAGCAAACAGGTCACGTGCAGGCACAGCTGTTCTTGTCAAAGACATCTGATATGTCGGCCTTGTCATAAAGGAAACTACTCTTTGGTACAGTTTTCTACTTCTTAGTTAAAAAAACGACGGGTGTCAACTGTCTTTGGCAGTCACGTCCAAGTGGACGAAAATAATGTAGCGAGTTAGAAAATTGAGTTGATTTCATTAATTGTGTGTAATTAGGTACCTATATGCTTATTATCGTTGTGAGACTGTGATATCGACGGTGAGGTCTTTGTTCGGGAACTTTGTAAAAATGGGATAGCTTCCACTCCTTATCTAAAACGCCTTATATGGGAATATCTCATGGCGGGACTGAGCTATTAGGTCTATTTGAGGATGGTAGCGATTATATTCCTGGTGGGGTGATGTTTTTAACGTTTCGTCTGGATGTTGCACGGGGTCTCAGGTTGTTTGTTGATGTTTTTACTGTTGATATCACGGGTTCATGGTCTTTATGTACTTTTGTTTTGCAATGAACGCATACTGATACCAGATTGTTTCAGATAACCGCTACTGATGGCTGTGCTGTGCTGATGGCCATTCGAGAAAAATCATAGTTGCAGTCATGGTGTGTGGTAGCGGCCTGGTTGCCGCACTCTAAGACGCAGGCCGCCATGTTGGTGCCTGACTGATGATGACCATGGATGCAGCTATGATACGGGAGGGTATCTCTCCCGTGGGCCTTCACTGGCCACAAGTGTTGTGTCTGTGTGTCTGTGTGCGCGAGTGTTTGAGATCGTAGGGAGTGACGCGTTTTTTTATTTAGGTTAAGTATGTTTTTATAGTCAGTTAGGGTGTAGTCATGATTTTTCCAAATTTCTTGATATTGTTCATTTTGGCCCTAATCGTAGAATGATTCATAGTCTCAGCATGACGAGTACTTTTTCGCCTGTTTTTTGCTCGTCAAAATTGAAATAACTTGCGCCACAAACGTGTTGTTTACTAGTTTATCCTTTTCCTGGTTTGCTTACAAGTTAGTCCTTCATGTGTCCTTTATGTGTTTGTTAGTAGCACTAACTACTGATGTGAATCGTTGTTGTTAAAGAGAATGCTTCCGGGCTTAGGTAGGATAAATAAATAAATAATAAATAAAAATCTTTATTGATTAAGCCTAATTACATATTTTATCCATGTCTAAAGAGAAAAGTACAATAAGGCTAATGGTCGCATGTAAGTGTAACGAAGAGCTCCCAAGCTAGAATAATCTGTATTATGGGAGCCAATAGATAGTATATTTTACTTATAAAATAGAATGCGCTCTTTTCCGGAGGGGGAGGGATGTTAGGTATGAGTACATACCTACGCCTCTTTGCCTCTTTGGCTGTTACTGGCCACTTATATTTGAATTATTTTTAGAATGAAAGCTTGTCAGAAGAAAAAGGAGCACATTTTGTTTAGATCTCGGGCTGTATATCATAAAAGTAAAATATAACTAAAATATATTCGAAACATCTCTAAAACAACCAGACGTTTCAGTTATAACCCGCTCCACCGCCGCAAAATGTAATGTTCTAAGATACCTACTGTTCGCCCTAAGCACGGTAAGCTCGTCGAGCTCCTCGGTGGGGACCTCGACAACCGACCTCACAAACCCTGGTGTCAGTGTTATAGAACTGATGTGGTTCGTGTAACGACTAGACTAGTGGCTCTGTGAGCTGCAGACCTCACCAGTATTTTTTTTAAATAGCTGATTTATTATTTTTGCACGTATCTAACCCTCATATCTCCGTTATTTAAAAAAATTGAAAAGCCTGGTCACAAAATTTCACGAGAATCGGTTGAGAAACGCGACCTGTAGAGACGAAAAAACAGACAGATGGAAAGATAGACATACAATAGCAATTCTGGCCAAGCTGAAACGAAGACGCTACGCTCGCTCGGTTGATAATAACCGGGACCAACAGCTTAACGTGCCTTCCAGGCTAATTACAACTAACGACATTAGTAGACACTTTTTGTAGGCTGTGTTAATACGAAGTGTTGGTGTTTATGTAAATGTTTCTCTGGCGGTTAGTTTGCTCGGCTAATGGGCGCGTGACGTCGCACGCGCCGCGCTGATTGTAACAGCCTACAGCCTTAAAGCCCAAGTCACACAGAGCGCGAGCGGCGCGGTTTGGGGCCGGGAAAGCGGGACGGTGCTACGCTGCGCCATATAAAGTCCCGCTTTCCCGTCCTCGGACCGCGCCGCTCCCGCTCTGTGTGGCCGAAGCTAAGGAGGAATCACAATGTGGAACGAAGGTGGAGGTGGTCTTTTTAACTGAAAGATTGATATTTCAAGAGATGTTTTTTTTTTATTTTTTAAAACTTTTACACACGCGTAGTCTAACCTAGAATCTGCTCCTTTTTTTACAAGCTTTTATTTAGTTTCACCTGTCCCGTTGTCTGTCTGTCTGTCTGTAATCAAATCTTGCAAGTTAAATTTGATCCACTTCCCAGTTTCCGATTGAGCTGAAATTTTGCATTCATGTATAAATCGGATGACAATGCAATATTATGGTACCTTGGAGCTGGTCTGATGATGGAGACGGAAGGTGGCCATAGGAACTCCTCTAATACAGAACACAACCTAGTCGTGTTTGGGCTCGTTAGATTTGTCTTAACAAGATCTTTAGCCATACGTGATATCCAGGGTCTCATGATGGAGCCGGAAGGTGGCCACAGGAACTCCTTAAATACACAACACAACCTAGTCGTGTTTGGGCTTGTTGGTTTTGTCTTAACAAGATCTTTAGTCATACGTGATGTTCAGGGTCTCATGATGGAGCCGGAAGGTGGCCACAGGAACTCCACAAATACACAACATAACTTAATCATGTTTGGGCTTGTTGGATTTGTCTTGACTAGATCTTCAGTCCTACGTGATGTTCAGGGTCTCATGATGGAGCCGGAAGGTGGCCACAGGAACTCCACAAATACACAACATAACTTAGTCATGTTTGGGCTTGTTGGATTTGTCTTGACTAGATCTTCAGTCCTACGTGATGTCCAGGGTCTCATGATGGAGCTGGAAGGTGGTCACAGGAACTCCACAAATACACAACATAACATAGTCGTGTTTGGGCTTGTTGGATTGGTATTGACGAATACTTTGATACTAAATCAGACTCGATGATGGAGCTAGAAGGTGGCCATAAGAACTCCGTAATTAAACGACGCAACCCCACCGAGTTTGGGCCCATTTGATTTGTCTTGACGAGTACTTTGATACTACATGGTAACCAGGGTCTGATGATGGAGCTGGAAGGTGGCCATAGGAACTCCGGAACGACGCAACTCCATCGAGTTTAGGCCCATTTGTTTCGTCTTGTCGAGTACTGTGATACTATATGGTAACCAGGGTCTGATGATGGAGCTGGAAGGTGGTCATAGGAACTCCGTAATTAAACGACGCAACCCGATCGAGTTTGCGCTCATTTGATTCGTTTTGACGAGCATCTTAGTTGGCGTGAATATGCAACTCCAACAGATTTGGGAAAAAGTTCGTTCCGTTTGTTATGAATGTGGATTATTATATTATTATGTCTGATTGATTAGATGGATGCCCCAATGCCAAGGTGAGCACGTGCCGAGGGCTGAATGGTATGAGAGTGTATAAACATTTCATATCGCTAACGTTGCGCCTCAGGGTACCAGGGCGAACCCTGTTGTACTGAAGCCCTTATCCCTCTACAATGGACCTCGGCAAGGATGGCATTCACATAATACAGCCTAAATCAATTCAATTTCCTGCTAAATTTAATTACGGCACAGCTGAAAGAAGAATGCTTCCGATTGTCTTGTCTTGGGCTTCAACTGTGCACAAAATGCAGGGAACTACTGTAGATCATGCTGTTATTTATCTAGGCTCTAAATTATTTGCTGCTGGTCAAGCTTATGTGGCTTTAAGCAGAGTTAAGTCTTTAGCAGGACTTCGAATCGAAGAACTTGACTGCTCCAAGTTGACTTCGAAGAAACCTTGTAATGTTGATGCATTAAAAGAAATGGATAGAATGAGAAATGTTACAAATAACTAACTTGTGATTACATAACTAATTTAAACATTAGTTTACCCTACTACAAACAAAAAAAATGAAATATTTAAATACAAATAAAATACATAAACTTTAAGTGCTCAAAGCAGCACATTATTACGTGAACGTACTACGGACTACATAACAGAAAAACGCTGCTACGCGCTACTAACTACGTCGTAGTAAATCTCGAATTAAACATACTAAAAAGTTAAAAATAAAATTAAAGAAAAAAAAAACCTTTTTTAAAAACAAGCTTTTATTATTAGGAAAATAAACTAAAAAGTTAAAAATAAATTAACTCTAATTAGAAGTATAACACTTTATAAGTTCATTGTAACCTTTAACGATAATTAAGCTTCTTTGTCTACGACAAAATAATTCCATATCGTAATCATATATTTTTAACACCAAAACTTTACACCTTAATTATTAAATCTTCCCGTTTTTATTACAGTCTCTATTTTATAAATAATAAAAGCGTGTTACATTTTGATGGTATAATTAAGCTATCACAATGTAACACGCTTTTTTATTTATAAAATAGAGACTGTAATAAAAACGGGAAGATTTAATAATTAAGGTGTAAAGTTTTGGTGTTAAAAATATATGATTACGATATGGAATTATTTTGTCGTAGACAAAGAAGCTTAATTATCGTTAAAGGTTACAATGAACTTATAAAGTGTTATACTTCTAATTAGAGTTAATTTATTTTTAACTTTTTAGTTCATTTTCTTAACAAATAATAAAAGCTTGTTTTTAAAAAAGGTTTTTTTTTCTTTAATTTTATTTTCAAGTCAAAACTTATCTTCCAATTTTAAATAAATCCATATGTTTACGGCCAGCAACAGCCAAAGAGGCAAAGAGGCATAGGTATGTACACATACCTAACACAATGCGAAGGGAGCAGTGGGGAATCGTGGCGATTTAGCTTTTTGGCCTGGATCACACCTTGGCCAATACAAACGTTGTTGTTTTAATGCCTACTACTCCACTTACTAGTAAAGTGCGCGCGCGCAACTGTTTTATTGTGATACTCTCAACTCGCCCCCAAACTGTGGGGTGAGGTGTTTGCAAATGGCGGGAGGCGGTGAGTGACCGTTCTGTACGTAGTACTACCTTATATTAATTCTGTGCCTGGAGTTTGCCAATAAGGAGCATCGCTCTTTTTATATTGCATCGTTCTCCTGATAGTTTACTCGGGGTCAATCGCCAGGAGGCGTGTGAAATCGCGACAATATAGTGCAGTTTTTTTTCGCATTGTAAATCCAGCTTAACATAAAGGTGACCGAATCTTTTTAGTCGAATTGTTGCTAGTTGTAGCTCTAGATATGTGAATTTCCAGAAAAAGTAAAACTAGAATGAAAAGGACAATAAAATTTAACACCTAATAGGTATTGCATTATTTATACAGTTGCTATTATTTAGTTGTGGTTGTGGTCCGTTAAGATTAGTATTTACAGCCTTGAGAGGGCGCCACGTCACGGCGGGCCACGTGATACCACGTACGACGTGTCCGAACGTGCGCCACGGGCGTGAGGGGACGTGTGTCGCCGTGTGGCTCGACCCTTACTCACTGTGGACTTTTACTGGTTTTAGAAAGGAGGTCTCGTAGTGTCGAGTGTAGGTAATACAAGTTAATATCCAAATTAAGATTTAATAGATAAATTGGATAAAAAGAAAGCTTGCAATAAGCTTTCCCAAAACCTTTAAGTGACATCCATCAAAAGATAGATGGGCAATCTACTGAGGTAGAGATTTTAAATAATCACCTTATTTCTTTCCTTCCCTATTCTCTTAATAATATTACATTTAGTAGTTCTATTAGAAACCTCTTTAAAGCTTGGCTTATATGATTTTAGGTTTTGAAGTATAGGAAAAATACCGGCTGCTGTTCATCATCAACAGCTCATATACGTCCTCACCGAGAGGTTTAAGCCTACCCTGAATCAGGGCGATTAGGCCTTAGTCGACCACGCTGGCCCAGTGCGGGTTGGTCGTCTCCACACAAAACCTTTTGCTGTTACTGCAGGAAAACTTCCAATTCCCGCGGGAAATAAACTTCGCAAACTATAAATAATATAGCCAGCTGTATGTACGTTCACGTAACGTGAGAGTGGCCCCGGCCGGTCGTGTGCAAACGTCCCATCGACATATTGTAATGTTTATTATATCGCCAATGTGTGCGGCCACTGACCTCTGTTACACTAATAGACTGGACTGAATATTGACGGCTAGAAAATCAACATCTACAACATCAACGGCCCGTTACAGTCCACTGCTGGACTATGAGCCTCCTCCACTTAAGTGTTTGGTTTTGCCATAATCTCCACGCTTGGCAGGCGGGTTGGAGATCGCAGATTAAAAGGTTACTGTTTCAGAGAGCGCTGCTGCCTGTTCCCTGTGTAGTCCCTAAGTCGCCTCTTACGACACCCACGGGAAGAGTAGGGGTTGGTGACAAATCTATTCTACTCTGCCGTCACCACACGGCGAAAATATAGCCATTGGATTATGAAGATTTAGGATGTAACAATGGATCTAATGAGAACGTAAGGCACGCTGCAATGAGCAGTTCCTTCTCCACACCTTTAACCACGGCATGTGTTGTCGAACGACACTCAGTGAAATTATTGAATCAAACTTTGAGTATATCAATTTAAAATCGTGCTTAAAATTCGTAAATAATAATAAAAATGTAACTATTTAGGCGCTGATCGCACCTGCAGTGTTTTTTGAGTTTGAAATAAGTACTAACTTTTACAATAATAGTTAGAGGACTAAAAGCCATGTCAGAGGCCTTCGGCTCAGACACCACGGATTGTCAAGTCGGTTGTTCGATCTTACATAATAGAATTTTAATGTTATAAATTAATACGAAAGATATATTGGATTGTGATTCCTCCCCTGCCAGGTGGACTGATGACCTGAGGAAGGTCGCTGGTGGTGGCTAGATGAGGAGAGCAGGTGATCGTGCGCTTTGGCGTGCCCTTGGGGAGGTCTACGTCCAGCAGTGGACTGCAATAGGCTGATTGATTGATTGGACTCACATAACTTTAATTTGCAACAAGGTCAATAAATATGACATATTCAGTCTAGCATGCTAGTGTATTAGAGTTCAGTGTGGTACACGCCCCAGGCTAGTCGAGTTGCCGGTCCAAGTTTTGCTACGTAGCGTAGTAGTGCTAGTATTGGTTTTATCGCAACATACAATATCGGAGTTTCATAGCAGATGTGTCATCTCGTACATTCATCTTATAAGTACTTATGCGATTTTGTATCAGTTTCAGGGATTTAAAAAAAAAAATATTATTAGTGTCATCAAACGGTTGTACAATAAAGCTCTAGATTACAGGCTAAACAGAGTTAATTGTGCAACCTGCACCGACAACCATGTTGATCAGATTAATAAATGGTATGGTTGTTGACAAGTGATCTGACTTCCTAAGGACCACAGCAATTTGAGGCTTGAGCTGCCTTGATATTACAGAGTATTTGAAGTAATAGAATTATTCTGTCACAAGTACAGGAAATCTATTGGTTATCAAAACATACCGTTTAAGATGACGTGGTCCAATTTTATGTATGAATATACGACGACGCACACTTGTGGATAACTACCTAAACATACTTGGACGTGGTGGATGTTGCGTATAAACGCAACATGGAAGATATATACCTATATATAGTTATATTTAAAAAAATATATAAGTCCAGTATAATTTCTCTCGATGAATTATGCTTTAATATGACTTGCTCTATCTCTATCATAAATCCTCCTTGTAGCCTGCTACGGCTACATTCTTGAGAGCAGGTTTCTAATAGAGCTTACGTTTTTTTTAGAGCGGTTCATTTTGAAAAAATATCGGTCATACAACGGTTTTTCTGCAAACGATTTACAGCTAACAGCCAGTACCAACTAAAAACTTTATCAAAATTATCCTATGTCAAAACAGATCAGTTCAGTTTTCAAATCGCTAAAATAACCTTCGACTTGACTTAACGATTATCATTTGCGATAATCACCAAAAGCATTTAGCGGGCTTTTCGCACGGAAATCCTATTATTCATTAACTCTTCATAGACCGCAAGTTAATTATTTTTAGCGGTAAATTACAAAAAACCCGTTATCAGAAACCCCTTTCCCACCTGGACCTGCTCTCACCAGTCTCTTTAATCCAACCTGACCCATAAGCCGTGATAAATTACACCAAGTTTTGCTTCATTTTAATACATTAGAGTTTTCAACTTATGCGCTCCTAGTCCCTGGGCGGTGCATGTGTAGCTTCGACTTAATAATACTCGATGTACGTTACGCCGACATAATGTATACCTTTTTGGCGTGCTTTTCTCTCTGGCAATGTCATTATGCTCATCGTAATTATTTAGAGGGTCTGAGCATTCCCCTATTAAACATTTGTCTTATCTATATAGGATAAGTAATAAAAATAAATGATGTTATTTTAAAATGCCCGCGAGTGATTTAACAAACTGTATTATAACCAAGTATTTACACAAAATTGTTTACCCGTAGTAAAAATCGACAAACAAGTCACGTAAAAAAAGTACCTACCTAATGGTCTCCCATTTTTCCACTCCTTTCATTACTACGTCTAATCTAACACCAATAATAAAGGTATATTACTGTACTCGTACCTAGCTCGACATATCTTAGCGCCGCTAGAGAGACACGACCTAACAAGAATAAACAGATGGTCTAATTTCGAGGTAATGTGTTTTAAATCTGCATACCTGACCCGCGGCTTACAACTTCCCTTCCAGGTTAATCTAGGTAATGCCGAGTTCTTTGCGGCACCGGCCGGAGTACGTACTTCCGGTGGAAATTGTACCGTAAAACTTCCCCTTTGTGTTTTTGTAATGAGCGCGACGAAAAGCAGAATTATTCGCAAGAAGAATACAAAATGTTGTTAATTAGGGTTTCAAGTCTGCACATTGTGTAGACTTTGTGAACTCATCCAAAAAAATGTAAATTCGAAACTAAGATAACGAGATAAGATCGATTTTTCGCCAGAGGGCGCTGCTTGAATAACTATAAGCTCTGTATCAATATTTAGTAAAAAATAGTTAATGCACGTATTTATTCTCAAGAACACGATTAATTTGTTAAGTTCTGTTTGACTTTCAAGTGAAAGTGTTGGTGAAAGTTTCTACTTCTGTGAACAGTTAAATTTTGAATCCGAAAACATAGTGCGTAAGAAATGAAATATAAACAATTTATTTAATAACTGACTCAATATAAACATTTTTTGAACTGTGTAAACCTGATTTCCATATGTGTTAACAGGAAAATATTAGTGAAACAGTACTAAAATTTAAATATAAAGTAGTAACGTATTTATTTAGTGAGTGTTGCACGACTATGTCGTCAATTTTCAACCTGAGTATAAGAAGCAGTGTAGCCTAGTGGTAACAACACTGGTTATGACGTTTTTTGTTCTTCGGAGTGCAGGTTCAAATCCATAGTGGACCCATTATTTTGCGTTATTAAATTTTTTAATTATTTGATTATATCGGTCTTACTGTTTTTATGTTTTTGATCGCTATATTATTATTTTATGGGACAATTTTATATTACTTTAAAATATTCCAAACATTTTTAAATTTTTGAAGACGACGACGCCATCTATCGAAGATAAGCTGTACTATATTTTATAACCATTTGAGATTCAAACCACAGGTGGTCCAGTTTATGCTGCTTGTCGCTAGATGGCGTTTTTTTTTTAAAGATGGATGTTAGTAAATGTCAGAGGTGTGATAAAAACATAGAAGTTAGGCAATACCTTATGTGTGGAATATGTAATGCAAGTTATCATCTGGAATGCACAAACGTGTCAGAAAAAAGATACTATCTCATGACCACTAAAAACAAGCAAAATTGGAAGTGTAAACCTTGTTTAAAAACAATCTATTACTCGAATCATCAGTTATCATCGCCAGGAATATTTAAGTCAACCAATGAGGAAAACAATCAAACAGACAACATAACACACAGGGTAAAACAAAAAACAACGTATAACGTTTCTGTGAGTAATTCATTCCAATCTTTGAGCTCTACCCTAGATAACGAAGATGAACACGAAGAACTTGGACTAAATAGAAGCTGCCCTGAGTTAGGCGGTTTAAGTAACATAGACATAGAACTTATGGAAAAAAAAAATAGCACACTTGGAGGAACAATTATTAATTACTGAAAATGAACTTACGAATACCTTGTCTGAAACCTATCAATTGAAAAGTAAACTAGAAAAATATGAATTGAAGTTCCGTCACTTGACTGACATACAACTTACAACGGCTAATAAGTCAACCCCTACTAGAAAAAGGCAAAAATCCTCTCAAAAAGCCATAATAAACAGCAACATCAGGTCTATGACGAGTCCATCTCTAAGCCAAAGTTTTACAGATTTAAACGTGGAAAATGATCCACAGATAAAGCTCTCAGAATCTGAATCTTTCAGATTTAAGATGGATACCATTGAGCCAGGAGTAAATACATTTCAAAAAAATCCTACAATTTATATATTGGGAGATCAACAAGTTCAAGGACTAGCTCAAAACCTTACAATCTCAAGAATGAACAACCATAAAGAATGGAAGGACGTATACAAGGTGACAAGTGTTGTCAAAACTCACGCATCAACCGAGAATGTTAGCGTTGATGTACAAAATCTACTGAAATATTTATCCAAGAATGACATTGTTGTACTGTCCATGGGTTCTAACGACAAAAATCCCTATAAATGTTATTCTAAAATATGTAATGCCTTATTCTTACTAAAAGATTATAAAGTATTTTTATTAAGCGTGCAAAATAATAAATTTCTAAATACAATTGCTCTAAATAATGGTTTGAAATCATTGTCTCGAAACTATAATAATTGTAAATTTATCGACGTTACTTGCAGTGATAATACTTATCCATTAAGATCGCCAAGAAATGCAATCGCACAATATGTTTTAAACTTAATATGGAAATAGACCTTTTAGCTTATCAAACGAAATACATAAAAGTAGCCTTTGTACGTAAAACAATTTCCCAAAACGCTTACTCGAAACAAAAGTGTGATAATATACAAAAAAAGGGAACCATACCCTACTATTTTTAAATTTTGCCCAAAAATAATTCCCATAATCATCCTTTATTAAATAGTCCTGAAAAGAATATTTTTTTTCGTGAACAATAAATCACATACTCTAACACTGCTCCACCAAAATATTCAAGGTGTATTAAAGAAAAGAGAGTTAGTGGAAATAGCCTTAGAGGAATGGGAAAATAAGATAGGTAAAGTTGATATTATTTGTTTAACGGAGACTTTCATAAAAGATAATTGCCAATCAAATTTAATTATTAACAACTACTGCATGGCAAACTCTTTTTGTCGAAAAGACGAACGTAGAGGGGGGTCATGTATCCTAGTACATAAGGATTTGGACTATAAAAAAATTGATACGCCAATCAAACCTGTGCCATACCTCTTTGAATATTGTGCTGCTGAGATCATTGACTGTGATGTTATAGTGGTTTGTATCTATAGGACGAAGTCAAAATTTCAAAGCAATTCTTATTGTATCAATTTATTTATTCAATATTTAAATAGACTGTTGGGATATTTATGTAGGAGATTTCCTAAAAAAAGGTATGGTGGCCTGTGGAGATTGGAATATTGATATGCTTAAAACAAACAACTATTCCAAAGACTTAAAAGCAACTCTAAAAAATCATAACTTCAATAACCACATCCTGGAACCTACTAGGCTTAAATCTTGTATAGATCTCATAGCTAGCAACATGCCAAACATTCAAGCTGGTGTTCATTTTATGGCTCTATCCGACCACGAGACCGCACAAACGTTAACTTTTGACGTAGATATAAAGAGTACAGATAATACTGTTCCATTTTGGTTTGAAGCAACTAGAGATCAACACAACATTAATAAATTTTTGGAGTGTATTTCTGCTCTTTCATTGAATGAGGTTTACGCGGAAACTGATGCAGAAAAGTCTTTTAATACATTCCACGATTTACTGACTCTATTCTATGATTTATGTTTTCCTACAGTGTTAGTAAGAAAAACAAATAAACCATTAAAAAATAAATCGATCACGAAAGGCTTACGAAAGTGTTGTGTAAAAAAAAGACGTCTGTATTTGACATACCGTAGGTCCACCTCATTTGGACGACGCTATCATAGGGATAAATATAAAATGTACTCTCATATTTTGAAAAAGTGCATGAATATGGCTCAGTTGTCGTTCAATTCAACGTACCTAAAAAATGCTAAAAATATGGGAAAAGCTTCCTGAGATTTAATTAACTCTTATAAAAAAAAAAAAAACAGATACAACAGATATAAAATTGATAAAATTAGATGATGGTAATCTAACGTCATGTCCCACAAAAATTACTGAAACTTTTAATGAACATTTTTTGAGTTTAAATGTAAATGATAACAATAATAATACTACTTTCTCCTCTACCCATAGTTTTCCTGAAGTTTCTTGTAACAAAACGATTTTTCTTAGACCCACTGATCCAGTAGAAATTCATAACATTATAAGACAGCTTCGCAATTCAAACTCTACCGGATATGACGGAATTAATACAAAAATATTAAAATTATCCTCAGCTTTCATATGCAAGCCACTTAGCCATGTAATTAATTTATCCCTTTCCCAAGGTGTTTTCCCTACTAGATTAAAGCATGCCATTGTCAAACCATTATTTAAAAAGGGTGATAAATTAGATGTAAATAATTACAGACCTATTGCTTTACTCACTATTTTGAGTAAATTTTTTGAAAAGGTTATGCATTGTAGAGTTTGGTCTTTCTTAAAAAGTAACGAACTATTAAGCCAAAAACAATTTGGGTTTAAAGAGAAGAGCTCCACAACTTTAGCATGTTTTACATTAATTAAGAAAGTGACAGAATGCTTGAATAGAGGGTCGAAACTTGTCTCTATATTTCTTGACCTAAGTAGAGCGTTTGATCACGTGTCCCACGACATACTGATTGGTAAACTTGATCATTTAGGCATAAGGTGCGTGGCAAATGTTTGGTTTCAAAGTTATCTTCATAATAGAAGACAATGTGTTGAAATAAAAACAATCACAAAAACGAAGAAAGACTTTTATCTTAGGAATATCTTTCGGTCGACCTTTCGTTCAAATATCTGTGGTGTGCCTCAAGGCAGCATCCTAGGTCCTCTATTATTTATCGTTTACCTAGAAAATTTACCAAGAGTTTTAGAACATGAATGCATAGTTTGCAGACGATACCACAATTTTGGTAGAGGCCCCAAACAAAACTTTATTAACAGGGGAAATTGAGAATGCTTTGACTACTGTTCTAAATTGGTTGGTCCATTATAAACTAAAAGTTAATGTTGAAAAAACTAAAGCGATAGAGTTTCAGACACATAACAGTACGGCTATTAATCCCAGCATCGTACTAAATAATATGAACGTAGAATTGGTAGATGATACAAATTTTTTGGGAATTGTGGTGGATAAATATTGCAATTGGAGAGCTCATATTGCTAAATTATGCGATAACCTAGATAGGTATGTTTACGTCTTAAACCGCTTAAGGCTAACCACCACAAAACATACGGCATTCATGGCCTACCACGGTTTAATATCAAGTAAATTGAGATATGGTACAATATTGTGGGGTTATTCGTCGGATTCTGATAGAGTTTTCCGCGTTCAGAAGAAATGTTTACGAGTAGTATGTGGAGCGAATTACTTAGATAGTTGTCAGCCAATATTTAAAAAAGAAAAAATATTACCGCTTCCATGCCTATACATTTACGAGATGTGCATCTTTGTACACACTCATCTCGAACTGTTTCATACGTTCTCTGACCTCAGCACCCGCACTCAAAGAAGTACTTATAAAAACAAACTTAAAGTGCCAAATAAGCAAAAACTTGCACTTTATAGAAAAAATGTTTATTGTATGGCAATAAAGCTCTATAATCGACTACCTGATAACTTTAAGCAGTTCAATGCTACACTTTTTAAAAAGCATGTGTTTTCGTACCTTTTCGTATTACTCAGTACAAATGTTTTTAGGTACGAGTATTTAGATGTTTTGACATAATTTCAATGAACTACAATAATTTTTATTTTTGATTAATAATTTTATAGTAATAAAGAACTGACTTTTTAATTGTAATAATGGCACAGAATTTTGTTTACTTTATTGACTATTTAATATTGTAATTAGACATTAGATAATAACTGTAATATTTGCACGCTTCTTTCGGCAGAAAATGTGGGAATTGTTTATTATTTGGACATCTTTATTGTATACCATATTCCAGCAAATAATAAATATTTGAATTTGAATTTTTGAATTTGAAGAGTTGTTATATTCTAAACACAAGTTTAATTTAATCTGAAATGTGTTTATTTCTGAACAGTTAACATGTCATTTTGTTAGGTATGTGTGCATACCTATACCTCTTTGCCTCTTTGGCTGTTGCTGGCCGTAAACATTTGGATTTATTTTAATTTGGAAGAGAAGTTTGACTTGTGAAAAAAAGAGCAGAGTCTATATTTGTCAGCGCGAGTGTAAAAATCTGGCAAAAGAAATCAAACAAATAAAAGATCTATAATAACATCTAGTCAATTCAGTTAAAATACCACCTCCACCTTCGTTCCACATTTGGACGACCCTGACGACGACGATAGGGACGCCCCCTTGCCAGGTGGACTGATGACCTGAGGAAGGTCGCTGGTGGTGGCTGGATGAGGAAAGCGGGTGATAGTGCGCTTTGACGCGCCCTTGGGGAGGCAGCAGTCCAGCAGTGGACTGCAATAGCCTGATTAATTGATTGAACATGACTGTCATATTCATAGATTCTTGATAGTCTTTTTTTTTAATTTTATATTTAAAATTGGATTTACCCTTGGCCACAATAAGGTCGACTCAAAGGCGCGATTAGGCCGAGGGTTAAGTGCGTTCGCCGAGAAAGTGCCTGTTTACTCTAGCCTTAAAATGATTCTCTGTATTAAGGATGTCCTTGAAACACACAGAACAAAACAGAATGTCAAATTCATCATTCATTATCTGCTCCTTTACATTCTAACTTGGGTCTTCTTGTGCAGAAGGCAGACGCCCTACCAACTACGCTATACAATACAATGTAAACTGTTCATACTGGTCATTGTAAAATAAAAAGTAAGATGCATTTCTATTTTAAAACCAAATCACACGACCTCGCTTGTAATAGACGTTTTGAAAACAACAATATTTGCTAAAAGCTGGGTCCCGTTTCACGACAATTTACAAGTAACAAGTTACAATTTGATATTCATTGCGTGCGTAGCGAATTCGCCTAAACTGTAAGCCCTTATACTTTTATCTCATTGTCTACGCAATGTACATCGAATTGTACTAGTAATTTGTAACTTGTAGCTTCGTGAAACGGCCCCCAGTTGTCACGAATATTGTTTAGGAATCGATACGTTTTATACGTCACATAACCTTAAACTTTACGACGACGTAGTTTTAAAAACTAAAGGGGTTGGTATTTGTAGCACCGACGTGAATAGTAGTCTAGCGTCGTTTCTTTAAAGCGAGATTCGTAGAACCTGATGGCCGCTAATGCACAACATTCTCGGCGACTACGCACCTGACACAGCGTGGACCGACGATCTGGCAAAGACCGCGGGGAGCCGTAAAAATCTTTGGGGGACGCCTTTATATAGAAATGAGCATCTTTCGGCTGACATGTATAGAGCCGTTGTGGTACAGAAGTAACTTCAATTCTTTGCGATTACCGATATTAAGCTGTCATGAAGCTGAACGAATTATGCTTTTATTAATCTGCCTCCAGGCTATAAGGAACCTTGGCCAACCTGGATAAGTCAAATAGGCTGAGGACCCAGGTTGGCCGAAGCAAAGATAACCTGTGTCGGTGGGGGTACTCAAGTAGCGCAGACGCCAGCTGTGAATGTGGAGAACCCTTGCAAACCATAGTTTTAGTTTTAGTTAGTGAGGTGTACCATAGTACACCTCACTAACTGTCCCGCGTGCCCGACCACCTTCTCGCGTGAGGACTTACTTGTCAATAATCAGAGGGCTACCACGGTAGCCGCTTTCTGGGCAAGTAAGATTTAGCCCGTGTTCTTGCCGACACGAAAGAAGAAGATTAAACTATAAGGGGGCGAAGCTTTCGCATTACATTCGATCTAAATCTTGCACAATTGAAGCATCCAATCCAATGAACTTAAGTTCCAAATTTTATTATTAATAGTCTCTAACACTTGATGTTCTTCTTCTATGCTTCTTTACTTTTACAAGACAAAAAAGACGGACTTTCCATTCATAGATTACCTATGGACTGGTTTTCTTATACCATGAAACATATAAGAACTAACACTGAATTAGACATATAAGTGTTGCATTTTCTCTATTATATAACCCAACACAATGCGGGTAACTCCAGGGTTATTATCACTGCAATAACATAACAACTAAGTACGCAATTACGTATAACTAAGTATTGTTATAGCGCGAACACTATGATTAATTATCCGTAGCTCCACTGGTCGGTAGTGGAAGCTATAAATAAAGCCTGGTTTTCTCGGCACTGGACTCTTATGACCTCTTTTTCAATATCATTTTAAAATTTCTATCGAAATCAAAGTTTTTTTAGCTTACTTATGTTGTTGTTGTTAGCTCATATAGGTCTCCACCGAGGGGCTTGAGCCTACCCTGACTTATAATTATTGTAATTTAAGTTGAAAAATAACTTAAATGGCACACTTTCATCATTACAAAATGTATTTTTTTTAATCATCTCCATAATAGGCACTACATCATTTATAAAAACTAACACCTAATTTTAAGTATATACTAACATTTTATTTCGTTTTTTTTTTATTATACAAATTGTTTTTTTAATTTAAATTCACATATGTTATTAAGGAGAATTTGCAACACCTTATGAGGTATCAAATGAGAGACTGTATTTATGTAGTAAGATCAAATTGTTACCATTTGTAAGCAAATACATAAATATGAAATATTGAAAACATTCAAAATTGAGCCTAAAACTCGAGAGGTTTGCTCGTGTTCATTGAAGAGTTACACTATCCAGCTCAATGGTACACCATTATTGTTTTGTCATACAAATAGTACACTTGCGAAGTTTCAGATTGATTGGCAATTAGAAGCTGAAATAGACTTACCATTCACAAATAAGTTTAGTTCAGTATTTTAGTTATATTACAAGTAAAGCTAATAATAGCGTGAAGCATTATTATTTTATCATGAAGCATTATTCTTTATTTTTTATCTGGTATCAGAATTGTTCGCGTGCCTTCTGTCTGAAGCACAGAATCATCTTACATTTCAGACTAATCAGGTGCCTCAGCCAGCAACGTCCTAACCAAACTGAGGAAAGCCTTCCAAAGAGTTTTTTGTTCGACAATGTCCCCATTGGGTTTCGAACCCGGAACCTCCGTAATGAGACCCAAACTCTCTACAGAGACAAGGTAAGGAAAAAAAAAAATAAACTACACAATAAGTACATAGATCAAGACACTATAAAACACTGTTGTGAAATAAAACACGATGGAACGCAATAAGAGGAGTTAAACAAATTGACACAGCGCCGTCGAGCCAGCCCTGCTACCGAGGACAATGGTTTAAAATGGAACATTCCGAGACGTTTGGCTTGGACACTTGAGGGAACAGGGCTGCCAACATCACAGCTAAAGCTCTTGAGCATTTGATACAAGAAATCTTATTACTTTCTCCCGCAGTTTTTATCCTGTTAATTGTAGTTTACATGCAGCATGGTTACGTGGAAGAAATTTCCAGTACCTAGGCTATAAGGCTGCCAATTGTTTTCTATTTAGCAAAATTTGTTTAATATAGTAGTTTCATTGGGAGGACGTATATATGAGCTGTTGATGATGATAGTAGTTTCATTTGTATGTTGTGTGTCTTGGTTGTCGATATACGAATTTAACTGACTTTATAAGGAATCAATTCAAAAAGAAAATCACGGAGTGGTTGTTGGAAAACATGTTTTATTCAGTCAAAAAATTCCTCGATACATCTACATGACATGACAGAACCGTTCTTTAAACTTTTGTATAAGATTAACGAGAAGTGACGAGATAAACGAGAAGTAGATACAGAATAAAACAGCTACCACAAAGAGAATAACAACTAAGAAGAACGTTAAACTTTTTTTTTTTAAAAGATAATTAAGTAAAACTGAGCCACATTAAATTAATTTCTCTGAGGGAGAATGAACTTTTTAAAAGTTTTTAGGGAATCGGCGAAAATATCAATAGTATCCATGCTTTTACATAATGCGTTATATTGCCTCATAAGTCTATTGATAGGTGAGAAGTGACCAAGATTCGACCTGGCTGCATTTTCCGTGAAAAGCAAGTATTTACCCGGACGGGGTAGACGCGAAGGTATACGAAAATTAATGCTGTTCAAGAGAGCGGGAGAATCAATGCCACCCCCCACGATTTTCCATAAAAAGGCATTATCGAGTTGGCACCTTATATCGGAAAGGGAGTCCATTTTAAAATAAGATAACCTGTCAAATAAGATAACTAGGTAGTTTCTTAGTCATGAAACAACTATAAGAAAGATGCCAAAGAAAACGCCTCTGCACGCTCTCCAAACGCTTTGTGTAGATGTCGTAATGGGGGTCCCAAACTACAGAACAGTACTCTAAATTCGAACGAACCAAAGCATTATAGAGAGCTATTTTTGTAGAAGCATTTTTTAATTCCTTTATGTTACGGAGCAAAAAGCCAAGAGTCCTGAACGCCTTTGTCACTATCCTATCTACGTGAATGTTAAAACGAAGTTAGAAACGAGAGTAATGCCTAAATCCCGAATTTGATCAACAATACGCAACTGAACTCCATTAATGTTGTAAACATAACAAAGAGAGTTTTCTTTTTCTGGTGAAGTTGACATGGTAACACTTTTCGACATTAAGATTCATGCCATTTGAATCGCACCAATCAACGAGTCGATCCAGGTCATACTGCAATAAACTGAAATCACTAGGAGATTCAAGCACTTTTACGAGTTTGAATAAATTTAGTTTGAATTTAGAGCCTACCCTGGTTAGATTTCTTCAGTTTAAGTATAAAGGCGTTAGGCAACCCTGTTGTGCGGCCCACGTAATGAGGACCGACATGGCTATTGCGAATTCTTTCAGAGCAGGTGCCACGCCGTGCACTCTTACATAAGTCTGTGCCACAGGTAAAGTAGTCTAAATATGACGCAGAAAGTAAAAATGTTTCATCATAATGACAGAAACAAAATTTAGAAATAAAAGGAATTATTTTTTAAAATAGTTTAGCAAGTCTAATCGCGAGAGTTTAAAATGTTAATTGTAATTTGTCTTAATGAGACTAACGGTATTTGTAAACAAAATATAGCAAATCTTGTCAAGCAGGCAATAATTTTTTATTATTTCTTGTCAAATGTAAAATTCTCTTCAAGCAACCAATAATGTTGGATAATATTCCTCTAAAAAAATACCGCAATAAATAAGAATAGAGTAAAAACTTACCTGAATAAAAAAAAAACAAGTTGAGGAGCCAACAGGACGCCGCAACAAGAACGCTCTTGGGAAAAACTCGACAAAACACAACTCTACCTTGTACTGACTGTCCACCACAGTTTTCTAGCTGTTTTTGAAAATGGCTAAGGATACCTAGGCTACCCTTGTTTCTTCTTCTATCCGTCTTTCGTTTTTTTTATTTCCACAAAGATAAGACTTCTTTGGTAAATAAAGAAGGAAAGGTAATTTAATGCCAAATATATTATTAACATACAGTACAGTAGCAGAAAGTAAACTACGACTTCTCCAGATCCTAGCTATTTCCATACCAAATTACACCAAGATCAATAGGGGATCGGACTGTTCCTAAATTTACCATATTTTATGAATTATTTTTAAAATATAGATTAGTAGCAGACGATTCGCGAAGAAAAAAACAGAATCGGCTGAAAAGCGAATTTACAGTGATTTTTTAAAGTTTCAATATGTCTGTCTCTTTCAAAAACGATTTTTTGTATGGAGATTATATGGCGTTACTACAAATGACGTCACAAGTGCGTATGTGCCTCTCTGTCTAATCTTGAATTTCAAACCTATATAACTCGGTCAATTTTAAAGATAGAACATTCGATAGCAGAACCTAAGAAGTTTGGATTTACAAAATAAAAAAAAAAGTAGTCCGATACCCTGTTACCTTAGAAGTGTTGTTAACAAGCTTACATGCAGACTCAAAATTATTTATAAAGCCTTACAAACTGTCTGACAACTTTAACACAGGCTGCGTAGAGAATTTAAGGCATTAATAAGTATTTGCTAAAAATAAACACATATACACGTGGCCATGCTTACATCCCTTAAGGGTTGAGCTGAGTTTTAAAACTAAATGCATTCAGTCACGGGAAAAACTTCAACAGCTAGAAAATTGTAATAAATTATTTGATGATAATGTATTCTATTAGAATCTAGTGACTAGATTGTCACTTTTCAGTGCTTTAACCCAACCCAACAGGCAACTTTTTTGTGTACTTTTAAGTGAAAAATCGAATAATATGCGTAAAAAGCCATGCTTATCACACAAAACAGATGAATTCCCCATCTAATATCAAATGCAGTTAAAATGTAAACAGCGATCTAGCCCCCAGGCCCCCAACCTCCAAGATACACACCCACTCTCGCGCATGCTAAGCATATATTGTCATGTTAACTCAAACAAGGAGAAACAAAGGCTGCGAGCTTGTATGGAACAATGGCGGTTTTCACGGACGACGGCGTTAGGGATCTGCTTCAAAGGTCGCAGGTTTGATTCCCAGACGGTACGAGAATTATGGGTTTTAATATCTGGTTCGGGTCTTGATGTTGTTTGTAATGTACGAGTAACTAAGTACATCTATAAAAAGGAATAGAAGTTCGTAAGAAAGTAAAAGTGTAGTATGAGTAAGTCTGTCTGCACGGTAGCGACGACTGAATGAATGAATGAATGACTGACGGGCCGATTTGTCTTAAGTTTTTGAAGTGAAAATAGTAGTATAGTAATTCATTAGGTCCATATGCGGCAAAATTAATAGCATGTGCAATTTGGTCTATAAATATACGAGCCCCGGTAAAAAGTTGTAAAGCACGATCTATCCAAGTCGTGCTTTGCGTATTTTTATAAGTTCTGACTTCTGTCGTGTCGTCTTAAGTGTATGCTTATGCACATACCCTTTCTTTATTTTAGTGGTTTAAATATCATAGCCTTGTTTGATTTAAATTTGAAGCATTTTTTTCTAATCAGCACAATTTTTTTATTTATACAAGAAAGCTTTTGAAAGGAAACATAAGTAACATATCTTTATATTACTTTTAACATTATTCTTCTTAAATTTAGTTACAAGTGTTTAGTTATTCTAGAATACTGTAGTGTAGTGTATGGTTGGGTCGTAACAATGGACGCAGTGAATAGAGTCTCCCGGGTTCGCTATCGGTGCAGTAAGGATGCAGTTAATAATGCAAGGTCACAAAAGCCCTGGCGTCGTACTGACCTGGATTTTAAATGAAGTTTGGCGTTTTGGGACGCAAGTTTACAATTATTATTAAAAGATCGTATGTCTTATAGAGCGTCGGTGGTCTAGTAGCTAGGGCCGCTGCCTCCTGTCTGGGAGACGCTGGTTCGATCCCCAGCACGTACCAATGTGTTTTCGAATTTCAAATTCATATATGCGTTTATTCGACGCTCTTACGGTGAAAGGATACATCGAGATGAAACCTGCACAGACTGCACACTCCTGCGGAGAAATTCAAAGGTTGTGTGTGAAGTCGACCAACCCGCACTGGGCCAGCGTGGTCGACTACGGCCTAATCACCTTAATTCAGGGTAGACTCGAGCCCCTCGGTCCCCACGTATATGAGCTGTTGATGATGTTTTATAATGCATGCTAGTTAGCTTGGTGAGTTTGTTACCGAAGTAGGTTTTCATGTAATTTTTACAACATTTATCTGAATAACGCAAAACATCTTGGGTGATAAGTACTTCTTAGTGGTTGGGTAGTTCAGCCCATTTGTTTAAAACAATATTTTTATTTGCAGGCTGAATCAGTAATAGTTGTCTAAAAAGATAGAAGAGAAAATATTCCTTGCTTCGAAAGGCACGTTAAGCCGTTATTCTTAGCATCTGCGGAAGTATTCGTGTTTATGAGGTCACATAAAGAATAAGAAAGGTTTTTTACTTTTTATTTATCTACATAAAGTATCAAGTTCTGCAATCTTGGTGGTTCTTGGTCGGTTCTTTACTGCAATTTCTAAAAATAATTGTCTCAGCTTTTCTTGCAAACGCATTTACATCTAGAGAAACTTTCCAAGCGCATTGCTTTGTTATTCTAGCTAGTTTCTAGCACCCTGTTACTTACTCGGCGGTCGCTCATAAATTTACGACATTTGCCTTCGTCATTTGATTTAATTTATGTGTAATGGCTATTTTAAAAGCTCCTTATTCGTAGTTAGAAAACATAACAATTTGGCATACGGCTACAGCAGCAGCGTAGCAAACTGCTACATGTCTAAGGCTGCGATGAGACGTAGCAAACCGCTACGAATTCTAAGATATCGATGAACTTTACAGGCGGTACTAGTACACATTGAACAAAATATTTCATTAAGAATACAAATTGCAATTATTCATAGGCCTTGCTGCTATAAAGCAGTTACTGTCCTTTTTTATTCTTTCGTAAAACCGTACTAAAAGTACAACATAAGCTTAATTTAAGCCAATTAAAAACTAAGTATAATCTCGTAATGAGCTTACACATTGAAAATACGCTGCACGTAGCGTCTGTCTGTCGTTCGTTTATGTTGTTAGGGGACCCTAATGTGATATCAGGGGCCTGTTCGTTTTAACAGACACAAACTTTACTAGCAGAGTGGATTAAAAAAAGGATAATATTTTAGGGCGTTTGTACACGACTACTTTTGAATACTAAGTACGTATTTTTATTGCGTAGATTTGTGACCGCGAATTATGGGACGTCCCTCGGTTAGATGGAGTGAAGATCTGGATCTGGGCGATTGGATGCGTGCTGCCAAACATCCGGCTAAATGGCGCGCCTTGAGAGAGGCCTACGTTCAGCACTGGACTGCCACAGACAGGCTGATACAGAGTTTGTCTACATACTTCGTCTGTCTTCGGCTGTCGTCGGTCATCTTCGGTCTGTCATAAGCTGTCAGCTGCAATTTACGCAGGATTGATAACGACTTGGCCGTCCAGCGCAACCACGGCTAATTTTACGAGGTGTTCAAACAACACGACCCGCTTGTAGTGCAACGCAAAACTGGATGATTCTTGGCACTTACATCAGCCCACGTCAAAAAATCTTTCATACGTAACGCGTGTACTTTAGGCTACGTTTGCGAAGGCCCTTAAATATAAAATTAGCTTTTTGAACTTTTAGCAACGCGCGTTTGCATTGCTTTGAGTGTATTTTTAGTATGTGTCATCAAAAGTTTCGTATGTTTGTGAATTATTTCAAAACCAATTTAATTACATAATATAACGCTTTGATGTTCTTGTTGGAAATACGTGATTGTTAAAATTATGAGAACGTGGGCGACAGGACGCTAAAATTAAGTTTACAGTAGAAAATATAATCATGTAATTTAAATACGAATAGCATACTAATATTATAAATGTGAAAATATATTTGGATGTTTAGATGTTTGGAGCCTAGGATAGGGAAGGATGGAAGAAGAAGAGGGAGGCCTTTGCCCAGCAGTGGGACAGTCTGGGCTAAATAAGATAAGATAAGATGTTTGGATGTTTGTTCCGCCTTCACGCTTAAAGTACTCAACGGATTTGGATTAAATTTAGAATGGAGATAGTTTGTAACCTCAAAAAAAAATGTGTGTTGAAAAGTCTTAACTACTCGTTTATGTAATGAAAATAGAGCTAAATATCTAGCTCAGCCAGCACTGCACGTGTTAATATTTGAGTGCAACAGCTTGCACAAGAGGCGGTCGAAGCACCTGGGTGTAAGTGCCGTCGTCCGCAGCATCGTCTATACCAGAATCTGCAGGCTAAATGGATCGGCAAGTGTACGTCGACTTGGACTTTAAAATGGCATGTTCTCTTTGCAGATTGTATAAGCTGTATCTTATTTGGAACTTTGTATTAGAAAGTATTGTTTTATTTTAGTGTGTGGCTTTTTACACGACTGCCCAAAAAAGGAGAGTAATGTGATGTTTGTTGTGATAGATGTCTAGAATAAAAACGCCGGTGGTCTAGTGGCTAGGGCCGCTGCCTCCCGTCCGGGAGACGCGGGTTCGATCCCACCCACCACGTACCAATGTGTTTTCGAATTTCTATTCGACGCTCTTACGGTGAAGGAAAACATCGTGATGAAACCTGCACACTCCTGCGAAGAAATTCAAAGGTTGTGTGTGAAGTCAACCAACCCGCACTGGGCCAGCGTGGTCAACTAAGGCTTAATCACCCTAATTCAGGGTAGGCTCGAGCCCCTCGGTGGGGACGTATAAGCTGTTGATGAATAAAAAATGTGATGTGTTTAGGGTTCATGTATGTGTAAGTTTATATTATTTCTTTGTATGTAAGTTTCTTTATTCCACCATAATTTCTAAATACTCGAACAGATTTGTACACATGGGTATCATTAGAATCCTTACATCAGCCCTAGTGACACAGACTATACACATGGGTATCATTAGAATCCTTACATCAGCCCTAGTGACACAGACTATACACATGGGAATCATTAGAATCCTTACATCAGCCCTAGTGACACAGACTATACACATGGGTATCATTAGAATCCTTACATCAGCCCTAGTGACACAGACTATACACATGGGAATCATTAGAATCCTTACATCAGCCCTAGTGACACAGACTATACACATGAGAATCATTAGAATCCTTACATCAGCCCTAGTGACACAGACTATACACATGGGTATCATTAGAATCCTTACATCAGCCCTAGTGACACAGACTATACACATGGGAATCATTAGAATCCTTACATCAGCCCTAGTGACACAGACTATACACATGGGTATCATTAGAATCCTTACATCAGCCCTAGTGACACAGACTATACACATGGGTATCATTAGAATCCTTACATCAGCCCTAGTGACACAGACTATACACATGGGAATCATTAGAATCCTTACATCAGCCCTAGTTGGTTTATCTAGACTTAAATATGAGGAGCTAGATCTAACAATGAAACGACGTAATGCGAGACTGACTTTTATTGATTCTGGCGGTAAACCCGAAATATGCATATTGGAACTACCTTCAATATATACCATTCTCCCCACACTAGTTACAGATAAATATGATTTTGTCAATACAATAATTTTAATAGATCTCTTTTCCCCCTTATAAACTAAGTAATGTTATTGATTCTTACAAACTACATTTTTATTACTGCTTGCTGTTGTTTTTTTTTTACAATTTTATGTCTATAATTATTATGATTTTAGTACCTAAGCAAAACAACTTTTAAATATAATTAAATAAAATCAAAACCATAACGCTGCACCGGTTTTCGAACCCTAACGGACCGCTGTTCTGGAACCGGAGTGCTCTCATCCAGCTGATGGCGTGTTGGAGCAGCGCGCGGGGACGAGGCAGAAGGTTGCGACGTGGTCGCAAGGTCACGATCACGTGCACCTGTCTGTTCGCCGCAAGTTACTGGTTCTGTGAGTTCGGCGCGACTGGTCTCGTTTGAGTTCGAATCCAAAATACAATCGTAATTGCCGTTTGTTAAATCAGTACGCAGTTGATCTATGTGTTTTTTATAAACATTGTTATTAAATATAACATAATACGTTAAAGGGCCAACACGGTCCCCGATTACCCCTTTTTCCCAAGATGCATTATTGCCTTTATATAATTTAAAAAAAACATGATCACCTTCATTAAAGGACCGTTCCTTTTCAACATTTTTATATTCTTTTTGTTTAATTTGCTTCTGACGTACAAAATCACGAGTTGTGGGTCTTAACAAATCAAATGTTGTACGCAAATCCTTACCCAATAATAGATTAGCCGGGGTTTGACCAGTGATAGTGTGTGGTGTCGACCTATACACTAATAAGAATTGTGACAAAGCTAAGTCAGTTTCAACTTTGTCGCGTATCGCCTTTTTTAATGCAGTTTTGATAATCTTAACGGCATTTTCTGCGGCGCCGTTGCTGCTTGGTTTGTAAGGAGTAGACGTTAAATGTTTTATACCGTGGTTAAATAAATATTCCTTAAATTCTTTTCCATTGAATGGTGGTCCATTATCGGACACCAATTCATACGGAAGGCCGAACTGTGAAAATAAGTGACACAACTTTCCTATAGTATGTCGCGCTGACGTACTCGGTACCCTGTACGCTTCGATCCACTTTGAATGTGCATCCGTCACTACTAAATAATAAATTGTATTTCCTGCCATAGTGAAAAAATCTACGTGTAAACGGTACCAAGGCTCCTGCGGCCAGAGCCAGGGGTGCAGCGGCGCGGCGGGGGGCGCGGCGCGCTCGCGGCCGCAGGTCTCGCACGCCTTACAGACACCCTCTATGGCCGTATCTATACCGGGCCAGTAAACATAATTGCGCGCTAGATTTTTACACTTAACAATGCCCTGATGAGTCAAGTGTATTTGACTTAAAATTTGATTCCTTAAAATTCCTGGAATAATGACGCGATGGCCATAAAGTACGCACCCTTGTTCTATACTCAAAAACTGTTTAATCTTGAAATACGGTTGTAAGTCATCCGTGTCACAATATTGCCAATTCATTTTAATACATCTAATTAAATTCTGTAATGTAATATCCTGTGCCGTAGCCTTCGAAATATCTTTAAAATTCAATGGGGTATTTTTTTCTATGAAGTTTATGTAAGAATCTACACGAGTACTTTCATTATTTTCAATTACAGGAATCCTAGACAAACAATCGGCTACACAGTTTTCTTTTGATCCAATACACTTCACTCTATAGTTATACGCACCTAAAATGACTGCCCAGCGCTGGAGTCGACTGGCTGCCATTAATGGCACCCTCTTATGTTCGTTAAAAATTGCTGCTAATGGCTTACAATCCGTTACCAAGATAAATTCCCGCCCATAGATATAGTCATGAAATTTCGTAACTCCAAAAATAACTGCCAGCCCCTCCCGACAAATCTGTGCATAATTTTTCTCGGCCTGAGTTAAGGTGCGCGAAGCGTGCAGTACGGGCCGCTCCACGCCGTCCGCGCCGCGCTGCGCCAGCACCGCAGACACGCCACGCGGCGACGCGTCGCACGTTACTATTGTCGTTAGAGCCGGATTAAAATGTGATAACATCAAACTATTTTTTAATGACTTTTTAACTATTTTAAATGCCAAATTACAGTCCTTTGACCACACAAAGGTGGTTCCTTTCTTTAATAAGTCATACAAGGGGTTCAAAGTTTCACTTAAATTCTTTATAAATTTGCCATACTAATTGACTAAACCCAAAAATGCTTTAAGCTCTCTTACGTTCTCAGGGATAGGTGTATTCACAACTGCATCAACCTTTGCATGATCGGTATGCAACCCATTCTCATCAATGTTGTAGCCTAAGTAGGAAATTGTTCTTTGAAAAAACTTACATTTAGTTGGTTCAACCCTCAATCCAGCCTCCGATAAGATTTCAAACACTTTTTGAAGTCTGAGCCACAGGTCTTTGTGATCCGCACCACAAACAGTTAGGTCATCTAAATAACAAGTTACAAAGGGTATCCTAAATAACTTGTCCATTATCCTTTGAAATTTATTTGGTGCGCACTTAATACCAAAAGGAAGCCTATTGAAACAGAACATACCCTGTTGCGTAACGATCGTGCAAAGTTTACGTGAGGAGTCGTCCAATTCAAATTGTAAATAAGCATTACTAAGATCAATTTTTGCAAAAATCTTTCCTCCCTGCATCGCTGCGAAGATATCTTCAATCCTCGGTATAGGATATTTATCGTCGACTAAAACAGGGTTTAATGTAGTTTTAAAATCGCCGCATAGACGCACCTGGTTATTTTTTTTAATGACGGGCACTACGGGCGTTCCCCACTCGCTCCACTCGACCGGCGAGATGACGCGCTCGCGCTGCAGCCGCGCCAGCTCCGCGTCCACCGCCGGCCGCAGCGCGTGCGGCACGGCTCGCGCCCGCCGCCACACCGGGCTCGCCCCCTCAATGACTTCTAGTTTTATTTTGCATTTACTGAACGTACCAATGCCTGCTTCGAATACGTCTGGGAATTGCTTTTTTAATTTGACAATTGCATCTTCGGAATTAGTGGGTGTATCGCTTTTTAGTACTGTATTTATCAATGGAAAATTAATATTGAAGGCGCGCATCCAATCGCGCCCAAACAATGACACGCTAAAATTATTATCGATTACTATTAAAGTTAAATTTTGTAAAACTCGACCACTAATTTCAACAGAACAAATTAACTGGCCTTTTGGCTTAACAGTTTGCCCACTGTACATTTTTAAATTACCTAAATAAGGTTGTAGTGAATTATTAGCAAAATACATCTTATAAGTTCCAAAAGAAATCACACTTACGGCCGACCCAGTGTCCCCTTCCATTGATATTGGCACATTGTTAATTTTCACTTGGATATCCCAACGTTTGTCCGACGAATGATCACCTAAGTTATACACAACAGCCGCCCCGCCGCTGTCATCGTCTGAGTCGTCGTAGTCCGTCATCGCCGGCGCCGGCGCTTCCGTCTCCGATTGACCGCTCAACCCGTGTACCGATTTTTGTTTACGATGACGACATACCTTCGCAATATGTCCTTTACGACCACATACATAGCACTCACTATTGATAAACGAACACTTGTCTGCGTAATGTAAGCCGTCGCACCGAACGCACCGCGGGCCGCCGCCGCCGCTGGCAGCTGACGCTCGCGTGTTTGTGGTAGCGGCGCGGGCCCCACGGCCGCCGCGCTCGCCCCATAGCGAGCGGCGCGCCGAGCCCCGGCCGCGTCCGCCGCCGCGCGAGTCCAGCGCGCACACCACCTCGCCCCCGCCGGCGCCGCCGCCGCGAGGCCGCTCGGCTTCCGCTGCCGAGCTTGAGTTTGAGTCCCGCATCGCCGCCTCCAGTGACAATGCTATCTCTGACGCCCGAGCAAATGTGAGCTCGTCATCTTTCTCAGTCAAGATACGTTGACGTGAACGCCCACATCGTAATCCAAATACGAACTGGTCGCGTAAGTTTTCTTTAAGAACGGAATCGGGATTAAACTTACAAGCTTTGCTCAATTGCTTCAATTGCACTAAATATTCGCCTACTGTTTGACCTTCGACCTGTTTACAAGCTCGAAAGATCATCCTCTCGGCGATAACAGATCGCTGTGGTGACAGATGGTCTTCAAGTAACTTTTCCAATTTGTCGATGGCAACTTTTTCTGGTTTTTCTGGATAACACAAGTCGATCAACAGATCTAGTGCTTCAGTTCCAATAACTGCTACTAGATAAGTAGGTTGGTCCGAGGGTTTGATGTCGTTAATGTTGAACCACGCTTTTAACCTACTCATGTACGTGGACCAACGATCCACGTGTAGTTTAAACTCGCCGATTGCACTCAAATTTCGAGAACCACTGTCTGCCATTTTATAATTCACTATTTTCATTCAAACACAATAAAAATTTTCACGAATCTCGTCGCCAATGGTTTATCTAGACTTAAATATGAGGAGCTAGATCTAACAATGAAACGACGTAATGCGAGACTGACTTTTATTGATTCTGGCGGTAAACCCGAAATATGCATATTGGAACTACCTTCAATATATACCACTAGTGACACAGACTATACACATAGGAATCATTAGAATCCTTACATCAGCCCTAGTGACACAGACTATACACATGGGTATCATTAGAATCCTTACATCAGCCCTAGTGACACAGACTATACACATGGGTATCATTAGAATCCTTACATCAGCCCTAGTGACACAGACTATACACATGGGTATCATTAGAATCCTTACATCAGCCCTAGTGACACAGACTATACACATGGGAATCATTAGAATCCTTACATCAGCCCTAGTGACACAGACTATAATATTTTTGCGAGCAGTCGTGTTTTTACTGTTATTACATCTGTGTACTTACTTTATGCATATATTATGTAATAAAATATTCCTAGATTTGCTGGGTTTACTCGTACTTACGAAATGATGTGGTTGCTCTTGTGTATGCAATATTGATTTATTCATACCTGAAACAAAACGAATTAAATATTAGTCGTGCAAAATAAAATGAGTTAAAATACAGAACCAAATTATTTCAAGCACAAGACCCATAGCTTGAGTTTAACACTTAAATATACAATTGTTTCACTAGTATTTTTTTAATCGTGTTAATTAAAACACAAAATGAAATAAGCTTTTTTTTTCTATTGGTCCTATACATATTTTTTTTTGTTAACTCTTTTTCGTCGTCAAGTTTCACTCTCGTCACAGAAAAGAAGTGAGAGAAAAGATTGAGAGACTAAACGACGCAAGACACGTATTCCTAAGTCTCATTCATTAGACTTCCTTCGAGCCTTCTAGAAAACAAAAAACCTATTGTTCGTTACAAGTATAACCACAGAACATTTGAGACATTTTACGGGCTTACCGTGAATAACCACAGAATTGTATAACTTAAGTTTTTCTTTTCGTACGGGTACGGGTAATTGCATTAGTTTTATTTTCTTTTTACTACTACCAGTATTATTATAGGTTCACATTATCATGTCGGTTGTCGACCTAGCAACCGACATGATAAGAAATAATATTTTTCATAGCCTCAACTATTACTACGCCAGTCAAGACTTTGAGCTATAAAACAAGCACGATCATATAGACTTTTACATATATTTCAATAAATATAATCAAATTTGATATAATAATGTTTTACTTGTGAGATACTGGCAGTGGACTGTAACGGGCCGTTGTTTTTTTTTTTTGTGTAATACATTACGTTTTCATGCGATTGCCAAGTCAATCTATTTATTTAAAACATAAGAGATTTTTTTACATTGATATGCACTATAAGATGTTGTTAGGTTAGCTTTAGCTAATTACGTAATAACTTAAGACAGAAGGACCCGTAGGGACTTAATAAATTAACCGACCTGGTATTACATGGATCTCACAACTATTTACGGTAGAAGAACTGAGTTGGAAGACTTGGTTTTTTTACAAGTTGTGTTTTTGATGGCATTATAGTATACAGGTGTATACGTATAATACGCACCCACGCACACACACACACACACACACACACACACACACACACACACACACACACACACACACACGCACACACACACACACACTCATACATACATCACTTAATCTCTCATAAACATGTTTATATAATTTACTGTAATTTAAGTTGTACTAACCTGTCGTCCCCCTGGTCCGGTGTTGGAGAGGCTGGCAATCTGTCATACAGGATATCCTAGTACAGATGCCAGTCTCTCACATAGATCATATTTAACTGTACGTCTTAGATTAATATTCATTTAATTTTTATCTATGTGAGAGAAGAATAATAAAAAATATTTATTTATTTATTTTATTTATACACAGAGCAAACGCAAGAACGGCGACAGATTCCTAGTTATTACTAGAAGTAACAATACGAGTGCTTATTGTTTCCAAGAAGATGTTAGGTTAGGTATAGGCGTAGGTAAGGTATTTTATATATTTATATTTATGATTATTATATATTGTTTTGTATCTATGTATATATTGTTTTCTTATCTGCATATCTATATATTATATCTTGTCTCTTCCGTTAGGTCTGCTGGAAGATATTTCTTTAGAAATAAGTAGTACCTGCTGTGTCGTCTTTCATCATGTTTTATGTTTTGTAATTTACTTGTGTACAATAAATCGTAAATAAATAAATAAAATAAGATGTCTTTATTGTACACGCTTTTTTACACATAATATAAAATTTTCTTCGAAATCTTGTGATCGTTCGAAAAACATTTACTAAATAAATATCTACTTTATCATTCGCATTGTACGTCTTCAGCGTCATTTCAAATCAAAATCATTTGTGATAACTCGACAAAGCTTTCAAGATAATAATAAAACAGTGTAAAATTGTTCGAGAATCGACGTGTTAGAAAATCCCTTAATGTGAAGAGAAACGAAGCTTTTGATACCTTGATTGTTAAATATTGAAAAGATTTTTCGTTTATTAGAACATGTACTAATTTATCAAATAATTATTTTTTAAGCATTTGGAGTGGAATAATTCGTAGAGCGTCGGTCATCATCATCATCGTGTGGGTTGTAAAGTCGACAACCGACCTCACAAACCCTAGTGTCAGTGTGCTCTAAGGCCACTGAATTGGCTCATGTAACGACTAGATAGTATAGCTGGGACCAACGGCGTAACGTACCTTCCGAAGCACGGAATCATCTTTTTTTCGGACAATCAGGTGGTTCAGCCTGCAATGTCCTAACCAAACTGGGAAAAGTATCACGAAGAGATTTTTGCTTGACAGTGTCCCCACCGGGAATCGAACCCGGAACCTCCGTAATGGGCGTCGAAATCTCGACCACTCGGCCACGGAGGCTGTTAGGCTGTTAGAGCGTCGGTGGTGCGACGGTTGAGGTCGTCTTACGAATGAAAGATTGCGGTTCAAGTAATAACTAAGGGCTGCATTTTAAGTCATGTCGTTTGCAAACTTCTCGCTATTATTAAAAAAAAAGACATATGGCGTTTTAATCTTTTTGAATTTAGAATTCGAAAACAAAAGAATGATGTTTGATTGGTCGACTAGTTTTATTGTAGCGTCCGCGTCTATTCAAAGGTGACAAGTTGGTTGTAAAAATGGAAATACGGTGTATTTGATTTTTAAAACGGTATGTAAATAAGTTTTCTAACTGACGAAGATTAAAGTGGCTATTAATATTAGGAGTTAGTTTAATAAGGTTACAGGGAAAAACGTAAACATTTTAAAATCTGTCTAAAAATAAAGAAATGGGCAGAAAACAACTGAAACTTGTATCAATATTATTAAGTGTGATAATATAACACTCTTCACGTTGAAAATACTTAAATGGTGTAATATTCTCTAACGTATATTTCATATACTTACAAAGTTGTTAAGTATAAAGTTACTTACTACTAGCTTAACTAAAGCAAGTTTCTCGTGCACACTCAAATGCACATCGACCATACCACTTACATTATAAATATCGCCTCTATCGCAACGTAGGTAACAAAGGCGCTCCAAAACTAAAACTGTCGTGCTTGGCTTGTGGTTAACTGTATCACAAGAACATGAAAATTGTAGTTTATACATACACTATCGTGCGACCATATTATAAACATAAATGACGTTTTGAAGAAAAAATCTAATTAACACGACTCAAGCTCGTATTACAAAGAAACTGCATGCAAGGCATTTAGTCTTGATTAACTTCATAAATTATAAAGTTCTTTAAAATAACCGGCCAAGCACGTGTCGGGTCACGCAAAGTGTAGGGTTCCGTAGAAGATTCTCTTTTCATGATGACAGGAACATTACTAAAAAATATGTTTTCTTTAATGGTATCATATTATTTAATTTTCAAATATCAAATACATTGCGTTCTAAGAATGTATAGCTGAGAAACACTTTCAATATAAAAATTACTCACAAAAAGCTTTTTCAAACTACTCGCATACTCAACAAGCATTCCATTGCTGCTCCGACCGTTCACTCGGATACTGCGGCTCCAAACAAATCTATAATGTTTACGCAACTGTGTCTCCGCGATGGAATTGAAATAATAATGAGAGAGTTGGTCGAGCAACGTGGGTGGGTTGGCGAGGGTTATTCTATATCTTGGTTCTCAAATTCCTACTTTAATGTCGTAGGGATTAAAACTTTTGTTGTGATGATACCTAGTTCAATTTGCCAAATTAAAATCTAGTGCCTTAACTCAAAACTCAGTTATTTTCATAAGTTAAATATAAAGATCAGTGAAAAATGACTTTCGGTACAGTTCTCCCAAAACGTAAGGTTTATAATAAAGATTTGATTATCTATGTATGAGCTAAGGTAGTTGATATCGTCCAGAAGTGTAAAAAGCTAAAGTGGCAGTGGGTTGGCCAGTGCCACTGTCGCGGAACCGACGAGCGTTGGAGCAGACGGGTTCTCGAATGGGGACCACGTCTCGAAAAACGTAGTGTGGAGCGTCCCCTGCCAGGTGAACTGATGACCTGAGGAAGGTCGCTGGTGGTGGCTGGATGAGGAAAGCGGGTGATCGTGCGCTCTGGCGTGCCCTTGGGGAGGCCTACGTCCAGCAGTGGACTGCAATAGGCTGATTGATTGATTGATGTATGAGTTTAGTAACATTAGCTCAACTTAAATTCGACGTTGAGCGTAATTAATAAAATACTAGCTGGCATAGTAAGTTGGCTCGAGTGTTCGATTAAATTCGTGCAAAACTCCATATTTGTCACACACACAAGGATCGATGAAGAGCATTCGCGAGACCTCAGCCGAGTGACTTCTAACAACTCTGTCAAGAGTATCAAACTAAGAAAGAAGAACCTACATTACATAATAGAGGTGGGGATTTACAGAATAACCCCTCAAGACGAAAGGGTACCAAGGGCGGGCAAGCGATGCAATATTCATACCGAACGATATCTGCGAGCGAGCAGACGAACAGCATTGGATAAACACAACTGTAATTGATACGAGATGAGATGTAAACAGTGCATTGCGTATTCTAAACAACGAGATATTTGTTGAATTATAAAGTAGTAGATTCCACTGAATTACGTGATATTATGTCTTACTTATTATTTTTGTAACAATATAAGAATACTCGTAATGTTTTTTGGCTTAAACATGCTTACAAGGCGACAAAAACAAACAAGGTTTAATTTAGCTAAATAATGGGGATAATTCGGGAAGTTGCGTGACATATCTACTCGTATCTTGTACTCAATTTACGAATAAGTTCGTCCATATTTTTCACCCTTTGCAGACAAAAAAGGAGTAGAAGATGGACATCTTAATTTTAATTTTAGAGCTGTAATGTATAACATTGAATTCCGACCTTGATGTCAATCTAAGAAAGGAGGCGTAAAGAAATAAGTATGACCAACAAAAACACAAAATACCTAAATACTGACGAATCTATGTAATGCAAAATCATCCTATGAAAATATACAATTTTTGACGTATGACAGCTTTAAAAAATCTAAAACTGAGACCTACGCCCAACTTTCTACAAAATACAAATCAAATCAGATTATTTATTTGTGTTATAAATACATTGAAACGTACAAAAACATGTTTCGCTAAAATACTAGCATACAAAATTAATAATAAACTACACAATAATATAACCTAGATTTCTAAAAAGACATGTTAACAATTCAGACACATTTACGACTATCTAGAATCTAAAATTACAGGTATATTAAACTAAAAACTAAGGTCCCACTGCAAAAAGTCATTTATACTATAAAAAATATTTTTCTGAAGCCATTGGTACACCATTATATAATATTATAAAGGATTTGTCAAATACGCAAGAAAGTACTTGAACAGTCACACGGCACACGATTAAATTAAATTGGTTTTTTAGACGTCTCGTCTGACGTCATTACGACGTCCTACTTATCTAAATATAATCTTCACGCTATAAGGGATCTGTCTACACACTAAAGTCTGAGATTCTTCAAGTTAAAAGGTAAAAAGAGCTTGAACTTCTCGCATATACCAGTACGGATACCTGTTAGAGAATGTGCCAACAAAAAAAAATATAATATAATACTAGTGGTTGTATGAGCTGTAGACCTCGCGAATATTATTTTTTTCGAAATAGCTGATATATGTCAAAGTCAAAATAATTTATTTCCATAGGATGTTATTACACCACTTAGATCCGTCATTACATTTTTTTGGGTGAGTTCACTAACACAATGGCGGAATCTGTGGAGAAGAGCTCACCGAAGAAACTCCACAGTCGTCGCATCTTTTGCGTTTCCTTTTTTAAATAAAATATGTTTAAAAAAATATGTTGTAAATATGTTTTTTTACATTATCAACAATTTCCAAAATCTGACTCAATAAAAAACTCTATATATTTATAACAAACAGATAGAACAAACAGACAGACAGACAGATGGGCATACAAAAGCGATTTTGGCCAAGCTGAAACGGAGACACTTCGCGCTCGCTCTGTCAATAATTAGTCATAAAAACGAAAAGGAAACGAATCCAGGTAGGATTTTAAAATTAGGAATCTTATTTTCTTGCTCTTGTATGAATTCCTGAATCGAATCTGTTTAAAGTACTGATGTTTCTAAATCGATTACTAACCACTGTGTTTATCATATTTATAAAATAAAAAATAAAATCAGTTTATAATAAAATAAATCTTTTGCTTTTTTATCGGAGTCCCAAGAGAAATCAAGATCCTAATGTAAGTGACCAGCCTAACAACCCAAATACTAATACCTTGATTCCATTAGCCTGGGGTCCGAAGCCAAGGAGTGCCAAAGGGTTCGATGTGTATAGCCCTTTAAAACCGTCGCGCGAAATTCACAGAAATGATAATCGACTTTCTTTTACCGCACGAACGATGAAAATGCTTTTTGATGTCGCTATCTATCTTCGAATTTGCGCTTAGAATATTTCAGTGAAAGAATTTTGATAGACTGACTGTGATCATTGATCAAGGATATCTCTTATCGCCAAATTGGAAGTTATTTTTGACAGATAGTTCTCAAGAGAAAATATTTCACGAGTGAAAATAGCGTTAGATTAAAAAGTTGTATTTTTAAATTTTTACGGGTGTGTTAAGTAGAAAACTAGTCTTGCTCTTGATCATGTGGACCGCAAAATAGTAAGTAAATTTGAGAGATGAGGCTTTCATACAAAAATACGGGTTATTATAATCTTTTTGTCGTTCAGCGCTCGGCTCTCGCCCGCCCTACTATAAATGCACATTACAAGCAAAAAACTCCTAACTCTTAATTTTTTCGAAATCTTTGTATAAGTAGAGACCACGAAGGTAAGTTTTATTAAAAAACCTTTGACACATCAATCTAAATGGAATAAAAACAGAAGTCACCTGTTTATTTATTTAGGAATATTTTAAAAAATACCGGTTGATTTGATTACGTGCGTAACAGTGAAAATTGTAGTACTTTCGTCTGTAATTACTCAATCACAAAATTATTTTTTTAAACGTATGTCAACCCAAGGGCGGCGGTAGTTCTATTGTTATAAATGAACGTTTTATTATATTTATTCAGGGTGAAAGAAACTACTTGCGATTGGGGTAAAAATACTGATGTAATCTTAACTTAAGGTGAAAATAATGAAACAACACGATTAGCACGCCATTACTTTTGTTATTTCAGCCACCACTAAGCCTATTATTAAAGCCTTGTTTATTAAAATTCTTGATCACATAACCACATACGGTATACTTGCACTATTCCGCGTTACTTTATAGTCTCCTGTATCCAAAGGTTGCCTGGAAGAAATTGCTACGAAGCAATAAGGCCGCCTAACTGTACATGACTACCTGTTCTTACTTCCACTCTGTCATTTATTATTTCTGTGTGTGCAATAAAGTATATTCATTCATTCATTCATTCATTCACATCACATAATTTTAAGCGCTTAAAGCATCTTTGTATGAGGCAAAATGCAGTGTCTTGTTCGATATACATTGTGTTAGGTATGTGTACATACCTATACCTCTTTGCCTCTTTGGCTGTTGCTGGCCGTAAACATTTGGATTTATTTGAATTATTTGATATATCTAGCTTTTAGTTAAAAAACCACCTCCACCGTCGTTCTACATTGCTACTCGCACACGGGTTTTGTCGCTCCTTATCGGAAGGTCTATCTACTGCAACAGCAATGACGGTTGTAAACATCAATTGGACGTAGTTACACGAAAAGGATCCAATCCACAACATTGTCAAAAATTACTTACGTACACAAAACTGACCGCAAATAATACCAATCGTCCCATAAATGTACTATTAACAATAAAAATGTTTTAATGTTTCTCACAAAACATAACACGTAAAATTATCTTGAAACAAATACCTATGAAGAAATATAATTTTGAACTTCAAACTTCAATATCTGAAAAGTAACTTTGTGTGGATTGGATCCTTTTCGTGTAACTACGTCCAATTAGCTATGTTAGAGGTCTTTGGCAGTTCTATAACACTGATACCAGGGTATATGAAGTCAGTTGTCGACACGACGAAGAACAAGAAGTATCCGATACAAGTATAAACCACGCTTTAATTGGTCATCTCATCACACACATACACGTAGTAGTGTAGGATGAGAGAACTTGAGATTGTTCTTTGATATGAAAATTAAGAAGGAAAGAAATAGAAGAAATATAAAAATGCGGGCGTTTAAAAGATAAAAGATTATAATTTTATTGCCTTTTGCTTCGTTTCTGATGAGCAGTGGGACGTAAATACATCATACTTAAACTTGACAGATTAAGGTGATCGATCAATAAAACATTTGTTATATTTTTTCCTTTTAATACAAACTTAGGGACTACACATTGAACAGGGAACGGGCAGCAGCGCTTTCTGATACAGTAACCTTTCAATCTGCGATCTCCAACCCGCCTGCCAAGCGTGGAGATTATGGCAAAACCAAACACTTAAGTGGAGGAGGCTCATAGTCCAGCAGTGGACTGTAACGGGCCGTTGATGTTGAATACAAACTTTCATTTTATTAACCGTCAAGTAAATCCGATAACTACGTAAACTAAATCAAACTCAACAACTAATTTATTTCAGTTTCGGTCTAGAATCTAGATACAATTTCTATTATAAGTAAAGTCTAAAATTTACGGTGGTAGTTTCAAAGCAAGAGATAGCAACTAAATCGCGTCAGCAAATTTCGTATCTACGTAACGTAGTCTACGTTAGATTTAAGCTGTTACAAAGAGCCAAAAGCGCTGTAGGATTATATAACAAACTGTGGTGAATTGAGTCTAGCTCACTAGCTGCTTCATTTTCAAACAGTTGGCAGACAATTCGTCTAGTGAGTAGTTTATCTTATCTGTTTAAAAGGGGTAATTGGAATGACCGTACTGACAATGTTTTAAACCAACTTCGTGGTCGAGCAGTAGAGAGTTTGATATTCATTACGGGTCCGAAACAAGATCAACCTGAGGTAAGACATCTGTACAAGATATAAAGTACATCGAATAACATTGAACCTTCTAAAAGGGTCGAGGGGTTTTGTATTTATAGATAGAGAAAGGCGTATTCGAAAAACACCTTTTCTCTTCTTTAGTATCTCTTTCACGTACGAAAATTCAGCATTGAAACGTTTTTAAGTATTGTTACTCTAAGTGAAAAAAAGGAGATTGATATCAACTCTATTATTAGAATAGTTTTGAATCAATCACAATCCGATAAGAGAACATTAAAAGTACAGTGGGTTTCGTGCAGCTCAAGAAACATTCACATTTCAGAATACTTGAAAGTTATAAGTGTTGCCAAACTATCGATCGATAGTTTTCATTTAAAAATGTTACCCTATTCCGATAGCTCAAAACATGGAAATGCTATCGATAGTATTGTTGCTCGTGGATAAGATACTATACATAGTATTCATACTACCGAACAAAAATATTGTATTTCATTTCTTAATATATTATCTACCTACAGTATCTAGTATCGCTAACATCGATGATTTTTTGCCTATGAGCAACAATACTATCGATAAACCAGAGCACATAAATTATTCGCAGAGAGCATAAATTATTTGCTACCTTTTTGTGTCGCACGATCGCCACGATCGCCAATGTACAGAATGGGCCAGACTTATAATAGTTACTTCAATAACATTGATATACTGGCGGTTAAAGCAAGTGTGTTCAAAAAAACTACTTTTGTCTTCTGTCTCTTCTATCTCTATTATTAGTTAATTGTCGTCCACTCTGTTTTTTGTTTCATTTTTTTTTGCTTTATTTAGTATTTATTTAGTACAACTTCTGTCTATCGTCTGTATTGTCTCATTTTAGGGTTTGTTACTCAGACTGTTTTTTTTTTTTGAAATTGTAAAATCTACCATACTATTAGTAAGTTGTGGTTATCGATGCTGGTTACATAATTATCTCATACTAGATTAAGTTAGTTATCTAAGTAAAATTTATTGTGTTAACTGTTTGATAACCCAAATAAATATAAAAAAAATAATAATTAATCGATAGACAACCGATAGTCACATATCGCCTATTCATCTTTTTAGTCTCTTTTCTCGCCCAATGGCCGCCAACTGCCTTTTCCTGTGCTTGTACTTATGTTCATAAGTGCAATAAAGAATATTTGTATTTGTATAACGATCGGCAACACTAAACCATATTATTGAAGAAACAACAAGAGCTGTAACAACTCACTTATTTCATTGACATTCCATTCCTGTGGAGGTCATACATAAATAGCCAGCACTCGTACAATTTACAATGGACTCAGTCGTGCGACGTCGATGCGTGACATACGGTCGCGTGTCAAGGTCAGCGTTAACACTGTCACTGCCAACTTCTGCTACGAATACACCAATAGTCAATACAAGCGATCCACAATGGAGTCGTTTCAAAAGTGACCAGTTGGCGAAAATGACAAATTAAAGAAACAGTCCAGTAGTGGTCTAACTCGGTCGTGCGACGTCGATGCGTGACATACGGTCGCGTGTCAAGGTCAGCGTTAACACTGTCACTGCCAACTTCTGCTACGAATACACCTATAGTCAATACAAGCGATCCACAATGGAGTCGTTTCAAAAGTGACCAGTTGGCGAAAATGACAAATTAAAGAAACTGTCCAGTAGTGGTCTAACTCGGTCGTGCGAAGTCGATGCGTGATATACGGTCGCGTGTCAAGGTTAGCGTTAACACTGTCACTGCCAACTTCTGCTACGAATACACCTATAGTCAATACAAGCGATCCACAATGGAGTCGAGTGGAGGTAGCTTTGACGTCGAAAAATGATTTGTAAAAATCTTAATTCGAATAAAAAATTTTGACTTTGACTTTGAGTCATTTCAAAAGTGACCAGTTGGCGAAAATGACAAATTAAAGAAACAGTCCAGTAGTGGTCTAACTCGGTTGTGCGAAGTCGATGCGTGATATATGGTCGCGTGTTAAAGGCAGGAATTGTTAACTCTTTCACTGCTAACAGTTGTTTCGACATCATAAAGTTTACAACTCGAAAGAAAATATGGAAGTATGGCGATGTCTTGTTTAACGCGTCTGTCTGTCTAACTGAAGGACCGATTACAATGGTTTTTAATCGGGGTACGAGTAATAGGGGATCGGACTGTTCACCATATTTTATGAATTATTTTTAAAATATAGATTAGTAGCAGACGATTCGAGAAGAAAAAAACAGAATCGGTTGAAAAATGAATTTACAGTGATTTTTTAAAGTTTCAATATGTCTGTCTCTTTCAGAAACGATTTTTGTATGGAGATTATATGGCGTTACTAACAAATGACGTCACAAGTGGGTATGTGCCTCTCTGTCAAATCTTGAATTTCAAACCTTTATAACTCGGTCAATTTTAAAGATTGAGCAAAAATTATTTTAATGTTCGATAGCAGAAACTAAGAAGTTTGGATTTATAATATAGATAGATAGATAGATAAAAAGTTTTATTCAAAAATCTACATAACACATGTACATACATTTAAGAAAAAAAGATACAGAAAAAGGAAATAACAAAAAAAAGAAGTACCTATGCATGCACATGTGTGCTGCAGTGATTGAAAGGGCCATGGCTCAGTGTAATTAGCCCAAAGGGCAACACTGATTTTCAGCCGTCACCCGTGGATGACTTGCAATCGCAAGCAGAACAGAAAATAAAAATAAGTAAAAACTGTGGGATAATGACCTAATTGTAATAAAAAAGAAAGAAAATCGATGAAACATATATGTGCGTGCAGTTTATTTATGTATTTGAAATTGTGGTGTTGTGAAAGTGCGTGTTTAAAGTTGCAGTACCTACGACTGTTGCGAAAAATTATAATGAAAAATTTTAAATGCACTAATTCCAGACAACTATTGGAATTTTCGTTGTTCATTGAGCAGGTGAAGTTTTAAATTGTTGAGAAACGAGAATTTGTTCGATAATTTTCTTAATGGCGGTGGAATGTCATTCCAACATTTTGTTGCCTGGAATCGAAAGCTATATAATAATATAAAAACTAACTAATATAAAAATAAAGTAGTCCGATCCCCTATTCTCACTCAGCTATGTTTGAGCACAATCTTTCTAGCGATTTTATAGTAGCTATCGGGGTATTTAGGTATTTAATTGATATGTAATTTATAATGCTGTGTTTGTGTTTCATCTGTCTTCTAGTGGAAACTGAGAACGAGGCCTATTTAATAACTTTAAAGCGTTCACTTGAAAACTGCAGTGTATGAAGTGAAGAAAGCCTTTTAAATTCTCAATTCCCAGAAACATCTGACATGAAATGAAAAAGAAAATAAGCGGTGAGGCCAGGGCATTTAACGTATTAAAATATACAGCAGTCATTTCGGGGCAGCCTGTGTTTTATCGGCTGTTGACAATATTTATGGTTTTCGATCCGAAATATTTATGGTGCTTATGTTTTTAATGTTCACTCGTGCTGAGAACTGTGATGAAAGGATTTGGAATATAATGAAGACATTCACCCACACGACCAACATATACTCTTTAACTACTGTTGTTGGATTTTGAGGCAGACTACTCATCGATGTAAGATATTTTATTTTTACCACAGATTACGAGTACATAATAGTACTCACCAATAACAGGCTTGTCTATGGTTAGTAATAATGCCTCGCAATGGACTGAAATACGTTGATGATGATCTCTGCGACGGTTTCCGGTCATACGATGATAATTAATTGCCATTGGTCGATCATCAACCTTACAACCCAGACGAAATGATGATCACTTTCCTTCCTACTCGGCAAATCAAACGGGGCGTAAGTTGGTAGGGTAGAGACCATAAGCTATTGAATTAAACACACTAATACTGAACTTTCTGCTAAAGCGGTAAACACTAGTTATTAGAAAGAAAGAAAGAAATTATTTATTATTATTAATTATTATTACTATTTTTTTTAATTAGAAATCAACCTAAGATCTTTTAAAAATAAAACTTTTAATGTTATCAACTTGTTTCAACCAAGTTTTTATATTCGAGATAGACGTTGAACTCGATAATAACTACCTACTGTAATACAACTTAACCTTATTAGTTTAAAACGATTGTATTACAAGTTAAATAAGTTCAGAGGATACTGTCCATAAATTATGAACCTTTTATTTATATTAATAATCAGGCAAACTATCGTCACCTAAAGGCGACTGCTGTATCTATCTATAACAAGTTCATAAATATGAACAAGTTTTTCCGTGTTTTGGAAGGCACGTTAAACCGTTCGCGGTATAAAATATTTAAAACAATGCAAACGGTAACAATAAATATGAATATGTCCACAAGCCATTGCTCTAATTACCCCATAAAGGTAGGCTCGAGCGGTTACATCAGAGAAACCTAAAAGAAAAACTCAGTTGAAATGTCTGGGTTGTAAGCTCTAAAGCCCGGGGTTTTAACGCTTTTTGTCCTGGTTAACAGATTAACAGATTGTAATCCCACCATGGGGTTGTAATATAAACCAATAACGAGGACTCCAAAAGCGTGTTCAAGCAGTTAAAGCGTTAGATTGGGGCCCTTAAAGCAAAAGCTACTGAATGTCAATGAGCAAACACAGTTTCCATTCAAGTTGAATGTAAAGTTCGCGGACCTCAGCCCTTAGGACTTAGGAATCAAATCGACGAACGAAAAAAAAGAATAAAAAAAGATTTTCGTTATAGAATGTAACAACTGAAATTAAAGTGCCAATTTTATTTCAAGTACCGTACCGGACCGAATTCAGAAAGAAAGCGATTTTTAAAATTTGCCCACTCTGCCAGCTATTTTTGAATAGAACGCTCAACAGGGCAAAATAATCAATAAATGTGAAAATATATTTGGATGTTTGTTTCGCTTTCACGCCTAAACTACTAAACGAATTTGGATACATTTTTAATGGAGATAGGTTGTACCTTGGATTAACACATAGAATACTTTTTACAGGAAAAAATCTTATTCCCACGGGAAAATCTTACACAACGCGAGCGTAGCCGCGGGCGGACCGCTAGTTTGAAATATTTTAATGCAATATAATTCCTTTTTTATATTCCTTGTACCTAAAAACATTCGAAATAGAAATAGAAATTATTTTTCTATTACTAATCGCTTCCGAAAATATTTTAAAATATAAATATTTTACATACTGAATACATTCCTTTTGTATTATAAATAATTAAATGCAAGTTCTTGATAAATTTTGGGCAATCGACTGAAACAACGTGTCAAAGAAATCAGATAGCATACACGCTATACAAACTCAACGATATCAATTTATTAATCTTGAGATTTTTTCTAAAACGAGTTTAAGGACCTAAGTACGTGTGAATTTTAAAACAAAGAAAAACTATACTACTTAATATAATTAATGAATAGTACAAATAAAAATAGGTACCAGAGTGAGATCAAACGTAGGTGGCGTAATCTACTGCCAAACTAGTTTACAGTCTTACAATAATAACATCTATACATTTTATCATAAATGTCATTTTATTACTACAGTTTTTTTTAGTTCGGGATCAAGAATTACTTGACTACAAATATAGAGGTATTAAGTGATTAACTGAAGTAAAGTGGACAAGAATCAAGATGAGAGTGAAAACCCCTGTCTACCCCGCAGGGAACACAGAGTGAAGAAACCTCAACTCAAGTTTCGTCAAAATTCAACATCACTACCCTCAAGTATTCTGTCAGCGTTGCCTGTCGTAGACAAACTACATTTTAGCTACGGCGTAGACGCGGCTACGAGTGCCGTAGCTCGTTGCTACGAACAGATTCAATTTTATGTATACCTCTTCCGTTGAAATTGAAGAAATGTGAAGAACTTATATGAAGAGCGGTTTGGTTGGTTAGTTTAAAATATTTAAACGAAGGAATTCAACGTTTTATGCATTTTGAAAGCGGGATTATTTTTAACTTACAAAATTGATGGTGACTACTACTACATTACTATCAAGTTCATCAAGACTCAATTTATTGTACTCATTTCGATTATAAGATTGATAAGAAACTATTCGTTAAAAAAAATATTAGTTAAGAAGATTACAAAATCTTAACTAATATATTTTTTTAATGAAAAAGAAACACAATTATTGGTGGAGTTCTTATGTGAAAATCCTAGAGAATCACAGGTAGCCCCGAATACAAGTGTTTCTACGTTAAAAGTTACAAATGGAACCGAAGAGCAACATCCAACCACAGGCTTAACTTTGCTAATCCCTCCCAAGAGCGAGCTAGACGGTGTATCTATCCTGTAATGATGACGTCTTTTGTAATTATTAGTTTTTTAATAAATAAATAAATAAATCTATATCTATGTATAATATAATAAACTTTGTATTGTCTGGGTGAACGGACAGACAAGAGGAACAAATCATAATCGTGTCATTTATTACTTCATGTGTGTGGTGTACATAGGTGTAACAAATGGAACATGATGAAATAGTTCAACGAGTTAGGACTTAAATCTGTATTAAAGTATTCACACAATGTATTTGACGCATGTGGAGTTTTTCTGTACATTGTGTAGTGAATTCATACAAAATGATATAATGACGTAACTAAAAGTGTACGAGTAAGAGTCCTATAGTTAAGTAAAATGATTCGTTTAATTTCAAAACTAAAGTCATCGAGATTCTCGTAATGAAGTTCGTTTTCCAGATATTTATTTTCTATGAGTTAACAACTATAAAACCGTGGTCAAAACGGTCCACTTCAATCTCGACTAGTTTCAAAATATGCAATTTTATTAGTTTTTCAAACTACATAAAGAATCAAATTTTAACTTAGTCATATTTTTTTAGTTGCTAAAACCGACATCACTATGCAGTTCGTTTTTTTACGGTAAACGTATACGTGAACGTGCATTGTGGAAGCCTTTGTCGTGAAGCGGCTTTCTTGATTAAAGGTTTTTTTAGGGTGTTTTCTTCTTTTTACACAGCGTTTTGATCCAGAGCAGTGTTATGGGCCAGAATATGTTAGAAATTTTGTGAACTACGGCCGCAGTGGCCATTTTCCTTGACCTCTGCCTACATAGAAATTATAGATGACGAAAGCTCTTGTAATTCTTCAACATAACATAACGTTATCCTATTTGTATGTGATGGGCTTATGTAAAATAAATAAGATAAAAACGACAAACGAAAATGCAATAAAAATCCGTTTAAAAATAATTATAATACAATACCTTACATAGCATAATCCTTGTTACGTTACAATTTAAAAAGTTGCAAGAGAGAAGAGCCGGCACAATGCGGTAAATTATGTGCAGTTTTTCGCCTCTCAAAGTTGGCATTGTGAAAGTTTCACTATCTGAGAAAAACCACTAAGAGTTTAATGAATTTTTCGGTTCACTGGTCCGAGTCTCACAATGATATGATTATTATTAATTTTATATGAAATAAAATTGAATTGCTCTTTCGTTTGTTATAAAATTAATATTGAAAGTAATGATGGAAAATAAATGTCACATTCAATGAAAATTTTACTGCAGATTAAATTATAAATATCGTTATTATTTTTGGCGATAAAACTAGATTAATCAGATTTAAAAACAAAATCAGTTGTCAAGATTTTCTGTTTGCAAGCCGTAGTTTATAAACAAGGATGTCTCTAGTCAATATTTTTAGGCATGCAACCAAGCGTTCTTAATATATAGGTACATATACGTTACACATACCGTACGTGTCGTCGTCGTTGTTACGTTATGGACTTGTCTAATGTAATTTTTCTAGGTTATAAGGTCAATAAATTATTCGATTTGCTTTTATGATTTGACGCAACATCAACATCGTCAACGGCCCGTTGCAGTCTACTGCTGGACTATGAGCCTCCTCCACTAAAGTGGAGGGTTTTGCCATAATCTCCACGCTTGGCAGGCGGGTTGGAGATCGCAGATTAAAAGGTGCAGCATTACTGCAGGTTTTTTTAATAACCTTTTTGGTATGGCTCTTTTTTCTTTTGGCCGGTTTTTATGTCACATTTTCAAATTTTAAAATTTTCTTGGTTTGACCTTTTTCTAAATTGTTTATTGTTTTCTCAGTTGTCGTCTGTCAGGAGATGGAAACGTTTTATCCCTTGAACGTGGTTGAATCTTACGAAATAAATATCTGGAAATGATATAAAACCTTGGGACACTGGGTTATTATCGTCTCTTGCTAATGCGATAATTTTTGGGACAGGCTCCTACTTTAACCTACTTTTACGTTGGCCGGGTAAGTCTTGTGCTGTCTTCCTCCTGGTTTTTATCGACGTACTTTTCTCTTTCCTTGTCTTGGTCGGATGGCGATTATTTCCTTGTGCATCTTTACAGTGTGTTTCCGGTCTCTGCGGCACACACACGAGGGTCCCTCCGTGCCTTTCTCGTTCACTCGCCGTGGTTCCGGACCCCTGAGGCCACCGGGCGTTGGACGTGCCTGGACCCCTGCGTTGTGCGCGCCCGCGCCCGTGCCAGCTGAGTGCCGCAGACCCGCGCTCCGGCGTTCCCCCCTGGGACTGCCCATCATTTTTTAGCCTTTTTTTGTATCTGTTTTTTGTATCAATTTTGTATGCGGATTTTGCCAAATTTAAATTCCTTTTCTAAATTCTAAAAAGGCCCTTTAGGTTTCTCTGGCCCTCCTTTTTTTGGTTCCCGTTTGGCTTTACTCTCCGGGGTACTCCGCGGTTTTGGTACACCTTCCTGCATCGATACACCACAACACAACACTACTCCAGCGACACGATTTCGACGGAGTCCCCTCAGGACTCGACTCTCGGCTCATGCTTGGCAATTTCTAGGCCTTTTCAAATTTATATTATACCGTTCGGACAAATTTAACCAACTCTTTCTTTGTACACCTAAATTTCACGTTTCGCCTGTGGTCGTCGACCACAGGTTAGCTAGCTTTTTTTTTTTAACGCTACAAAGGTTACTGTATCAGACAGCGCTGCTGCCCGTTCCCTGTTCAATGTGTAGTCCCTAAGTCGCCTCTTACGACACCCACGGGAAGAGTAGGGGTTGGTGACAAATGTATTCTACTCTGCCGTCACCACACGGCTAGTGACGTTTGATTTGACGCAAGTATGGTAAATTACATTAACTCTTTGAATCTTTTAGTAGATTTCCTCACGATATTATCTTTCATGTACAAAAGATTAATACATTCCAATGAATCCATCTAAAACTGAATCAAATCGGAAAGTGAAATCCTCTTCTAACGCATACAAAAACACTCCCTCTAAGAAAGGGAAGAAAATTAAGTCGAACATCAAAAGCGGACTCAATTATAAGAGCGTTATAAGAGTTGAAAGGGTATAAAGCTATCTCCTAATGGGATATGTTCACAAAGAGCGCAGGTGCTCCCGAATCTTCCGAATACCGTAATTGAGAAATATCTTATGAGTTTTTTTATTGAGAAATATCTTATGAGAATATTACATTATAAATCATGAATATGAAGCTTTTGCTGAGTTATGAACGTGTTCTAACTATACAGTTTAAGTGTAGGTACAGAAGCTTTATTTAAAATAGTTAATGAAAATTAATTAAAAAGGGAATGAACATTAATCTTCAACACTGTATCTTGGTGACATAATTGAAATGCGCTGTTGGCCCGGATAGCCAGAGTAGATGCAGGTCTAAGTCCACTGCCGAAACAAATTTACATACAGTTTAAAATAAAAAGAAAATGTCCATCGAATCTTACTAAGTTTTGTTCAATTCTGAGCAGTGGCGTGCACAGGGTTTTATGCCAGGGTAGGCAGACAGTCAGAAAAAAGGGTGGAAAATAGGATTTGCTCACCAAAAAGTTGAGTAGTCTCACAGGTACTTTATTACCCGACTTTTTCATCTATGCGTACTATAATTTGTACATAATATAAGTTGTCTCATAGGCAGTTATATTAATAATTCAACCGTGAACCCTTGATTCGAAAGCCGTGCCCTGTTGATAATGAAATCAATTATACTGCCAAGGTCTGTGACAATGACTTTAGTGACTTTCAGTAAGTACTTACGTACTCAGTACTTTACGTAATACGTAGTCACATATTATTATTAAATTACGAAATTTTCGAGGAATCTTTTAATCTACCGATATGGTAAACGACTGGCATAACAGAATACAATTAAAAATCAATTCACGAAATGAGTCCAATCCCTTTCAATTTCATATATTTTACGCTACGTCGTAGTTTTGACAAGAGAACAATAAAAATTATGCTCTGCAGAAGTCTGTAGATATTTAAAATACATTCAGCAGGTTTCCCCTCCAGGCTTTTCGTTTAAATATCGTTTATATTGTACAATTCTATTACCCTTTTTCAAAAGTGTTTAAATTTTCGCGCTGACTGTTTTAAGATAGAAGATCTACGGTTGGCAGGTTCACGACAAGTGTGAACTCACTGTGGAGAAGAACGGCCTGAAGTTTTTGGTCCAACCATACGATACACATTGATTTTTTCTCTCATACAATCATCAACGCCCCGTTACAGTCCACTGCTGGACTATGAGCCTCCTCCACTTAAGTGGAGGGTTTTGCCATAAACTCCATGCTTGGCAGGCGGGTTGGAGATCGCAGATTAAAAGGTTACTGTATCAGAGAGCGCTGCTGTCCATTCCATGTTCAATGTGTAGTCCCTAAGTCGCCTCTTACGACACCCACGGGAAGAGTACGGGGTTGGTGACAAATGTATTCTACTCTGCTGTCACCACACGGCTTGTCATACAATACACTACATAAATCTGTGATATTTAAACACAGCTGAAACTTAAATTTAATTCCATTCTTATTGTTTCGTTCCCTGGGCTCCAACTAAATTAATTTCGCGTCTATTTACTGCAAATTATTATTTCAACTTTCGCAACCTGCAATTCCAGAAAGTTCCTTTCGCTCTGTAGCCATTCAGCTCTAGAACTTTCCTGCAAATAACATTTTCACCTCCATTTCTGTTGAAAAACTTTTTTTTTTTAGAAACTTTTAATTATTCCTTGGGCTCGATCATTAAGCCGTGACGACCAGGAGAGTGACTCGGGTGACTCAAACGGCCATACAATTAAGCCACGAGCGCGGTAAAGAAATATTTACACAGTAGTGTGTTGATTAATAAAGACAAATTTCAAACTACTCGTCGCCAACGCCAATGCCATCTATTATAATATAATCGCACGTCATAGAAGGTGCTTTGATAATGTAATAAACATTTTATCTATATGACGTTATCTTCTTTAAAATAAAAAGAACATATTTGGGAAATTTAAGTAATTTATTTATTAGAGCTGAAATTCAGGATGAATTGATTATGCTAACAATCTTACCGCCCGGCTTGGTACTACCTAACCGAAAACTCTAAAAAATCCCTGCCAAAAGTTCCTCACTAACTTCAGTTACTGCATGAAATAGCTAAAACTTTTTTTTACCGTGCCTTAAGATTCCGTTTACCAAAGAATCTTGGGTGAAAAACTAGCCTATTTTCATTTAGATTAAACAGGGACGCTTTTATGTTAGAAAGTAATAAGCCCACGCTGTTTTTTTTTCTGATCTACGGTTTCACGTGACAGTTAGTAGAACACGTGGATCTGTTTCGATCATCGTAAAATATCCTATCATCATACAGCGGCTTTCCGTGACCTTCACTAGATCGTCGGTCCACCTTGTGGGGAGCTTACCCACGCTGCGTCTTCCGGTGCGTGGTCGCCATTCGATAAAAAGCCGAAGCCCGTCGGTTCTCTGTGCAATGTGCCCAACCAACTGCCACTTCAGGCTCATAATTTTTCGGGCTATGCCCCTATAGTAGTAGTAGGGTAGTATAATAGCTAGGGTCGCTGCTGAAGGGATTCTGAAAGACGCTGGATCGTATTCATCTCTTTTCAATGCGTTTTCGAATCCACATGTGCGTCTATATTATACTCTTACGGTGAAGGAAAAACTGCACATGCCTGAGAAGAAATGGTAATGTGTGTTAAGTCGACCACTCTGCAAAGGGTCAGCGAACGCCCTTTAATGAAGGTAGGTTTGAGCCCCTCGCTGGGCATGAGGTGATAATGATTATAAAGATGCTATAGTATAAATATAAAGAGGCGTGATATAAGTCTGACGCGTATGTTTTTGTGATGTCACTGTGCCACTTCCACACAGACAAACCGAATATAACGAGAAAAGTTGGTTAGATTTAGATGGTTCTTAGCTAAAGCGTACTGAAAACTTGTCGAGTGGCGTTTGTGGTGAGTTAGGTTAGATCAGCTGGTGTAGTCTCGAAGAGCTATTAAAAATTACAACTATTCAAGTATAGCTAAAACTACTAGGTACAAATTTAATTTCTTACATTATGATTTTTACTGTATGGAACAACCGAAATCAGGGTTAAAAGCTACATGTTGTGTGGGAGCGACCTCGTTTTGAAAACATGTTTAATCCACAAAATTAAAGAGGTAGTCCATGAATTTACACCTAGAAACATAACACACATAATAATATAAACCTCTAAAACGAGCTTGCGAACCACAAAATTCAGGTTGTTAAATGTGAATTTCAGAGACGCAACTAAGTAGTTTTGGAAATAAAATTGTTTTTGACTACATGAAAAGGCTCTTTGTAATAATTTAAAGAGCGACATGTTCGCGTATTAAGGGTGTAGACAGATTGCATTCAAAGTGAAACTACCGTAGAATGGTTAAAAGCGTCACATACAACAATGTTAAATAGCTGGTGACCTCACGTGGCCTTCAAACTAAATACTGATAGAGGCCAAGCAAAATGGCCGGACTCTAAAAACAGCGCGAGGCTGCGTGTCGCCATTTTGTATTAGCTCTTGGTATTGGATGGGAATAGATCATACAAAATGGCGATTAGAGTTCACCAGTTTCTTACGATATATTATAGATGTTCGATGTGTGACGCGCTTTAGAAATGGCAGTCCAGTCGCTAAGAGTCTACTCAGACGGACCGCATTTTAGATGAAATATATCTTGGTGTATTGATATTACCAGAGAATCAGAGACAAGGAGAAGCTGCTCAGAGATATCAGCCTTGTCGCCGCTTTTATCTTGGTGTATTGATATTACCAGAGAATCAGAGACAAGGAGAAGCTGCTCAGAGATATCAGCCTTGTCGCCGCTTTTATCTTGGTGTATTGATATTACCAGAGAATCAGAGACAAGGAGAAGCTGCTCAGAGATATCAGCCTTGTCGCCGCTTTTAAATCGAGTAATCTACTAACTGTTAAGAAAATCTATAAAAAAATCGATCAACATCACAGTAACAGCATTAAAATGCCATTTCGCTGTTCAAATCCATCTTCTCTGTACAATCCCTTACCTATCCGAGTTGGCGTCGAGCCCGCCTTGCATTAGTGTTATGCACCCTATTCAATATAGTACCGAAGCCTTCTTGGCAACACGTACCGGTTTATTTTTGAAAACACGTGGAAGGTATTATTCGTCGTGTAGGTTGCACATGAATAATTTTCAGGAAATAACAGTTATGTGGCTAGGATATAATTATCTTGGATGGCTTGACGTCAGAGTTAACGACAAAATAATTATAAGAGATGTCATCAATGAACATTGTCACAATCTTCGGGTTTGTTACCATGGTTATATTCAATAAACCAAACAAATTGTGACAATGTTAGTTAGTGTAGTGAACAACCACGAAATCTTAAAACATATATGTCATTAATGAAATTTTAGATTATTTTCCAGAGGCATCTATTGGATTAGAAACACCGACATTTGTAAAAGTCGATGCCGTGTGGTTCCTTGGACCAACCCAGGTCTTCCTGTGGGTGTCATACGAGGCGACTAAAGGAGCACAGTGAATGGTCAGCAGCGCTAACTAATGTAACCATCAACAACAACTGCGATCCGCAACGTAGAGGTTATGGCAACACCTCCCTTCCAAGGGAGAAAGTCAAAGCCAAAGTCATTTATTTCCATAGGATGTTATTATATCACTTAGATCCGACATTACATTTTTTTGGGTGAGTTTACTAGCACGCGAAGCTTTAGTCCAGCAGTGGACTGTTCGAGGTTGTAGTAATTAGTATTAAATCTATTTGGGAGCGGAGCGGAACTCTCGTAACCCGTAGCCTTCAAGCATGGGTGAACGGTAGGAGAGTGGAATCCCGGTGGGGAACATTATCTCAAAGAAATACTTGGTGAGACTGTTGTGCTTTTAGGTAATTGGTCCAGTCGCCAGAAGAATGCGTCAAACACTCTGCTTTTCGTTGGAATTTAAAAAAGGAATAACAAACTTGTGCCTATTAGTCTTTGCTACGAGCGGCAACTTTACGGGCACGCTGCAGGTAAATAGGTCTGTCCGGGTGCAAACTGTAAATCCGTGCTATCAGCCCGCGCGCACTCGTCCGCACTCGACCTCGCTAAAACATGTTCACTGCTGACTTTACTAATGGTTAGTGTAACATCATTTCCACAAAAAATAAAAATCGCTGGTGAAGAGTTCATGTGCTTTTTCAGAAGGGGTTCTAGATCACGGACGCTGTCGGTATCTTTTCAGAGTCGGACATTAACTGCTAAATCACGGACGCTGTACAAACAAAAACATTTCCATACTTCTAGTATTGTATAGTGATTCGAGTTAGTCGCGAACTACGTCACCTACGTTACGTACCCGTAGTGTAAGTGTTAACTAGGCTGCTCATAAATACATAGTGAAGTACTGAAATAACTCTACGAAAAAATTGCTTAGTAAAAATATTTTGTTAGCGATAACGAGTATGAAATAGTAATAATTTAGTGCTGAGAAGCAAAGTAAAGAGCAAGCAAATTCACACTTGACTTAATATTATGTAAAAAGTCATTCCAACATCAGTTGGGCGCCAAAATTCATAATTTCAAACCTATTCCAAATCAATATTATAATATAGTATTTAAGTGTGCACGAAATTTGGCACCCAGTTTAGGACTTTTTATAGTAGGTATTCTAAGTCAGCTAACGACTTCGACAGTTAAGATTCAGATGTGAATACAAAATAACCAGAACGAACACTGATTACTCCTATAGTACGTAATTAATTGACTTGTACTGTACGTAACTAAATAATTCATTGACCGAGCGAGCACGAAGCGCGAGCGAAGCGTCTCCATTTCTGCTTGGCCAAAATTGATTTTGTTGTCCATCTGTTTGTTCTCCTCTAAAGGTCACGTTTCTCAACCGATTCTCGTGAAATTATGTGAGCAGGTTCGATAGGTAAATAGATTTTTTTGTGTGGAAATTTAAAAAAAATAGGGGGTTATGAGGGTTGAAAACGTAAAAAAATCATAAATCAGCCATTAAAAAAAATATCTTTCGAGGTCTACAGCTTACAGAGCCACTAGTGTCGGTAATATTTTGATTTTAGGTCTGGGAGCCAAAACCGCAGCCTAAATATTAAATTGTTCTGGTCGCTAGCACTGAGACAATAATTAGTCAACAAGTCATCTTCAATACTTCACCGTCTAACTAGAAACGCTACATTTTGCCAGAATAAAACATTGGACTACACGACGCCTGCTATGCACCTACGACGTAGGTTGCTTAGACTGCCGTGCGCGTAAACCCGCTTCGTAGGTGCGCTGTTACCAAACGCGTATGCGGCCACCTACCGAGGCGGGTGGGGGGCGCATAGCTGTATTATTGCGTTATTTTTCAGCAGCCAAAGTGTTAATAACGAACCGACTTTGTACTTTTTCCCTCAAAATTAACAAGGAAACAGCTGTTCGTACAGTATTGCTGTTATTGCCAGAAGTAAACAAGTGGTAGTTCTAAAGGCGAACTTCGCTATGGTCTTTTACTTTCGAAAACAACCAACCATTAACACTTTATTAGAGAATGCAATAAAAGTGTAACAGGACGAGTCGGTAAGGCCACGGCCGGCCCTGTCTGGGCGCCAATTTAGAACACGCGTGGCGACGACGACGCGACGACGCTAAGATGTAACTGCTATAAATTTACGTGTTGCCACCGTGGATTCAATTTAAATTGTTAACTTTTAAAGATGGCGACTAATCTTACTACTGAAAAAAAAGATAATAAACGAAATCGAAAGAAAGATCTCTCGTAGGCTTTTTTATAACGATGATCAACAAAGAAGTTTTTTATTATGTGTTTTTGATTTAAAACTTATCCAGGCTGTTAATTTTTAGTTATTGACCTAAACCATATATTTATAAAGGCGTGTATAAAGGCTATGTCATTTGGTTTAAGCCAGATTTAGTAGGGTAGGTAGGTAGTACCGTTCGAACAGCAATTTCAGTTCTGAACGCGATTCTAGCCGGTACACATATTGCGTCAAAATTGTATTTTAATCTACAAAATCTTCTCAAAAGTGAGTATCTAGCAACATTTCCCGTGTCCTTACAGCACTACGAGCATTGCAGTAATTCCACGTCAAGTCCACTCGGGAGCGTTCAAGGAGCGCGGAGAATTTATTTCAACATTACACAAATGCTTGCGAGAAATTGGCTCGTGGAGAAGTGATTTCCAGATAAGCAAACAAATAGACGCTTCTAAGATGAACGTTGTCCATTTCAACAAATCGCCTTGATGTTTTACGAGAACGGCTTGATTTTTGTTTTTTGAGGTGAACATGCTGGTGGCCAATAGATAAATTGTTTACATTGTAAGATTAATATTACTCTTTACAATGACCTACCCTCAGAAGTTAAAAATACCACATCGATTGATATGTTTAAATCAAAACTCAAAGCACATATTTTTGGGCATGTACATGTTCGATGATAATTATTGTTAAGTGTATAAATCATCTAATTAAGACCTGTGGTGCAGTGAATCTGAAAAATGTATATGTATTACTTCTTTTCTTAAGTATGTGACATTTTGAGAGTACAATCTTTGAACCGAGTAATTAAACATATTGTTTGCACAAGTGATTAACATCATGGTTGGTTGATTGATTAAGAATATGATGCTAAATAGTTATAATGTCTCGGGTCTAGCCATTCTTATCCAAAATAAAATATGAAATTCAGTAAAGAAAGTTTTTTTTTTTTTTTATTTATTTAGTAAATGAAAGGTTACATTGTTAAAACATAAATAACTCGCCAAACTTCTCAGGTTGATGGCGAGACGCGCTCATTTTCACACATTTACCTACTACTTGACCAAAAATATGTAAATATTTTTTAAACAAAGCAAAAAATGAAAAAAGAAATAAAACATTGTTTAAAGCTATTTATTAGTATGTTTAACGAGGTAAAACACTAGCAACCAATACAACACCAATGATTCACTAGAGTAATACAATAAGTTAGTTAATATATCACATATTTTGAACTAGCTTAAAGATATGTAGGGATGTAGATTATTATTTATTTAAAAATGGAAACTTTGTCTTCCAGTGTTTCGATCCTGTACGAGGAACAATTAAAAATCAGGTATCGTCCAATAACAAAATAGGACGTACCTTAGACATTAACTCTTTTAGGTTTTCGCGGTTGTTAACATTGATAACACACACACGTACCGGGTTATCACCACGATTCTGGTTTAAAATAATAATGAGTTCACCAAGATGTCGACTATATTTCAACAGTCATGATCATGGCAGAACTGATGAACTGGCAGTTCTGCATTGAAACTTGTGGCTTCCAGGAAAAAATTCAAAGTTTATTTTATAATGCTCTGTACCTAATATAACGGTCGCTGTCTCTATCATAGTTTAGTGTACAAGGTGTCCAAAAAGGGTATTTGCACTTTTAAATATCAATAAATCGTCTTAATGAGAGTAGATAACAAAAAAATATATAATGTCATACGTGGAATTTATTGGAAATTTAGTTGCAATGGATTCGTATACCGGAGCTCAGCGTGCATTTTGTGTACGAGTTTATTATCAAAACAATAATTCGATAATAACAGCTCGCCGCTTATATCACGCGCAATACAATGTACGGGACATTTCTTTATCTCCCAGTGCGAATATCATTAGAAAATGGATTAAGACATTTGAGGCTACAGGGTCAACTTTAAAAAACTTTGATTGCGGACGTCCGTGAGAAATAAGGCTACCTGCAGTTATTCAAGAAGTTCAGGAGTCGGTAAGGCAAGATCCCTCACTATCACTGCGAAAGCGAAGTCAATCCGTAAACATTGCACTTGATTTTAAAGAAGGATTTGCATTTACGTGCTTACAAGATTCAATTAGTGCAAGAATTAAAACCCACAGATTATGAACAGCGACTAAATTTTGTTCAGGAGATGTTTGCGCACTTTACCAACTTCAACAATGTCTTGTTTAGCGATGAAGCAAATTTTCACTTAAATGGCCATGTCAATAAACAAAACTGTCGTTATTGGTGTGATAAAAATCCTCGTTATAAGCATATGCGTCCACTTCACAGCCCTAAGGTGGTAGTGTGGGCAGCAATGTCCGCCAAGGGCATAATGGGCCCCTATTTCTTTGAGGACGGTAGGGGACATGCACTTACAGTTAACACGGACAGATATTGTAACATGATTGAAAGTTTTTTGGCACCATCTTTCTTGGAATTTAGAGGTTACAATCCGGCAACATTTTTTTCAGCAGGACAGTGCCAAATGTCATACGAGTAGAAGGTCTATTGAAGCATTGAATGAGTTATTCCCAGAAAGAGTTATCTCAATAAACGGGAACCTTAAATAGCCCCCTAGGAGCCCGGACTTAAGTCCACTTGATTATTTTTATGGGGTTACCTAAAGAGTAGGTTTACATAAATAAGCCGTCAATTCTTAGCCAATTGAAAAACAGTATTGCAAGTGAAATAACAAAAATCACTAACGTTTTATGTGAACGTGTCTTAGGCAATTTACGGCCACGACTTGAAGAGTGTCAAAATCGTAATGGACGTCATTTGGACAACATATTTTTTTCGTCGTAAACTTTCCATTGTATGTACTTTTTGCAAATAGTAATAAAATTATGAAATGATATATTTTTCATTTATGATTTTCGTATATAAACTGCCAACACCCTTTTTGGACACCCAGTATAATGCTCTGTACTCGATATAACGGTCGCTGTCTCTATCATAGTTTATTGCATAATGCTCTGTACTCGATATAACGGTCGCTGTCTCTATCATAGTTTATTGTATAATGCTCTGTACTCGATATAACGGTCGCTGTTTCTATCATAGTTTATTGTATAATGCTCTGTAATCGATATAACGGTCGCTGTCTCTATCATAGTTTATTGCATAATGCTCTGTACTCGATATAACGGTCGCTGTCTCTATCATAGTTTATTGTATAATGCTCTGTACTCGATATAACGGTCGCTGTCTCTATCATAGTTTATTGTATAATGCTCTGTACTCGATATAACGGTCGCTGTCTCTATCATAGTTTATTGCATAATGCTCTGTACTCGATATAACGGTCGCTGTCTCTATCATAGTTTATTGCATAATGCTCTGTACTCGATATAACGGTCGCTGTCTCTATCATAGTTTATTGCATAATGCTCTGTACTCGATATAACGGTCGCTGTCTCTATCATAGTTTATTGTATAATGCTCTGTACTCGATATAACGGTCGCTGTCTCTATCATAGTTTATTGCATAATGCTCTGTACTCGATATAACGGTCGCTGTCTCTATCATAGTTTATTGTATAATGCTCTGTACTCGATATAACGGTCGCTGTCTCTATCATAGTTTATTGTATAATGCTCTGTACTCGATATAACGGTCGCTGTCTCTATCATAGTTTATTGCATAATGCTCTGTACTCGATATAACGGTCGCTGTCTCTATCATAGTTTATTGCATAATGCTCTGTACTCGATATAACGGTCGCTGTCTCTATCATAGTTTATTGCATAATGCTCTGTACTCGATATAACGGTCGCTGTCTTTATCATAGTTTATTTCATAATGCTCTGTACTCGATATAACGGTCGCTGTCTCTATCATAGTTTATTGCATAATGCTCTGTACTCGATATAACGGTCGCTGTCTCTATCATAGTTTATTGTATAATGCTCTGTACTCGATATAACGGTCACTGTCTCTATCATAGTTTATTGTATAATGCTCTGTACTCGATATAACGGTCGCTGTCTCTATCATAGTTTATTGTATAATGCTCTGTACTCGATATAACGGTCGCTGTCTCTATCATAGTTTATTGTATAATGCTCTGTACTCGATATAACGGTCGCTGTCTCTATCATAGTTTATTGCATAATGCTCTGTACTCGATATAACGGTCGCTGTCTCTATCATAGTTTATTGTATAATGCTCTGTACTCGATATAACGGTCGCTGTCTCTATCATAGTTTATTGTATAATGCTCTGTAATCGATATAACGGTCGCTGTCTCTATCATAGTTTATTGTATAATGCTCTGTACTCGATATAACGGTCACTGTCTCTATCATAGATTCCATTAAAGCGTTTACGAAGAGTTCAACGCTTCTCACAGTGCAATATCACGAAATGGATCACAATACCTCTTTCATATCGCGAGGAATATTCTATTGCCTTCTACTGGGGGCGATGCATCAAACGGATGATAGCACAGAGCATGGAAACAATCAACTTTGTGGTAGATTTGTCACATTTGGTGGGTGGGTCGTGTCGGATTCAAGCACTTGATGGTACTCATGTATATGCTCGTAAAACACGTCGATTGCTAGACAAGAACTTCTCGCATTGATTACCTCTGTGACCATAATATGATATTATCCAAGAAATAGAACTTTAAAAGTTTGAACCTCTTTGCCCAATGCACTTCAACTCCGCTCTGGGCATTTGTTTTTTACTATTTACAAGTTGTTCAAATTGAAAAAAATAATGAATTTAATTGTAAAAAATTGGTGAAATTCATACACACTCTTGAAATTTTATGCGTTTTCTTTACCATAAAAACAATCACAACATAATATTATTTCAAAAACTATTTCATCGTTGTATTCGTGGTACTATCCTTTAGTGTGCCATGTTTGATTTACAGAAATAATTGTCTGTCGAAAGTTCCACATTTCATCATAGTCCATCGTCCTATCTCCACCGTTTCTGATATCTGTAGCGAGACCGCAGACCTATTTTACGGCCACAAAATGGAGTCGAGAAACTCATAAGGGAAATCTTACGTGGCGAGATACTCGTGCTATTGAAACTGTGGTATGGGTACTTGTATGAAATGGTGATATGAACGTAAATCTATTCAGTAGGTTTCACTTTACAATCATTACTTTTTTCCTAACGGATCTAATTACTATTGCTATGGAAGTGAGATATTGATAAGACTTGGCACTTCACAATAGTTTTTTTCTAGCCTTAGCAATTACCAGCAGAAACGTGTTTGAATGTTTGCGTTAGTATTTCATGTGTGTATTTTTCGGCTTCTTGTATTATAGAAAAAATAAATCTAGAAATAGTTTGTGTTATCTTAAGTTTTAATAATTCGAAAACAGATACGATTAGAATCTGAAAAAAATCTCGTTATCTAATCACAGCGCAAATTATGTAAACACGCTATGGCGTGTTATATTAATTCTGCGCCATAGCGACACATCTTCACAGGGATCCGTTGTAAAAGGGAGGCGTGACGTCACTCGTTACTCCTGCAGCGTCCTGAATAATTCAACGCAGGTGCGACGCGATTTGTACGACAATTGTGCTGCACGTGCCTTTATAGACTAACTAGGTGTAGAAGTGCCACTCATAAAAACTTCTTGTAGAAGAAAAGTAACGGTGCCACGCAAAAACGATACTGCAAAGGTCAACCGTGTAGGCCTTGCACTAGATCTGTTCAAAGGTTTTAATCGCTTATGGCTGAATAAATAATTACTGTAAGAGCAAACGAAATAAAAGTCCGAGTCTTCCAAATTAAGAAAAACGCTCTAGGCAGAAAGATCTGATGGTCACTCATCATTAGGCTGGCCAACTACTAGACCTAATGACGCAGCTGTGCTACAAGCGCAAGCGCTTCAGTTGAATAATAAATACAGCATGAAATTTACATCGTTTTGTTCCCGCCGTATAGTGATAGTACCCGTCAAACTGAACAACTTTTCACGAAAAAAAAATCCTGTGACAAAAAAATTTTTGGTATCTCCATACAAAATGTGTTGGTCGGGAGTCTCACTTTGTATGGAGACCAAAAATTTTTTTGTCGCAGGAAATATTTTTTCGTGAAAAGTTGTTCAGTTTGACGGGTACTATCACTACACGGCGGGAACAAAACGATGTAAATTTCACGGTGTATATACTCGTAGGTAAAATTGATACACAGATAAATAAACTATTCTATGCAACACTGTAGATAGGTCCTGCAGCATACAATATATTGAATGTCGATGCAAGGATACAGAGTGTATTGCATTCATACATTGTATTTGCGCGTGCGACGGATACCTATGGGACGGTCCTGATTGGTTCTAGAATATTTTATTGTTGTTGACAAGATAGCGCGGGGCAAAATGAATGAATGAATATACTTTATTGAATACACGGGAAAAGGAACATACAAGAAAGATAGAATAGACATTATAAATGTACAGTTAATCGCCCTTATAGCAATTTCTTCGAGGCTTGTCTCATGGCTTCGTGTAATCACATTCATACATACTATTAGGTAGGATCCATTAAGGCAAGCCTATGTGCCAATCTATGTATATTAAACTTTTTTTTTCTTGGCGCTTTTTTTCCTTTTCAGTAGAAATAGCGATAAAGTCCGTTAAATAAACAGCCTCCGTGGCCGAGTGGTCGAGATTTCGACGCCCGTTACGGAGGTTCTGGGTTCGATTCCCGGTGGGGACACTGTCAAACAAAAATCTCTTTGTGAGACTTTCCCCAGTTTGGTTAGGACATTGCAGGCTGAATCACCTGATTTTCCGAAAATAAAGATGATTCCGTGCTTCGGAAGGCACGTCAAGCCGTTCATAAGCCGGAATCATAAGTTCATTACTATACCTATACATATTATATGGTGCTTATTTACGAGCACTTAAAATGTAATGGATTCGGAGCGTTACTCTGCAAAGCTAATATTGTATTAAATAAATATAATGGCTGTAATAGTACATTACGATACAAGGATCGTAGGTGGCATATTACAAACGAGGTGACTTTTGTAAGCCCGAGCCGCAGGTTAAGAAAGGTACATACATAGTACTTTACAAAAGCTATGATACTACAGGTAAAATGGATCATGTAGAAGTTGTAAAAACTAACCTTTATTATATCGCGCCCAGTTTGAGTATCCTTACTATTCACATTTATAAATAAATATCAACACTAAAACACTCATAAAACAACATTCAATGTAAAACAATTAAATGAAAATTATACAAACTTGGCGCCAACTACAAAACGATAGTATGTTTCTTTTTTATAAGCATAATTACGGAGAAAAGGATCTGGCGGACATTCAGCCTCTACGAATATTATTTGTTAAATCGAGATAATTTTATTTTTATAATTAAAATATTACTGGCTGATAATATTTTTGATACAATTTGTTGAAATAAAAAAATATAAAATACTTTTCTCTTTGTATGAATCGATTGAAATATTTTTTATTGTCAAAACGATCCTGGCTGAATAATAAATTCTGAAGACCGTAGGAATTTAAAAAAATTTTTAATAAAATTAAACGCATTTACCGCACAGTTTACTGCCTTCGTAGGTTCAATTTTCGAGCAAGGTGTATTGAAAATATTTAATTACTGTTTTGCTAATTAGTGAATTTGTAATATACATTTTACATGTCATTCATAAACAGCTCATGAACGTCGCCACCGTCGGCTCGAGTCCACCATGGATTAGTGCGGACGGATTGGTCTACTTCACACACGACTTTTGAATTTCTTCGCAGGGGTATACAGGTTTTCTCGCAATGTTTCCTTTCACCATGTCAGAACCCTTTTACAAAAACCAGGAACCTTGCCGAGAGCCGACCGAGTTTAAAAGGGAGAACAGAACACTATACTAGTACCTACAAAGATTAAGGCCGATTTGTGTTAAAACGCTAGTAGCTAAAACACCTTGAAACATAAAACAGTTAAAGGAGGTTGGAATTCCAATTTCCCGTTGTAGTAAGGGTCCGAAAGAATAACTGTCGCAAGAGTCGGCCAACTTCCCACGAATGTTGCTTTTCTATTTAAAATTGTCGGCGTGCTTGTGACAACGTTTTAATTTGGTGCTGGCAACTCTAAGGAGATTGTTTTCGTGCCCTCCTTGACATGGTAAATGCTGACCCAGATTATGGTGTAGCTATGTGTATGGCTGAAGATGGATAATACATTTCCAAAGAAGTAAAGTAGACTTATAAATTAAGCCACTAGGCTTGAACAATAGCCTTGTTAGAAAAATATTTCTTTTAACCTTTACATAAATATAGAAGTAATTATGCTGTCAGTCTTACTCGTATTATTATTACTGATCTTAATATTGAGCATATTCGCAGAATCCGTAACAAGCCATCATCTTCTGATAACATTGCCTCGAACAGAAGTAATTAAAAACAAACACAGATCTGTAATGAATAGATACTTACCAGAATCTTGGTTATTTCAGGCGCGTTTATACCATAAATTAAATGTTCTTATAATTTTCATGTCCCTAAAAAAGATGAAAAAGTAAGTTGTCAAGAAAACATTTTTCGGCATGATAAATCTGACAATAGAGCCAGTTATGAAAAAACTCATCGTGCTTTGTTTGATCATAAAGTGCCCATTGGGATTCCAACCCGGAACTTCCGTAATGAGAACGGAACGCTTTACAGCTCTACCATGAGTGTAAGGGTCATAGGACTAAATCGATGATGATAGGGGATCGGACTGTTCCTAAATTTACCATATTTTATGAATTATTTTTAAAATATAGATTAGTAGCAGACGATTCGAGAAGAAAAAAACAGAATTGGTTGAAAAACTAATTTACAGTGATTTTTTAAAGTTTCAATATGTCTGTCTCTTTCAAAAACGATTTTATGCTCGTATATCGCATTACTAGGAAATGACGTCACAAGTGGGTATGTGCCTCTCTGTCTAATCTTGAATTTCAAACCTTTATAACTCGGTCAATTTTAAAGATAGAGCATAAATTCTTTTAGTGTTTGATAGCAGAAACTAAAAAGTTTGGATTTATAAAATATAAAAAAAGTAGTCCGATCCCCTATTATAATTTTTTTTATTTATCTCTTCCGGTCGTCATTCAGCTCATGCAGTTTTCAGTTTTATAGACGAATGACAATGCGTGATTATAGACTTCAATAATTTGTTGTTACGTGTTTATTGGACTCAAATGACCGTGTTCTGTCATTGGAACTCGAATAACAATATATTGGATATTAAACGCAGGAGCTTTGCGAGCATTTTCCCGTCGAGCGAGCAGCAGTTTGGTAATGACACTGGCAATTTATCAATATCAGTTGTGAACTTACGAGCGTCCAATGTTCGGTAATTTATGCGCTGGCGTCAGTAGTTTCTGAATCAACACTTGTTAATAAATTTAATAATGATGACCTTTGCAATATAAAAGAGAACAATTCTACGGAACAACGAAATACAACCGGAAAAGTTAAAGAAAAATCTGTGCTAAAACAGATATCTTAACAAATGCTTAATGCAAAAGAAATATAGACAAAGAATGCAGATTTCTAAAAACTGTTCTTGAAGTAACAGAAAGCGTACACTTGTAGTGCACGGGCCATCTTGCTTTGACGTCGAAAAATGATTTTGTTAAATAATTACTTCGAATAAAAACACTTTTATCTTTTATCTTTAACTTAATGTAACTTCTATCAGGTCTTTTTCTTACCGAGTCAATTACGTACAACACCCAACTAAATCGTATGTGACCAATTCTCAGCGACGCGGAATGCATTTGGTCTGAGTTCATAAAGATCCTCTGTTGCGCACACAAAAGGAAGGAATCGCCAGACACGCTAGAAAGCTAAAAAACAGAATTATTGTAGTATAAGTTCAAAAAGCCGTGTGGTGACGGCAGAGTAGAATACATTTGCCACCAACCCCTACTCTTCCCGTGGGTGTCGTAAGAGGCGACTTAGGGACTACACATTGAACAGGGAACGGGCAGCAGCGCTCTCTGATACAGTAACCTTTTAATCTGCGATCTCCAACCCGCCTGCCAAGCGTGGAGATTATGGCAAAACCAAACACTTAAGTGGAGGAGGCTCATAGTCCAGCAGTGGACTGTAACGGGCTGTTGATGTTGATGTTCAAAAAGTACCACTTTCATCAGGCGAACTGGGGTCAAACGCATAGCATCGTACAAAAAATTTTGTTTACAAGTATTCTGAAATATAGTTACAGTAAGAACATGTTGACCTTAAATGTATTTGTGCAACAAAACACTAATCATCTATAGTTATTAGAGAAAGTTTTTTGTGACATTGAAGCGTGAAAATACCGATAATTGCTTGACGAAACGAAAACATTATTTTCCAGTCTGAGTACAAAAAAAAATTAGTTGCGGTCGCAAGAAATTATTTGAGATTAAGATGAATTTCATTTTAATCATAAGATTAATAATAACAGCAAAGAAAAAATCTACGATATATAAATACTTGGCAATTTCAAAGACGAATTAAAAAGAAACCCCTGTCCAAAATTATGATTACTTGCTCAAGCCGTGCAAGTTCCGTTGCTTTGATAGTTAGATTATTTTCTTATGGATTCCATGGTTATATCACACCACCAAAAAATAGTATTTAATTACCCCAAACGCATATACCGCCTCCGTTCCGTTCCGTCCGTCGTGGGTAAAAATAGACAATGTGATAAAGCATAATTGATTATCGCATAACTGGACAGTCATTGTATAGACGTTCGCAGAAATGGTCATAACAAACACAGACATATCAGGAACTGGATCTAATAGGCCGAAAAGGAACGGTCATCGTAAGATTACTTTCAATTAGATTAGATTCAAGTCCTTTAGTGGGGAAATAAGAGTTGGTAACAAAATTAAAAGTTCAGCCCAAGAGCTGATAAAGTACGTATTCTGTCATAAGAACTTCTTGATTGAATAGAACATACTGCAGTAACTACCCCGATGATAAAAGACTACACTATATTAATAATGTGTAAGCAAACAGATCCCTGACACGATCAATCACAGGGTCGTTCATGCGCGGGCTGCCTCGCAAGGGCAAGTTCAAGACATCGATCCCATCAATAGGATACGGGCCGTCTGCTCTTAAGGTTACAGAGGATTATGAGCTACTAAGCTAGCTAAATAATGTGATTTCGTTTTTTAATTATTTTTTATCGATAAGTCAGCCCATCTGAACAGTCTACTCGTTGTCTATTTCTTGTATGCAAAAAAGAATATCCATTATTGTGATCTACTTCTTGAATCAATTGTAGCGATGTGAGTTAGGACCTTCGTTAGGACAAATTCGCCTTACCTCAAAACAGGTAAAAAAAATAATTAATGCTATCTTTTTTAAAATATATTTTATTGATACCAAACAGGAACACAAAAAGAAGACCAGAAACATAATTAATAGAATAGTCAAAGAGCTTGTTTATTAGCTGAGGATACAATATACAGAAACAAAAGCAGTTCAGTGACATTAAACTTAAGAATTCGTAGAAAAAACCTAGTGGACGTAAATTTTGTGATATAACGAAGAAATTTTGCTCACGAAAGGGAGCATAATATGATGAATTATTAAGTACATGAAATGTCTGCTTCTCTTGGAGAAGAGTAAACCCTCAATATAATCATGCAAATTGCTGTCCCGAAGCTACCGAAATACGTCACGTAGTTGATATTTCCTGGCATAAAGTCTAGGAGAACGGCCTCCGTAATACAGTCCGCGAGTAAACTCCGATGGTCTTTTAAGAACGTTGACAAAATGACCTAGTCGTGAAGTCGTACAGTGATTTGCTTTGGAAGGCACGTTACGCCGTTTTGGTCTCGGGTAACATCTACAAAAGTGGTCGTTATATTAGCTATTAGGTTTCTACCCGCGACTTCATTTGCGTTGTTTTATTTAAAGCGATGGAGTTTCATACAAACTTTAACCCCTCCCTTTTTTTGTCCTCTTAGGGATGGACTTAGGAACGGAGCTTGCCTACTTCCCTATAACAACCTATTATTCAAATTTCAAGTTTCTAGATATAGATAGTTTCGGCTCTGCGTTGATCTGTCTATTAGCGGATAAATAACTGTGATACCAGGGTTTGTGAGGACGGTCGTCGACCCTCAAACCCACACGATATAACGAGGAATGCATATCATTTTACAGAACAACCAAACTCAATTTCTCAAGTTATGAGTCAAATCTAAAGAGCAAATTACAAAAACTCCGAAGTATAGAACTCAACGAGCGATCAACTTGTGGAACCTCCGCAGATGAAATCGAGACCTAATGAAAGTATTTGGAATGATTTAATTTGTTGAGTTTGAGAAGTCGGGAAGTTGTTGGAACTTGTTGAAATGCGATTTGAAGTTGTATTCAGGTTTAATAAAGAGAATATCTTTATAATATTCCTTACATTTGTATCTATTTACAATAAAAAAAAGCAATTCTCAAGAGTTAGCCTGTGAAACTGAACAATTCGAAATTTCAGATAGAAGCGTTACTTCGTGAGTGTTTGTAATAATTCGATGACACATTCACATGGTGAGTTTGAACCGCGGTCTTATAGTCCGAGTTGCACATTACTACTACTCCATCAACGCCGCTTTAATATTATAATGTTAATAAATACAATTATTATAATATCTTCTCAGCTCCGTTTTTTTTTTACAAAGCTCAATAAACCAACAGAAATCCCGTGCGTTTCAAGCAATTCAATTCAATTCAATTCAATCCAATGGAGCAGTCCAATGGACTCTACAAAATCTTCCATTCTAAGTATTCTTTTAGATTTTCCCAAATAACCCGGTTTGACATGCAGAGAGTAATTACAGCAACCACAAAAACTACTCAACGGGCAATTATTCAGCAGTTTCAGCGCTGGGGGCCCAAATTAGCTGCATTGCTGAATACAGCTCGCTGAATAGAGGGCATTATTCAAATTCGCGCTCTCCAGCGGAATACCAAATGATACCCATTTTTACCAACGTACACAGATTGTAAGTGCAAGTCTTCTGGGGCGCTTGATTGGCTAAAGTATAGTGATACTGAATCAATCTATCATTATTAACAGCTCATATACGTTCCCAACGAGGGGCGCGAGCCTACCTTGAAGTATAGGGTGATCCTGATCAGGCCTTAGTCTACCACGCTGGCCCAGTGCAGGTTGGACGACTTCACTGGGCAAGTTTCCTCACCGTAAAGGCGTCGAGCACGTTAAATTTGAAAACACATTGGTACGTGGTCGGGATCGAATCCGTGTCTCCCGGATGGAATACAGGAACGAAGAGACGGCGGGACGGGTCTATAAAGGAATTAAAATGTCTGATCAGGTCATGGATAGGCGAGGCAGTTAGTGGTTTTGACTTCCTCCAAGTTTCTTTCAGCCGTTCTTCTCCACAGTTAGCGTACACTAGTAGTGAATGTGCTACTCATGAACTAGCTTTCCTCGTCCTTGGTATTTGCTAGCTTTTATGTCGAATTAAAATTAATAAAAGTAAAATTTTAAAAAGAAAACATTTGATTTTAAGTTTCGAAAGGCACGTTGATAGGGCTATAAATACTCGAAGGCCCGGGGACAAATACAAATACAATATCAAGTATGTACTTTTAGCTACGCGATTTGCGCAGCTAATCAACCTAAACTCGGATTTTTTTAAAGACGTACTAAAGTGACATTTAGAGTGTTGCCAATTTTGCGCAAATTAAAAATAGTGTTGTGTCTGAGTGATCCATAATTCAATTTTGTGATTGAATCAATTTGCTCATTGCACTTGATTGTTGTTGAACAATTAGTTTTGAGTGTTACAATCACTAGAGTTTCGATTACCTATTGAAGTTTGATATTTAAACATAAAGTTCTTATTTGCATGCTTAGTTAATTACAGTTTTTATTGTTGTTATAGATTGCAGTTTTATTAGTGTAAAATACTTTCATGTTTTGGTGTATGCTTTGTCAGAAAAATAATTTAAAAAATCAATGACTCAAGTCATATCCATACAATGAATAACTTGAATTGAATCATTAACAACCCAATTTTTCTATAGGTGGCAACATTAAAAGAAAAATAATCCGTTTGCATCTGTCACTTTGGTACATCTTTATAAAAATCGTAGTTTACAAACCAATTTTTTGTATGCCTCGAATAGCGAATTAATATTTTAGTATTATTGTACAGGCTTCAGGCTGAATTCTTATCTGATCATTTCGAAACTATATTACAACTTTTGAGATCGGCTTAAATCAACAATCACCACTGTGGCCTTAGTGGTGGTGATTGTTGATTTAAGCCGATCTCATTCAGTTCAGTATTTCTTCACTGCTGTCATTCAGATACTTTTAAAGAGCAAAGTGCTCAGTACTTCTTACGTCTAACTCATGCTGAACTTATATCGTAAAGTTAAAGTTTTGGAACTCATTGGTATTCTCTGAAGATACATTTTCCATCGCCTGTCTCACGAATAGTATTACGTAGTTGAGGAGAATATGTTTTAGTAGGTATTAACCCACTGTCCCTGAAGGAGGGTATTATTTTATTTCATCTGTAATGGTTTTTGAACGTGGCGACTTGGGTTACTATTGTTCAGGAGTCAAGTCACTTTTTTATATCAAACTTAAATATATATTTGGACGTTTAGATGTTTTAGATGATTGGATGTTTTTTCCGCTTTCACGCTTAAAGTACTTAACGGATTTGGATGTAATTTCGAATGGAGATAATTTTAACCTGGATTAACACACGAAAAAATCTTTAACATGAGCGTAGCCGCGGGCGGATCGCTAATTTTCATATAAAATGACTCGGTTAGCTCATGTGTTTGTATCATCAACGGCCCGTTACAGTCCACTGCTGGACTATAAGCCTCCTCCTTGTGTGTGTGATGTGTTTACATGGCAAGTCGAAATTATTTTTAGTGATATTGCAAAAGACACAGAACGAAAGCTGTTCAGGTTCACGAAACGATCACTCGGCATTGCATTGTTTATGTTTTATCTCTGTTTATTATAAGATTAAATAACATTAACTTTATTTATATAGGTACATACAAATTTACAGAAATAATAAACAAAAACTTTGTACAAACATAATTAATACATTAATTAGCTTATTTTTAATTAAAACTAGTCAAAAAGCCCGCCTCGGACGGAGCATACCCGGCTCAAATGTCCCCATCACGCCTGCCGCGTTGAATGGCCAGCGAAATGTACTGAACCATGTATGATCCGGAGCGGGGGTGACTAATTAGTTACAGACCTGCTTATCAGTGAAATTAAAGGTGGCACTAGTAGTCATATACAATGATATTTCAATCAATCACACACAGTAGTTCCGAATGTTGACATTCCCATATAAATGGCTGTACCTCAAATTTTGGCCAAGTCAATGATACTATGGTAGGTCTGTAAAACAAGAACCTAAGAATTACGTTGAAGTGGACGGAAAATGATGATTCTCCTACTGAATACGACAAAACAGCGTAATATCTTGAAGTCATTATCGTTAGTATAGCGAGGAAATGAGACACGTAGCTGGAAAAAGCAGGACAAAAATTAATATCTTAGTAGTCTTTATTACCTACTCGAGTTTTAATGAAATGTCCGCAGAAAGACATTGCACTGCATTATAATGGAAGCGTATTAGGGTTCAGTACTTAAAGTGTAAAAAAATACGCCTGGACATATTTCACCTAATATTAGAAAGAAAGAAAGAAAGAAGGAAAAATCATTTATTGACCACAGAGTAATCTGATTAAAATTATAAATTAAACCTCATTTATTTGGCCAAAAGGAGAAGGTCCAGCAGGCCGAGATGGCACTACGCGCAGCGCTGTTTTTCAGCCTTACCCTGACTCTATATGGTTTTGGGCGAGAGATGGGAAATGGAGAGGAGGTTGCAACATTTGAAAATGGGTAGAAACAAATACTAAACAATAACAAATGGTTTTATGGAGAAAAAAAAAACAAATAAATACTAATAGTGTAGGTGGCACATTGATTTGTGTAATTGTGAGTGTAAGTGTTTGGGGTGTGTAAAGTGCGTGTTTATGTGCTGAGTATAATATTATGATGATATGCAGTATATAATACACGAGGGTGTCTTAGCGTAACTAGCTATAATATGTTCCAGACTGACTTAGTTGTCACCAGTTTTCGGTATGGATGCTTCAAGCTCTGTGTTGCTGCTTGTTTCCTTAAAAGTTTGATTTTATTTGATTTAATTTGTATTTACCTCTAAAACTATCAGTACTCATTTAATTATTAATAATAATGAAGCAATTCGACGAATGTAATTGTTGTTTTGGATCACTTAAGACAATTAAATCACCGTTAGTAGGTACAGGAACTAACCCGAACAGTGTCATTTACAGCTCATATGCGTCCCCACCGAGGGGCTCGAGCCTACCATGAATTAGGGCGATTGAGCCTTAGTTAGCAAGGTATAACAAACTTTATTAGATTACTCGCACGATATCTGAGAACTTCTCTACTGAACCTTTAGTGTACAAACCTAAACGTTCTTAAGGTCCTCAATGTATAATATTTGAACTAAGAAAGAAAGAAGGAAAGAAAATGCATTTTCTCACAAAAGTCAAATAATGAGTTTTAAAAATAATCACACTAATATTATAAATGTGAAAATATATTTGGATGTTTGTTCCGCTTTCACCTAAACTACTGGACGGATTTGGATAAAATTTGGAATAGAGATAGTTTGTACCCTGGATTAACACATAGGATACTTTTTACCGGGAAAAGTCATATTCCCACGGGAAAATCTTACATAACGCGAGCGTAGCCGCGTGCGGACCGCTAGTTAAGAATACGTATAGGAGCTGTCTGTGGTGTAGTGACTAGGGCCACTGCCTTGAGTTCGGGAGTCGCCGGTTTGAACCTTACCGCGTATCTATGTCAATTTGAATCATGACAAATATGAGCTGATAACAGTAACTACTTAATATTAAACAAGCTTACGTTAATTCCAATTTCACTTCAAATGTACATTTAATCATTATTAATGTTATCATGATTCGCATGCAGCAATTAGTTGCAATCAATCAAGTTAGCTAATGAAGCCGCTACAAGACAGCGCGACTATTGAGTTACATCTGATTACAACTGGCTTGGCTTGAGTTTGTACAGTGGAGAACAGAACAAATTAATCTTTGTTGCAAGATTCTGGCCCTTAACATCACAGATATAAGAACGGTGGTCGTAAAGTGCAAGGCCTAAAGTATTTAAATGATGCGACGGCTCCGTAGCCCAAATGGTAGTGTATCTCCGACGCACAGGGTCGCGGGTTCGAACACGCCCGGGGCAAACATTCGTGTGATGAACACTTGTGTTTGCCTTGAGTCTGTTTGTTGTTTAGTATTTATTTATTTATGTAAGTTATCAGCTGTCTGGCACCCATAGTATAAGCTTTGCTTAGTTTGGGATCAGATGGCCGTGTGTGAAGATGTCCCCACATATCTATTTATTTATGTTTACTGGTGTGACGATTTTACTTTATTGAAAGCTTAATACCTGTATTGATAAATTTTCCCTTCATAAAGGAGATTCCCTCAGGGGAGAATAGTGGAATAACTTAAAATGTGTAAATAAGCTGTGGATTATATACTCCGAAAACTTTACACCGCTCTAAAATAAATACACTTATAGTTAATCACTCTGTTTTAATAAATACCTAATATTATAACAAAAGCCAGCACGTTTATTAACAATGAACAAACGAACCTAGTTACATAAGACGTAGATGTCTAAATCAGGACTGTTCTAGGAAATTCTTACCCTTATTATAATTAGTGAAGTAAACAGCGAGCAAGGTCGCGCGTCACCAGAGACCGGCTCCTGGACCCGACAGCAACCAGTGAACATACACTCGTACTGTATGCGATATTTACTATAATAAATCGTAGGAATTTTTTATCGATTAAAGGGTCTAATATTACATACTAACTGAGCCAAAAAAATGGGAAAAACGAGGTAAAGTTATTTAGTTTACCCAAGAGTAACCACGATTGTATCGGCTAGACCTTTATAAAAATGTGAAATAAAAAATATACATATAATATAAAAAGAAAGGCATGACTCTCGCTCCAGGTGGTTCTTGGTGCAAAGGTTGGGTTATTGCGATCCAGCGCGGTAACGCTGCCAGCGTTGTGGGCACCTTTGCACCGGGCACGGTTAGGGGCGGGTTACTTGACTGATGTGATATTTATTTTTGACAATTTGTATTTAATTTAATTACTTGACATTAAAATTATCAAAAGAAAGGAAAACAAATAGTTTTCAAAAAGCTATACTAGCACTCCGCCCACACAAACTAATGTTCATTTTCACTTGCGAATGTGAAAATGAGCATTACAAAATACTGAGAGACTAATGACGCAAAACGTATTACTTTTTCAGTTTTCACTAAAATAAAAAAATATGAGTAACCACCGGCCAAGCACGTGTCACGTGTGTGAGCCACGCAAAGTATAGGGTGCCGTAGTTCTCCAATACTACTTAGGAACCTACCTGTTTAAGACAGTTAACATTCATCAAAATATTTTTCTATGGTATTTCTAGTACCAAATTTCTTACTTGTACAAGTACATTTTATAAGTTATTCTATAATTCGATAACCTGTAACCTGTTGATACTTTCCCTATTAAATTCATCATATACACTACTACAGTTAATTTTTTCATATTTCCAAATACAACGGTTTCGCTGGTAGGGGGGGAGAAAACTTAACTCTAACAAAAAAAAGCACTTTAAAACTAAAAACGTGCACTAGCATCGAAAAATGGTTTAGCAAATCCCCATTATTTTTTAAAAACCTATCCAACGATACCTCACACTATAGGTAATCGTGAATAAAAAAATTACCCCCACTTCACGTGTACCAGAGGAAACCTAAATGTTTTTTTAAGATTTCCTTTTTCAGCATGATGTATATCCATGCCAAATTACAGCCTTCTAGTGCTAAGAATCTTTGAGCTAAGCCGCGGACGGACAGACAGACGGACATGACGAAACTATTTATGAGGGTTCCTTTTTGACTACGGAACCCTAAAAACGTAACACGACGCGACAAACATGCATTCCTTTAACCAGAAAATAATTAACACGTTAACATTTAATTGTTAATCTGATGCTAAACTTACAGGCGACAGTACGAATCTTCGTATACTTGGACCTTAGCCTTCGCTATATAAACTATACAAATTACTGACCACTTATCTTGCGCGGGACGCGGCGGCCGCGGCGGCGCATGTATAAAAGATTAAGCCGTTTATACAACTTCGGTGATTGCTAAAGCTCCCTCAGATGAGGATAAACATGTTTGTGCGTATTTATAGAACCCAATCCCTTAGGAAATGTGCTTGCATAAGTATATGGAGTTAATCCTTTTCTGTGATATTAAAGTACAGTTCTATTTTTATATCACACATGTATGTTAATAGTTAGGTATAATAAAGTTTTTTTTTTTTTCAAAAATATGGTAAACGGAAAACAACAGCAGCAAACATTTTTTTAAATACAATAAAAATAAGTTTCCTGCTTTATCGAAGTGGGTTGTAAAAAATGCGAAATCTTAATGGACATTTTCCTCTAGAGAAAACGTCAGAATCCATTTTATTTTAACAAATGATTGTTAAAATTAAAATTGATTAAAATCAGAAGATGTATAAAATTTAATCTTACATAAGCAATTAGGGCTCCTACACACTATGCCGGTAAAACAAGTTACTTGCCTCGTCATTTGTATGAAATTACAGGAACTCCCACAGAAGATAATAGAATAGAATAGAAAAGCATTTATTTCATGAAAAAATAATCACAAAACAAAAAAAGACTAGTCAATAACGTGTTCGTTTTCCTCAAACCTGACACGATTTGAGTCCACATTTCAAACAATAAATAAAAAAGGCAATCCTATTTGGACGCACATTCCTCAAATAAGGTCTTACAAAAAACGTTATACGGAGAAACAATCACAGGAAAGCGACCGCCTTGAGCACGTTGCGATATAAACACGGTAAACACGGGACGATGAATTATTTAACGACATTCGACAGGGCCGCATTCGGGGCTTTGAATGAGGGGCAAATTCATCGTCATCATATCGCATCGGCTGAATGACGGCCACTACTGTTGACAAAAGCACAACAAAAGCCTCTATCTCCACAACGATATCTTACGTTAAAAATCCGAGCTGATTTAATTTAAAGCTTAAAATAGCTTACAATAAAGTTTAAGTAAGATATACAATAAATACAAAGCTATCAATAAAACTATATGAAGTACAAAGAAAGTCCCGTATTTTATATATAGCGTAAACTGGCGAAAACAAGTAAAACTGATTTGCCTTTCTTGCCCGAAGTTTCGACTCAGTTGCATGAGCCGTGGTCGCGGGTGTATTAAAACCGCATTGTAGGCGTACAGGATTCAAGTTAGTTTATGGGAATCTGAACCGACACAAACCTAACAAAACAAAAAAATTCACTTAGTGCCGTGATAAGATTATTGATAAAAAACGATGAAATAATTTAGCGGTCAAGGACCTTTCCTTGACCCTTGGGAGGGGGGGAATAGGGCTTTGCATAGTGAAGTCAGTTCATGTGAATTTGGGTCGCCTACAAGTTCGACAAGGCTTCCGTCATAGGAATGGTTCATAGTAAAGCCTAGAGCACGTACTGGGCGATCAAATATTTAGCGGTTATGGACAGGGTCCGATTCAGTCAAAGGGGGGGCAGGTTACACCGACATCTCACTTATTAACTAAAATATTCACGAAGCGAAGCAAAAATAAACATCTAGACAATTTGAGGGTCACAACCATTTTCTGAACTTTAATAAAACTTTAAGTGATTTGTATTAGTAGTAATTTTTTGAAACCCTTAGCTTTCAATTGCTTTTAGACCTAAAAACTTTCTATTAATTAAGTAAGTATTTACTTAATACGTCTCATCTTTCAGCCGTTATTATTTATTTAAAAGTATGAATAAAAGAAAACTTTAAAATTGTGTAAAAAACAATACCATGGAATGTTACGAAATGATTGCAAACTAGTGTTGATAACATAGGAATTAGTAGATCATACAGTTGATAAGAGAAAGACAAACGCTATTCGCCCATGTTGAATGACAAATGTAATAAAAAATAACATAACATTATCACTGTTCACAAAACGTAGTAGTTATTATTCTGTGAAAAGCAAACATCTAGAAAAACTGTAAAGAATCGGCAACGTTTGCGTTTTATATAATATTATGATTTTTATAAGTCTGCTTAAAGAAAACTTGGAAAACATCCAACATTTCTCCTTAAAGAAAAGCTGCAAACTAGTAGAATGCTAAGTATTCTCTCATAAAACACAACAATCTCATTGGCTACGATTCTGGTCGCGACTCTGTTCTTCCTTCTCGTTTTTCTTTCTAATTAAAGGTGTCTACAAATGAGTGGTTTTAAGTTGCGAATAGGATATCTTCTTGTGTGTCGTAAGAACCAATTACTAGGACAACACTTCTGCTGCTGTATCATCTATGGTATTAAAGAAAGAAAGAAGAAAGAAAATAATTTATTAAAGAGTACACACAAATAATCAAATGCGATGAGGCAATACATTTTATTTAATATACTCGTTAAAATGCTGAGAGATTTGATGTCAAGCAGGTGGCCGGTCGTCAATACAACATTTTCTAAAAAAACACGATAAAGAAAAAATTTAATGTTTTTTTTTTAAGATTTTTTTTTGTCATAACACTCCATCTAAAACTATAAGGCGTCTCTTTGGTGTCAATTTGATGTTTGACAGCTAAAAATCAACTACTCATCATCTCCTGTTAATTTTTCATAAGCAAAAAGGACAGGAGTCGCTCAATTTTAGGTTTCGATTATTACTGCAAGAATCAGGGGTACTGTAAATCCAATGAGATAAAGAATATCGAACGAACAACGCAGGGAATTCCAGAATGTTTACACATCAGACATTCATCTAGCTTAGGGGTGTGAAATACTGCTGCTACCGTAATGGTTTTAAATAACGGGATTACATGACAGAAAGCTTACTTCATACTTTCGTAGTCGAACAGTAGAGCGCTCGACTCTCATTATGGAGGTTCGGGGTTCGAAGCCCGGTGGTGCAATATGATCTAACAAAAATAGTTTTGTGAGACTGTTGCCAGTTTTTTAAGGACATAGCAGTCTGAATCATCTGATTGTCCGAAAATTAAGATGAATCCGTGCTTCGGAAGGCCATCACATTTGGATGTTTAGATATTTGTTCCGCTTTTACGCCTAAAGTACTCATCGGATTTGAATGAAATTTGGAATGGAGATAGTTTGTACACTGAATTACCACATAGGATAATTTTTAAAGAAAAAAGTCTTATTCCCACAGGAAAAACCTTACAAAACGCGAGCGCAGCCGCGGGCGGATAGCTAGTAGTAACATAAGTTAGACGCTATTTGAATAACATTGTTATATAAGGTATACCAATACTATGCCGAGCCCTAGTGCATATCTCCGCTTCCACATCGCTGCGTGCGCGTGCGGGCTTCGGGAGCGGATTCCAAACATGTACAGATCATATTGATTGCTTAAACAGAGCAATGTGAGGCCTGGAGATGTTCCTTCATAGTGTTGGGAAAAATGGCAGGACAACGTCTGCCGGGTCAGCCAGTCAGGTTATAATTTAGACGGCTTGACGAAACAAATAGACCCCTCCCTGTCACCAGACCAAGCTGGTCTTTCGCCCAGGAAAGTCGTGATGTGGGCAAGTCCTCCACTTAACCCAACACATTGAGGATGGGTACGAGAAAGGCTTGATAGCCGGCGCAGTCTTCATTGATCTCACTGCGGCATATGATACAGTCGACATTAAACGACTACTGTGGAAAGTCACCGCCTTGACTAAAGATCTACAGTTCGCCAAAATCTTGAGTGAAATCCTGCAAAACCATCGTCGGTTCCAAGTTTATCTCAACTCTAAAACAAGATGGCGTATACAAAGAAACGGCTTGCCACAAGGAAGCGTTTTGGTATCAATTTTATTCAACATATATACAGAAGATTTACTTCATTACCCTGATACAAACCGATTTCTTTATGCGGACGATATTGCACTCACCTACCAAGCTAGATATTATTCAATAGTCATTTGTCGGCTGCATTGGAAAACCTTTCCTGCTACTACAAGGAAAACTCACTTAGACCGAATCCTGCCAAGACGGAAAACGGCACCACGCAAACTATGGAGCACCTGTTGTCTTGCCCTAACTGTCCTGTTTCTTGCGCTATACAAGATCTAAATGAGGCCAATGATAAGGCAGTAGCTCTGGCCAATTATTGTGTTGGACTGTTTTATTAACCCCCATCGACACGAAAAGAAGAAGATATTACACTTGTTATTTACCTACGGAAAGAAAATAATGCTAAAAAACGCTAATAAAAATGCTAATGTAAGTGCTCAAAATAACACTTTCGTACAATGGTATGGAACCCTTCGCCTGTGAGTCTGACTCACACTTGGCCGTTTTTATTTTACTGCTATTCTAAAGTGGTCATCATTACTTTGAGAGATCTCGTTCTTTCGAGTGTGTTCGTAGCCACGTCGTAGCTCGTAGCAATATGAGAAAACCCGTAGCATGTTGCTACGCCGTAGTGACTAAATAAGTTTAAAAATTGAATAAATAAGGTGTGATAAAAATTATTCACAGCGTACGAGTATTATTTAGTATTAGGAATATTTTGAATTAACAATAGAAATACAACGAAAACGAAATAGGTATTTACTTAAAAAATCCTTTCTAGAATTTGCGAAATTTCAAACTGCTATAAGAACTTTATGAAAATGTCTTTCTTATGAAGCTAACGTTTTAAAACAAGATCGATCATAATAAAACTTCCACCAGATCATTTATCACGAGGCGCCATGAGAAATAATAATGTCTTAGTCGCTGACACCAACTCCAATTTTATAACATTCTTTCCAGTTCAAAATTTATATTCTATTTTTAAAGCATTCGATCAAGCAAGGCATCAAACTATCAGTTAAATATTTTTGATACATAGAAAACAACCAAAAAGCGGGAAACAATTATATAATTAATGTAACATGCAATAATAAATTATGCTCGCTATGAAACTGGCCGTAGGGCTTTATGGCGTCATGGTATTTTTTTTAAACAAAAATAAATTAACTATTTCATTTGTTTTGGTAATTGGTACATTGTCCAAAAGCGATTTTTAGCGTTAAATTACTAGTTTAATAAGTGTCGCAAAAGCCACGTAGCCAGACTGTCATAAACAATAACGTCGACGTCTCCAGGGTCATTTGTGAATGAGTACCAATTAATTACAGTTGATCGCCTCACGCTTAGACCTTGGCCTTGGTGTGTTTATGACATTAGTTGCAGCTTGCGTTTAATCCCTAAAGAGTAAACATGATAACAAATTGAAAGACCAAGATATTATGCTCCTTTATAACCGATAAAAAAAGGAGTTTTACAATTCATCGTATTTTTTGACAACAACAAGTACGAACAAAGTATGTAGAACGTGTAAAATAGAAAGAAGAAGACATTATACAAAATATTAAAAAAATACTGTACCTATGTCGATAATACCACTTACGTATTTAAATTACTGGTGAACGTAGACGTAGAAAAAAAACATATGGCAAAATTTCTTGCCCCAAGCAACAGTATGAAAAAACATAATGATTGCCAGACAAAAGTTACAAAAATTGTGTCACAGAAAGGTAATCTAAATTACTTTTATTTGTCCGTGCAAGAGCGTAAAGGTTGTAGGAGACTTTATTAAGATAACAAGGTCAACCGCCCACGCGAAGAGACGCCTACCGTACCGTAGGCGGCCTGCGAGCAATAATGTCTTCATGTACTTACATATACTTGTGTAAGAAGTAAAGCTGGGTAGAAGTAATCTAAATTATATAATATTTATTTAAAAATAAATGCAAACTCCCTGGGCTGGGACTAGGGAGCTATGAGTGCGAAATGTAACTTTTTTTTAAATTTAAATCATCGTGAAATCGCTTAGAAGATCGCAGTTGATGCAACGGACGCAAAAGTTAGTAAAAAATGTGACTTACCCGTTCCATCAACAACAAATAATTAGCAGCGCATCAAGTCAAGCCTTGCTTACCTGAAAAATAAAAAAATAACATAAAATACACAGAAAATGAATTCATTTGTTGAGCAAATGTCAGATGGCTTAGACGTTTGGCACATTTGGGTAGGTACAGGCAATCGAGGCACCCTCAAGGAAAATTAAACAATTTAAACACCCAGGTTCACCTTCGTAGCTAGTGCAACCGTACTGCATTTGTCTTCTAAGTCTGGTATAAATTAAACTGTCGCAATATACGTAGTGCGCGGAATGTGCGACAAGCGATGCTGATGTGCATTCTGCAAAGTTACTCTCTACTGCTGTTGCAGCGCTGATCAATCATTGACCACAAACTTGTTTCAACTTGGGTGAATATTCATTTATTCACCGTAAAGATTAATTGGTTGATTTTCGATAAAGTTCAGTCCATTAAACTGAACAATTTTTCCCAAGGAGCATGGGCTGTGAAACGCCAAAAAAAATTTGGCCCGTTCATACAAAACCGCGTGGCCAGCTAATCGGTTTACTATTTCCATGTAATTTTCGGGGATGCAATTTACTATTTTATTTGTCAGCCCATGTTCCTTTGGTAAAGTTAATTTTCACGGTGTATAGTGGAAATACTACAAGTATAATTTTAATATTACAATACAGACCCCGTCCCGTACCTTCCAGGGCAAAACTATCTTGTTGATATTGAAAATAAAATAACTAAATACTGTGTGTGCATAAAGGGTGTTCCTTATTTGATAAATTCATTTATTTTAAGTATTACAACATTCGGGTTCGATCCCCACCACGTACCAGTGTTTTTGAATTTCGAATTCATATGTACGTTTATTCGACGGTCTAAGGTGAAGGCTAACATCGTGATGAAACCTGCACACTCCTGCGAAGAAATTCAAATATTTTGTATGAAGTTAACCAACCCACACTAGGCCAGCGTGGTCGACTAAGGCTTAATCGCCCTAATTGAGGGTAGGCTCGAGCGTATTTGGGCTGTTGATGATTACAACATTTAGCTGAATAGTTTATTGAATTTATGAAAACGTTAAGTTACTCGTAGTATTTATTTATTTAGTTATTTAGAATAGTAAACAGCAGTGTACAAAGTATTTCTTATAAAAATAATGTATACATGGAGCATTACTTCTATACACCGCCAACAATACCATTCACGGGTTACATAAAAGAAGTAGTGCAGAAAGTTGAACTCACATAAACATACATTCTAAACAAATTAATATAAATATTTTAATAATATATAATTGTTCTGTTTTTTTTTTTTATTTAATAAAGATTTTGGATTTTGTGTAAAAAAAGTAGTCCAATAAAAGACGCACGTGCACTGTCTGCAAATGATATGACACATTTTTGGTTAAATATTCGCCTCGCACTCTTGGCACTCTTTCTTTGAAAATTTTGACAATATTGTCTTGATAAGCTATCCATCATCATCTCAGCCGACAGACGTCCCTGGACTCAGGCCTCCCCAAGAATCTCCATACATTGCAAAAAAGAAAAAAAAAACTGTTTCTTGAGTTGCCACTGCGATAAGCTGACTCTGTCGGTCTTAGCATTTTTATTTCTCTTATAAATAAATAAAAAAACTTTATTAGTTTTTAAAGAGTCATTCCCTACACCCTGTATAGAAGACCTTATTAAAAACACATTACGGCGGCCGACCGCGCGGCGTCCTTCATAAACTGAGGATAACTTCCGCTCCCGTTTCCTACAGGAAATAGACATTTTCGATATCAATCTAACTACAATCGGTTTAAGGTTAAGATATACGTACAAACATATAAGAAATACTAATTTATTACAATCATACCAAGCCACAAGATATCTACTGTAATTAAATAACAACAACAATTTGTTTCTCCATTTTAAATACAAAAATCCTTAAACAATTACCACAATTTGTTGCTAAGCACACGTGATTAGAATTATAAAGGTATTCTCACGATATTTACGACTACAAAAATCCAAATGAACCTAACACTTCAACGTCAACATCAACGGCCCGTTACAGTCCACTGCTGGACTATGAGCCTCCTCCACTTAAGTGGAGGGTTTTGCCATAATCTCCACGCTTGGCAGGCGGGTTGGAAATAGCAGATTAAAAGGTTACTGTATCAGAGAGCGCTGCTGCCCGTTCCCTGTTCAATGTGTAGTCCCTAAGTCGCCTCTTACGACACCCACGGGAAGAGTAGGGGTTGGTGACAAGTGTATTCTACTCTGCATTCACCACACAGCAAACCTAACACTTACTTATATAAAATAAAAGACTTTGAGATAACATTAATTGAAATTCAAAAATAGTACATTGGAAGGTATTTACCAGAGGTCGAACAGAAATTTCTCGTTCAGTAGGCACCCACCACGAGATGTTTTAAAGCTTAACGCTATAAAGCCATTTATTTATGCAATGATTTATATCAGTTCAAAAATCTAAATTGCCACCAGGACAGGGACTGGTTTCACAAAACTACTATTTACAAGAAGAATTTAACCTACATTGCGTAGCCGCTAACTCTAAACTGTAATTCCTAATCTTATTCGTATCATAAGGCTACGCAATGCACATCGAACAGTTGTGAAGGGTGACAGATATCACTGATATTTTTTACACTATGCAGTAATGGCTATCATCCATCAATTTGAAACAAAGTCCATTTGAGTTATTACGAGTCATCGACCCCAAAAACACACGTTAACAGAATAGACTAGGATTGAACTGAAAAAAAAATGTGTTGTTTGTATTGCGTTATATTTTTCATTTTAATTGCTGTACGTACAGTAATTTATCTCGATTTTCAATAAAATTGTCTTAAACTAAATTGTAGATGGCCAAGATTTAAACTTAGAAAAATTATAAATAGCATAAATAGTATTAAGTTGTCTGAAAAGAAAGAGTCGGAAGAGAATGTTCTTTTTATTACACATATAAGAAACTTAATTTTAAACATGATCATGTTTGCTGGATCATATTAACCACCTCAGCTAAACCAAAACAATTGAACGCGATCTTCAATTAGAGCTTAGAGATTAAATATTCGATAAGTCTAAAAATAAAAAGGACGATGACATACCCAAGTTCAAGATGTCGTCGGTAAGCTTAAGTGACAGTAGGCTAGACACTTGGCCAGAGTTAGAGACAACAGGAGAAGTATATTACTGTCAAGATGGCGGCTAAATTAGGGAAGACAATCTAGTCGACCTGTATCTAGAAGGAAGTATCGATGACATCGCATGGAAAGGTTTGACTAGAAAAGTTGAAAAATTTGAGCTTCTGCAGTAGTAAACAAAAAGCTGATATGACGATCAAGTAAACTATAAGTGTTCTCATCTTTTATTTTTTTAGAAAAATGAGAACGACAGGACGATATAACGTTGGACTGTAGTATATCAGGTTTGTGTGTATCCTGACCACTAAAAGCATCTGAACGTAAATATGGTTGAGTAGAGGGCGTTGGGGTGCACAGCTGTCAATGTGCTTAGAGGTTAGCTAAAAGACAAAGAATATATTTAACACGTTCCCTCATAAAAGTTGTTTTAATTGAAGAGCTACCCAATAACACAGCCGTTTTTAAGGACATACGTAATAAGAATAATCACTAAAAACAAGAAGAATTTCTAAAACAAGAATTTTCATGCCGTGAACCGACATGACAGTGAAAACGAAGACATCATAGTGGCGGGCGTTGAATACCGCATGTCGGCACCTCTTAACCTTGAAGATCTAGATGATCTTTATCCGCAGTGGAAGCACCACCACACTACTCTCTGAATTTCTTTGTTAAATGGAAGGCAATGTATACTAAAACCAGCCAATGATGGTCCATCGCACAGAGCAAGTTTAAAATATTTTCATCACGTCGCATTTACAACCGTCTCGGTGCACGGAGCGGTAATTCGAACCCCGAGTGCGCGTTGAGAGATGAGGGTAGATAGAAAATTCTAGAACGCACCCTTAGGGCCCTGTAGCGGTCGCTTCGAGAAATTGATCGTGTCACTGACAAAGTAACTGAAAATATAGTAAACCGAATTGCTTAGAACACAACTTAATACGATAATAATGTACAGCACAGATGTTTTGTGTATGTTTAAATTGGAAGTAGTGTTTTTACACTACTTCCAATTTAAACATACACAAAGTAAAGTAAGTAAAGTAAAGTTATCTACCGTTAGCTTTTGCTAACGGTAGATAACTTTACTGTAAGCACACCTTGGACACTTCATACATCCGTCACATTTGAAATACCTACTACAGTACTACATAGAGTAACCTGTTAGTGTTACATGCGAGAGAGACAACGCTCTACAAAATCGGACACCCGATGTGCAATATTTATCGCCTACCACTGTACTCCATTCACTAGAAAAATGTGCGCGATACTTCTATCTAAAGCTATCGTTGCGCGCCTAGGGTGCGTGCGTAGTACGCTGGACGACAGACTCCGCGTGCGAAATTTATCCAGGCAACAATGATTTAGCAAGTCGGATATTTCGCGCGTCATTCGTGTGTTAAACAAAATCCTCGACTAAATATTCACCCACACATAGATAAAGCTCATGTCTCGCTGTAAAAACTGTAGGTACAGTTTTCACGATACTGCAAGTAATTTGTCAAGTTGTACTAGATTTTGTATTTCGTTAGTTTCGTGCACAATACCGAGCTGATATCACTAGATATTAGCTTTGTCTAGATATCGTTACTGTTTTATATTTGTCTGGGCGTTTTATGATAGCAACAGTAAAGGTTTTACGAGTTTATATTTACGTTGCTTTCAGCAAAAGGAGAGTACGGTGGAATATTGATGATAAAAAAGGTAATGAAACGGAATCGGGATGTGAGTTATTCTTGAAACATTTAGACTTATTAACCTATTGTAATTACTTTTCAGCGCCTGTTACACTTTTCTAGTATAAGCTGAGACATGACGCCGTGAGTAATATTAGTACAACGAGGCCAATTTGTATTGTTGGTTGGTCAGGTCATCTTGACTTGGTATTACATCAAAATATGATGTCGAAATTAGATAATCAGTTAAAAAATACTCCACCTGTTTTTTTTTATGTAAACATTTTTTTGTGGTCGATGAAATCAAATACTAAAGCCAGCCAGAGTAATAAAATTAGTTACAAAAAGCGTAAAAAGGTCGCAAATGCCCGGCCGGAGACCAGTAATTGGTTTGCTAGAAGGTCCGCAACTAGCGGGTGCTTCAGCGAGCGACAACTCCAAACTTTCTTAGACGTTAAGAATGGCGAGAGTTTCATGTTGAGATCCCACTGAATTTTCCAAGAGCTGACAATTCAATGACACTTTTCTGATTACATCTAAGTGAACAAGTTATTCTTTACTTTTATGAAAATATTGGATTCTTTTCATGATTTTCAGCTCTTCCCAGAGAATGACACGAACCTCAAGTCTTAGTCGATTAAGTATGAATGCCCAAGGTCGACGACGTCACACGCAGCTTTTCATTTTTTTCCCAGGGGTATTTAATTACCTTGAAAATAATATTTCACTGGCGTAAAACGAACTTGAATGCGTGGCGCGCCTTAGGAGAGGGATCCAGCAGTGGAATGCCGCAGGTTGATAATAATGATGATGATGAAAAAATATTTACATAAAGATTAATGGGTTCGAACCTGTGACGTCTCGTAATGAATGTAACAACTAACCACAACACCGACACTTTTATTTCAACAACCGAAACACACTTTACATATTGTTTTGCGTCGACATTGAATAGCGCCCTTGAAACAAACGCGAACGTGTTAGGTAATAACCATTTATTTGGCGCCCAGAACGGGCAAATGAAAACTGCTAACTCCGTTATGTAAGTACATTAGCTCACAATGTAAATAAAAGATAAATTTGTGAGCTGAATGTACATAATTATTTATTTATTTGGTTCAACAACAATTGTTTACACTGATTGTTATACTATATAAGTAACTATCTAGCGGTCCGCCCGCGGCTACGCTCGCGTTGTGCAAAATTTTCCCATGGGAATACGACTTTTTTTCGTCAAAAGTATCCTATGTGTTAGTCCAGCCTATGGGTATGCGTTTGGTCATTGGGACATAATTTGCCCGATCCCTTCCACCAAAATCATAATCATAAGCGTAATGTCTTAAGTGTCTAGGTTGATCAGTTCTTCAATGTATGTACAGTAGACCAAAAAATTGGTATTGGTATACCTACCACCCTTACGTCTTTTGCAAATTGTAGAACAACAAAGATTAAATTTATTTTACAGATCAATGCGTCAGATACCACGTATATAGGTACATATACCTTATTAAAATTCTCAAATAAATAAAAAATGGAAAACCACTTTATTGGCTACTACCACAAAGTAGGTAAAGCGGCGCGGGCCCCTATTTTGTGCTACTATCAAGTTGAGACGGCACAAGAACGGCTCCAAGTGATCGCGACCGAATGGAAGAAATAGTTTGTTTCTTAATTTTTCAAATAAGCTCTTCATTTTAATTAAGAATAAAATTTGTCGCCAATAAGAAGACGTTGACAAAGTTATTTTCGGCCAGCTCGTCTATAACGTTATGTAAATGTGTGTTTATTAAGACGGTTACGTAACGAGGTACATGTAAACATGCACACACCTGGTAAACAATGTAATGAGAAAGCCTTGCTTGGGATTTTATTTACGAACCCTCTCATTTGAATACAACGAGACGAATTATTAAGATACTATTGAAATTATAGTAATAATACCTTCATATTGTTTAGCTCTTTTCTACAAATTCCACAATAGTTATAGTGAACTCACCCAAAAAAATAAATGACGAATCTAAGAGATACATCTCATCACAATATCTTATGAAATATACAATTTTGACCTTGTAGTTATTGTGAAAATAAACCTATAAAAGCTGATCGTTTATTAGTTTATTGAAAGCTGCCAGACATGCTTTTAACTACCTGTTTTATTTATCAACTCAAACTGTTTTATTAATCTAACCGCCCGAAAGTTTGAAATACTGTCCATATATTTGCCATAATAAGAGCCCCAGTAAAATAGCCGTTTACATTAGACATAAAACTCACAAATAGATATAAGAAAGTAATACTCGTAAGCGACTAGAAAAAGATAAGCCAGGTTAGATTTAACTTAGAAATTGAGTGGGCCATGAAAGTATAAATAATAAATAAATAAAAATTATATTTATTTCTAAATTAAATCATACAGTAGATTGTGTTGAGTCTTCCCAGTAAGTCGTCTAGAGATACCTGTAGTGGGAATTGCTCGCTACTACCCTTTACTAAAATATGTATTACAATTTAGAAATAAATACAACAAAAACAAAATTCATATATTATATAGACTTAAACTTGTTAAAGTCTCTTTTGTGGCCATCCTTCACAACCAATGTGTTTGCTTAACTTTCAAAATAGCAAGGAATATTATAGAGAATAACAGCTGTGCTTACTGCTTCACAATTTATTTCCGTTTCCGTTAGCAACAACAATACCAGTCCAGTTGATTGTACAGACGTCCTTAGAGCACTAGAAAAGGTTGGACCCTCAGGGCATTAAAACAAGGGAGAGAGGCCAAAGAGACGCGTGCAATTTATCCTCTACTGAAAGATTTGCGTATGATGATCTACGACCCAAAAAACGACGAGGGAAGCCGCTACTCAATGCAGGTAACGCTGAACTGATCGTTATTCTGTCCAGCAGTCAGTGGTAGATATGTCGATGATATCTATTTGCATTATTAAGTACACTTTTCATTATGTTTTTCGTGTAACAGATCAATTTTATGAAGACTTTTTGGTTATGATAACTGCAGAGTTTGTAATTGTTGAAGTATAGTAAGTAACGTTTTAAACACAATTTTTACATACGATAGAATTAAAGGTGTAAATGTGTAATGAATATTGATAATGTTTACCACGGCATATCCCCCTTGCTCTTAGTATACTTTTATCTACATTCGGACCCTTTCCCAGCCCGTATTACCGCGAACATGTTCAGACGTGGCGCAGACAGGATAATGGCTGGTGGTCGGGTACTTAGCAACTGCTGATGTGTCTGAGAGCCTTCCTGTTCCTAAAAACCTATATGTTAGGCACACATTACGGTTTATGTGTGACCTTACTGTCAACAACAGCTTACATACGGTCCTCATTGAGGGGCTCGAGCCTACCGTGAAAAAGGGCGATCAAGCCTTAGTCGACCACGCTGGCCAAGTGCAGGTTTGTCGACCTTACATCACCCACCACCACCTGATGGCAAATGACTAGGATTTGTGAAGTCGGTTGTCGACCTTACAACCTACAGGATAAAAAAAAAGATGGCAAATGATTAGAATACGCTTACCTAAAGATTCACTCTTCCCTTGAAAACAGCAAGATTGTACGATTCCAAGAATACTGACGAAAGGAGAGAATATACGCACACGAACACGTACATATCACATAAACATATTATACACATTTATATAATTTTATAATATTATTCGTTTATTACTATTAGTATTACTATTATATATGTACATATATATTTATTAAAGTAATTTATTTTATTATTTGTTCAGCTGTTATTAAGTCGTCTAACTTATAAGTGTGAAATCTTGTTATTGGCTTATAAATGTTTAACTACTTTTAGAAAATATTCTGTACTGTAAGGTTTCCTTTCATTATTAAAATAATAAAAAAAAAAACAGCTCGACACATAAGGTACAACGCCAATCACCGATTAAGCTTAACATCTAAGGGCTTAACCAAACTTGATGCGCAACCTGCGTTACTGTAGTGTAGACGGTTACTGTTTTTGTTGATGGAGCAAATGCTACCTTAGCAATAAGCCCGCAAGCTTTTCTATTTTTACTTTTTAAACGTACCGCTTTTTTGTGTCTGTGTGCAATAAAGTATATTCCATTCATTTAGGTTTTGGATTTTAATTTAATTTTAATTTTAATATTGTAGGGAAGCTAACAGCACTAAAATTACGTAAATAATGCAAACATAAAACATCTGAGGCTAATAATAAGTTTCCGCATATAAAAACCAAGTATACAACTTACAGATAAATGAGTCGCTTATTATGTCAAACATAATGTAGTTACACCACTTTTATAATAAGCGACACAAATGTTAATAACTAACGCTACAAAACCGTAGACAAGTGTATTAAATAAACACACTATCTAATATAGACCGCCGCATTAGTACTCTCCTGAACACACACAAATTAAATCTACTTTATGAAGTTCGTTTTTTAATTATAAATGATTTGATCGGGGCTATGGATATTATATTTTTTTTAAAACAGATATCAATAGGAACATTCTGCCAGACCACCATAAACTTGCACCACAGCGAAAACGCTTTACGCAGTCGGTTAATAAAGTCAACACAAGCTAAACCAACCTTAACACCGGCCATATTTCCGGAACGCAATTGGTTTACCAATTTTCCTATTCGTCACACTGACAGGGCATTAGCGGACGTAGTTATGTAACACGCGCATTTATTACAAAGCCACGTAAACCTATCAAACTCGTATAACTGGCAATTTGCAAATATATTCATGATTTATGGAATTTGATTTATTAGAGAGAGCATGGAGTTGTTGTCCATATGGATGACTCGAATAGAGGCTCGAATAGTTACATCTTGACTAGTGGTGGTTGAAGATTGAGCAAACTGGAGAATGTAGGTACGCTAAAACTGGTTGCTAGTAATTTATTAGTCTAACAGCCAAAACAAGACAAAGGTCACAGGTCGTCGCAAATAATAAAGCCTTGTTTTATTATACTCGGATGTAAAATTGTCTCTCTTATTATCTGGTTGCCTGGAAGAAATTGTACAACTGTACAAATGGTACAAAGGCGGCCACTGACCTGGACGGGGTACAATTTTCACGTCGCTCGGAAACCTTACAAGAGCGGCCACTGCTTCTTATTCTGCCAGAAACGACAAGCAAGCAAGCGAATTCATAACAATACAAATATGTTTCATTGACGCCATTCAAAATTAACAAAACATAAAACAAAAGAGTCATGGTTTTCGCAAACAAATGCTTAATTATACCTACATCCACGTCATAGACTGTTAAAGGGGAAGTTTCTTTCACCGTTTTTGAAAGGGTTGTGTTACGTAGCGGGCAGCCGCGTTTTCACGTGGAACCTTTCTGACTTAAAACTTGTTCGTTTTTTGTATCGCTCTGGCTTCGGTTGAAGTTATTTATGTCCTCTTTTAGCGACTTTCGAAAAGTTGTGAAACCATTGTTCAATTTTGTGGGATAGGGTGGCACAACCCGAACTATTTAAGTTACACGCTACCAAAGTAGATGACACAATTTGTTACACAAAGAAACATGTTTATAACATCTAAACCTCGAAAAATGTATCTTGTCTCTTCCGTTAGGTCTGCTGGAAAATATTTCTTTAGAAATAAGCAGTGCCTGTTGTGTCGTCTTTTTTAATGTCTTGTTTTGGTAATTGTCTTGTGTGCAATAAATGGTTAAATAAATATTTGCTAATTTTGCACATAGCAAAAACACCTTTTGAGTGCACATTGAGGCTTATTCTTACTGTCAAGCTCTAATCCTTAATTTAAGTTCGTCCGTCCTTTTCACGTTTTAAAGATTGAAAAAGGACAGGAGATGGCCATCCTAATATTAGAGCTGTCAAACATCGAATTTGAACCTTATGGCCGTGTCGATTGCACAATTTTAGAGAGCACTTAAAACATGCGACTTGAAAATCTCTTAAAATGACAGCTATGCCCTTATTTTAGGTTATGATTCGTTCAAATTAATATCATTCATTCGTCTGAATTCATCACCTCTCTTTCATTAGTCATAAAAACGAAAAGGATAGCTGGATTTTAAAATTAGGATTAGACCATGATTTCCCGAATCGAGGCCATTTAGACATATTATTAACAGCAGTAATAAGTTAGTAAAACAAACATGTTTATACCGTCGTTTTGTTGCACAGCAAATTATTGTCTGAGGTAATGTTGAAAGGAAAAGTTCGATTACTTAATAATGATAATTAAATTTATTTAATGTAATGATGTTTTTTTTATTTTATATTGTTGATTATGACCTGTGATTGCCCTTATACTGTGTAATATTGCTGAATAAATGAATAATGAATTATTCAGCTGCGAATAAGCTAGGTAATCATACTACTCGGGGTTTGGTACAGATTTTAAAATAACTCATAGTGCCTTCAAGCGTAACTGTTTAAGCCTTATCCTTTATTCCGTGGTGATAGAAGCGGTATTCGTAAAGTTATACTTGATGTGGGAATGTACATCATATCTGTGGCTGTATGTTGCTGTTATTAATCTCCACGGAGTGCTAGCAGTCCGGAATCATCGGAAAAATGAACAAACTGTTCACACGAACCGTGAATTTTAAATGAAACGACCGTTTGAATGAGTTTTAAGGGATATATATACTGCAGTAGGCCATGGAAATTAGAATTCGCAAGTGAACAGGATTGAAGATATTCGAGGAAGCAAGACATTTTTCGATTTGAAAAAGAAAATGAACAAATGGGTCTTGTATTCCAAATATACTTAGTTCTAAATGCAAAAAAACTTTTGATACCTACAAAATGACACTTTACAAAGGACGCCATAATTTCAGTCTTTTGTCTAAGTTTTACCAAAGATAGCTTTATGACGATTATAATTCTCAATTGACTAGTCTTTATTTTCGAAGATGACACAAAGAAATTTCAATGCGATAGTCAAAAGGAACGACTTTTTTATTTTTAGACTATTATCAATTCAATATAGCCAATTATCGTTTCTTTTTTTAATAATTATTAGACGGCGGCGGATAAAGAATACTTCAAACGAAAAATTAAAGATAATTAGAAGTCCACCCGACTGGTATAACCAATCTCTTCCCTGTTTTAATCCAGACATTCTAGAGAGCCTATTTCATTTGCAGGACTTTAGGACTTAAAAAATATATAATAATGGAGCCACGCAAAGTGTAGGGTTCCGTAGTTGTCCAATATTAAGAGGACTACACGACCTAAACGCGAGTTTTCTGAGTAAACGATCCACTGCAGTGAATTAAATGAAAAAAATATATGTTATTAATGGTGGTATATTACAGTTTAATAGTTTTTTCAAAACATGATTCAAGTATTTTGACCCGATAGAAAAAAATCACAAACATACCTCTAAAAAAATCTTATAAACGATTAAAATCGTACTAAAACTCGTTCAATCTTTCTGGATTTTTGGCAACATTTTCTTCAAGCGAAATACAAACATAATAGTTATTTACTTTTTTGATCTGCTACGTAGTATTCTCAAAAAACCGCTATTTTTGTTTCCGTGATCCGTCATGATCACTACGCGCGCATGTGTGCGTGAACTCCCGTGTAGCGACAGTCTCGGCTAAGGCTTCTTGCTATATGGACGTGTCGCGCTTTTTGCCGCCAACTTAGCCAGACTTATTTTATTATATTTTGTTGAAGTGAATGACTTTTATAAATAATAATGGGGAATAAAATAAAACCCGCCAAGAGGAGTAAAAAGCGCTCATATAAATCAAATGGCAAACATATGATTGACGTAAAAAGGTAAGACCGAATTTATTACATTTCCATCGATGGTCACTGCATTATTTATTTATTTACCTAGTATGTACCTACCTTGTAACTTCGTTCCAATAAAATTGTTTACCTACTTATTTATTTATTTATCGCTGGCAGTGGCATAATTTTATTAAAATGGATCCAGCTCTTTATTGTTTTGTACCTATCGAGTTTTTCGCATATCTTACTAAGGTTGCCGATGGCGTAATATGTAAGGGGATGAACCTAAAAACGGAAAAGCTCGGGTTCGGATCCCACGTGGTGGATGTGCTTTTTTAACTTTTTTTTTCTTTTGTTTTTTTATGTATTTAATTTCATTATTTATTCGTTTTAGATATCTATGTGACATGACTTTTTTTTTTCAGGAAAAGAAAATTAGAAAATAATATCGCAGAGGATGTAACTTCCAATTGTTCCAATGCGTATGTACCTTACTAAGCATACTTTATATAATGAAACTTTCTTTTGTTATTTTTATATTATAGTATGTAATGTTTTGCTTTCCAGAAAAAAACAGCGTCTAAATAGAGAGCATTGCGAAACAACAGCGGGTTCTTCATGTAACGAGTATGTACCTACTTTGTTACTTTGTTCTCTAGTTCGTTCCAATAACATTATTTACTTATTCATTTTAGGTAAGGTACTTATAAATATCAATGTTTTTGTTTTCAGAAAAATACGACGGCTTTTACAAATTGTAAAATCAAAACTTTCAAAACCAAAATGACGATCTTTTGTACAAAATAGACTTAAAATTTTTAGAGTCGTCAAAGATCAATATGAAAAAAACAAAGTGAAAAAAAATGAGTAAAAATGAAGAGGAAGACAAAAGTACCGTCAATGATGAGAACAAAGAACAAGACAAAGGGAAAGATCAATATAAAAAAAAAACAAAATTGAAAATTTTAAAAAACCCACGCCGGATGTTAAAACATATTCAAATAAAAAACAATATTGAAAATTTTAAAAAACCCACGCCGTATGTTAAATTATATTAGAATAAAAAGGATTAAATAACATTTTTGGAAATCCCCCGACCAGAGTCAAATAAGATAAGAAATATAAAATAAAGAAATCTATAAAAAGAGTGATTTCTCACGAAATCCGCCACACAAACAACGAATTATGACCTTTCTTAGTCCTTACGTTTACGTACCTACTTACCTTTTGCTTTCTCGTAGAGATAGACACAGCAATAATATTTATTAATTTAGGTACTATTACATACTCATCTATCTAGTAATATGGTGGTCGAACCTTTTCAATGCAAAAAACCGGAACTAAATCGGTCCAGTGGTTTTCGAGATAGAAGGTAACAAACAAACAAACAACCTCTTACCCCAAACGCATATACCGCCTCCGTTCCGTTCCGTCCGTCGTGGGTAAAAAATATGCGAAAAAAAAGATGAGTAAAAATGAAGAGGAAGACAAAAGTACCGTCAATGATGAGAACAAAGAACAAGGCAAAGATCAAAATAAAAAAAATAAAGCGAAAAAAGACAAAAAAGAGATAAGTAAAAATGAAGAGGAAGACAAAAGTACGGTCAATGATAAGAACAAAGAACAAGAGAACCAAGGGGATGAAAGTATAGTGGAAAACTGTTCAACTTTTTCGCGTTACATAGATTTTAGTAATTTTTAAATTGATATTATAAATATAATTACAACAATTTTTTCGTGATTATAACGACTTTTCAATTTTTTAAACGCATTTTTATTTTAAATGTCATTTTAGAGCAATTTAAGTACGAAATTTGACATTTCTAAGACTGACATATTTCATATATTTTGTTAACCTGAAAAAGAGCTTAATAACTAGATGTGCTATGTATGTAATATCAATAGATGGCGAGTTAGTATGGAGATTGTCAGTCCTCTCGTGTAAGTTCGTCCATGGTTAACCGGAAAAAGAGCTTAAGAACTATAATGTAAGTCCGTAAGCGCCATTTACGTAAATGTATTATGTTCTTGCTATGTTTTGATCGTAATTATTTTTAACGGAAAACCGTTGAATTAATGACTTGACCAAATTATAATTACTATGATAACTTTGTAATCGCTCTCCTGTAAAAACAGTGATTTTGATATACGGAGTTAATCATAGGGCCAGTCTATTTCATTTGTAATTTTAATTCAAATTATTTATTTTCTAAAAAAAAATATTGTTAGTTGCCCTGTTGCTTTTTTCTTTGGTCTATGGTCAACGTCATCGAAGAGCGCCATCTTTTAGCACAATTTGGTGGGAGTTTATGAATGTGTAGTGATAGTTGTTATCAACTTTTTTACTAGATGGCGACTGCGTCGTTTGTGTGAATGTGTGCCCCAGGTTGTCAAGGTCGTTAGCTCATGTAAGCCCCTTAATTAGATTGTCCGAAAAGAAAGATGATTCCGTGCTTCGGAAGACACGTTAAGCCGTTGGTCCCGGCTACCATCTAGTCGTTACACGAGCCATGTCAATGACCTTTGGCGGCTCTATAACACTGACACTAGGGTTTGTGAGGTCGGGTGTCGACCTTACAACCCACACGATGATGATGACTTGGGTACCTTCCTGTTTAAGACAGTTAATTTAACATTCATCTAAATATTTTTCTATGATAATATTTGTAGTACCAAATTTCGTACAAGTACATGTTACAGTCGGTCTATTATTCGATAACCTGTAAAGCCTACTTGATGTTGATACTTTTCCATTTAAATTTATCATAATATACAGTACTACCGTGATTTCCTTGTCCTTAATTTAAGTTCGTCCGTCCTTTTCACGTTTTAAAGATTGAAAAAGGACAGGAGATGGCCATCCTAATATTAGAGCTGTCAAACATCGAATTTGAACCTTATGGCCGTGTCGATTGCACAATTTTAGAGAGCACTTAAAACATGCGACTTGAAAATCTCTTAAAATGACAGCTATGCCCTTATTTTAGGTTATGATTCGTTCAAATTAATATCATTCATTCGTCTGAATTCATCACCTCTCTTTCATTAGTCATAAAAACGAAAAGGATAGCTGGATTTTAAAATTAGGATTAGACCATGATTTCCCGAATCGAGGCCATTTAGACATATTATTAACAGCAGTAATAAGTTAGTAAAACAAACATGTTTATACCGTCGTTTTGTTGCACAGCAAATTATTGTCTGAGGTAATGTTGAAAGGAAAAGTTCGATTACTTAATAATGATAATTAAATTTATTTAATGTAATGATGTTTTTTTTATTTTATATTGTTGATTATGACCTGTGATTGCCCTTATACTGTGTAATATTGCTGAATAAATGAATAATGAATTATTCAGCTGCGAATAAGCTAGGTAATCATACTACTCGGGGTTTGGTACAGATTTTAAAATAACTCATAGTGCCTTCAAGCGTAACTGTTTAAGCCTTATCCTTTATTCCGTGGTGATAGAAGCGGTATTCGTAAAGTTATACTTGATGTGGGAATGTACATCATATCTGTGGCTGTATGTTGCTGTTATTAATCTCCACGGAGTGCTAGCAGTCCGGAATCATCGGAAAAATGAACAAACTGTTCACACGAACCGTGAATTTTAAATGAAACGACCGTTTGAATGAGTTTTAAGGGATATATATACTGCAGTAGGCCATGGAAATTAGAATTCGCAAGTGAACAGGATTGAAGATATTCGAGGAAGCAAGACATTTTTCGATTTGAAAAAGAAAATGAACAAATGGGTCTTGTATTCCAAATATACTTAGTTCTAAATGCAAAAAAACTTTTGATACCTACAAAATGACACTTTACAAAGGACGCCATAATTTCAGTCTTTTGTCTAAGTTTTACCAAAGATAGCTTTATGACGATTATAATTCTCAATTGACTAGTCTTTATTTTCGAAGATGACACAAAGAAATTTCAATGCGATAGTCAAAAGGAACGACTTTTTTATTTTTAGACTATTATCAATTCAATATAGCCAATTATCGTTTCTTTTTTTAATAATTATTAGACGGCGGCGGATAAAGAATACTTCAAACGAAAAATTAAAGATAATTAGAAGTCCACCCGACTGGTATAACCAATCTCTTCCCTGTTTTAATCCAGACATTCTAGAGAGCCTATTTCATTTGCAGGACTTTAGGACTTAAAAAATATATAATAATGGAGCCACGCAAAGTGTAGGGTTCCGTAGTTGTCCAATATTAAGAGGACTACACGACCTAAACGCGAGTTTTCTGAGTAAACGATCCACTGCAGTGAATTAAATGAAAAAAATATATGTTATTAATGGTGGTATATTACAGTTTAATAGTTTTTTCAAAACATGATTCAAGTATTTTGACCCGATAGAAAAAAATCACAAACATACCTCTAAAAAAATCTTATAAACGATTAAAATCGTACTAAAACTCGTTCAATCTTTCTGGATTTTTGGCAACATTTTCTTCAAGCGAAATACAAACATAATAGTTATTTACTTTTTTGATCTGCTACGTAGTATTCTCAAAAAACCGCTATTTTTGTTTCCGTGATCCGTCATGATCACTACGCGCGCATGTGTGCGTGAACTCCCGTGTAGCGACAGTCTCGGCTAAGGCTTCTTGCTATATGGACGTGTCGCGCTTTTTGCCGCCAACTTAGCCAGACTTATTTTATTATATTTTGTTGAAGTGAATGACTTTTATAAATAATAATGGGGAATAAAATAAAACCCGCCAAGAGGAGTAAAAAGCGATCATATAAATCAAATGGCAAACATATGATTGACGTAAAAAGGTAAGACCGAATTTATTACATTTCCATCGATGGTCACTGCATTATTTATTTATTTACCTAGTATGTACCTACCTTGTAACTTCGTTCCAATAAAATTGTTTACCTACTTATTTATTTATTTATCGCTGGCAGTGGCATAATTTTATTAAAATGGATCCAGCTCTTTATTGTTTTGTACCTATCGAGTTTTTCGCATATCTTACTAAGGTTGCCGATGGCGTAATATGTAAGGGGATGAACCTAAAAACGGAAAAGCTCGGGTTCGGATCCCACGTGGTGGATGTGCTTTTTTAACTTTTTTTTTCTTTTGTTTTTTTATGTATTTAATTTCATTATTTATTCGTTTTAGATATCTATGTGACATGACTTTTTTTTTTCAGGAAAAGAAAATTAGAAAATAATATCGCAGAGGATGTAACTTCCAATTGTTCCAATGCGTATGTACCTTACTAAGCATACTTTATATAATGAAACTTTCTTTTGTTATTTTTATATTATAGTATGTAATGTTTTGCTTTCCAGAAAAAAACAGCGTCTAAATAGAGAGCATTGCGAAACAACAGCGGGTTCTTCATGTAACGAGTATGTACCTACTTTGTTACTTTGTTCTCTAGTTCGTTCCAATAACATTATTTACTTATTCATTTTAGGTAAGGTACTTATAAATATCAATGTTTTTGTTTTCAGAAAAATACGACGGCTTTTACAAATTGTAAAATCAAAACTTTCAAAACCAAAATGACGATCTTTTGTACAAAATAGACTTAAAATTTTTAGAGTCGTCAAAGATCAATATGAAAAAAACAAAGTGAAAAAAAATGAGTAAAAATGAAGAGGAAGACAAAAGTACCGTCAATGATGAGAACAAAGAACAAGACAAAGGGAAAGATCAATATAAAAAAAAAAACAAAATTGAAAATTTTAAAAAACCCACGCCGGATGTTAAAACATATTCAAATAAAAAACAATATTGAAAATTTTAAAAAACCCACGCCGTATGTTAAATTATATTAGAATAAAAAGGATTAAATAACATTTTTGGAAATCCCCCGACCAGAGTCAAATAAGATAAGAAATATAAAATAAAGAAATCTATAAAAAGAGTGATTTCTCACGAAATCCGCCACACAAACAACGAATTATGACCTTTCTTAGTCCTTACGTTTACGTACCTACTTACATTTGCTTTCTCGTAGAGATAGACACAGCAATAATATTTATTAATTTAGGTACTATTACATACTCATCTATCTAGTAATATGGTGGTCGAACCTTTTCAATGCAAAAAACCGGAACTAAATCGGTCCAGTGGTTTTCAAGATAGAAGGTAACAAACAAACAAACAACCTCTTACCCCAAACGCATATACCGCCTCCGTTCCGTTCCGTCCGTCGTGGGTAAAAAATATGCGAAAAAAAAGATGAGTAAAAATGAAGAGGAAGACAAAAGTACCGTCAATGATGAGAACAAAGAACAAGGCAAAGATCAAAATAAAAAAAATAAAGCGAAAAAAGACAAAAAAGAGATAAGTAAAAATGAAGAGGAAGACAAAAGTACGGTCAATGATAAGAACAAAGAACAAGAGAACCAAGGGGATGAAAGTATAGTGGAAAACTGTTCAACTTTTTCGCGTTACATAGATTTTAGTAATTTTTAAATTGATATTATAAATATAATTACAACAATTTTTTCGTGATTATAACGACTTTTCAATTTTTTAAACGCATTTTTATTTTAAATGTCATTTTAGAGCAATTTAAGTACGAAATTTGACATTTCTAAGACTGACATATTTCATATATTTTGTTAACCTGAAAAAGAGCTTAATAACTAGATGTGCTATGTATGTAATATCAATAGATGGCGAGTTAGTATGGAGATTGTCAGTCCTCTCGTGTAAGTTCGTCCATGGTTAACCGGAAAAAGAGCTTAAGAACTATAATGTAAGTCCGTAAGCGCCATTTACGTAAATGTATTATGTTCTTGCTATGTTTTGATCGTAATTATTTTTAACGGAAAACCGTTGAATTAATGACTTGACCAAATTATAATTACTATGATAACTTTGTAATCGCTCTCCTGTAAAAACAGTGATTTTGATATACGGAGTTAATCATAGGGCCAGTCTATTTCATTTGTAATTTTAATTCAAATTATTTATTTTCTAAAAAAAAATATTGTTAGTTGCCCTGTTGCTTTTTTCTTTGGTCTATGGTCAACGTCATCGAAGAGCGCCATCTTTTAGCACAATTTGGTGGGAGTTTATGAATGTGTAGTGATAGTTGTTATCAACTTTTTTACTAGATGGCGACTGCGTCGTTTGTGTGAATGTGTGCCCCAGGTTGTCAAGGTCGTTAGCTCATGTAAGCCCCTTAATTAGATTGTCCGAAAAGAAAGATGATTCCGTGCTTCGGAAGACACGTTAAGCCGTTGGTCCCGGCTACCATCTAGTCGTTACACGAGCCATGTCAATGACCTTTGGCGGCTCTATAACACTGACACTAGGGTTTGTGAGGTCGGGTGTCGACCTTACAACCCACACGATGATGATGACTTGGGTACCTTCCTGTTTAAGACAGTTAATTTAACATTCATCTAAATATTTTTCTATGATAATATTTGTAGTACCAAATTTCGTACAAGTACATGTTACAGTCGGTCTATTATTCGATAACCTGTAAAGCCTACTTGATGTTGATACTTTTCCATTTAAATTTATCATAATATACAGTACTACCGTGATTTTTTTCACATTTCCAAATACAACGGTTTCGCTGGTAGGGGGGGACACTTGACTCTAACAAAAATAAGCACTTTAAAACGAAATATTTCTGAAACGTACACTAGCATCGAAAAATGGTTTTAGCAAACCTCCATTATTTTTAAAAACCTATCCAACGATACTTCACACTATAAGGTAATCGTGAATAAAAAAAAATAACCCTCACTTCACGTGTACCAGAGGAACACTAAAAATAATTTTTCAGCTTTGTGGCTTGATTAATATGTAAATCCATGCCAAATTACAGCCAGAAGAAAGTACTAAGAGTCTCTGAGCTAAGCCGCGGACGGACATGGCAAAACTATAAGGGTTCCTTTTTGACTACGGAACCCTAAAAACGGGAAATCGCAAGTCATAGTTGGATCAGTGAAGTTGGGACTACAATTTCAAAGCATCAATATTGTTAAATAAAACATCAAGTTTCACTTTTTATGGACTGTATTAAATATTTTAAATAATAAAAATGCAACTGGACGTCTGAACGCAGTCAAGACAAAAATGACAGAGGGCGAGAAAAGTGTTGCCAGCGCATAGGTAATATTTTATGCTAAAAACATTTTTTAACATAGTTGGGCCGGGGCCGGTGACAATGAAATATGTTAACAGCAATGACAATGAAATATGTTAACAGCAAAGAAAACAAATTATCTTTATGTAAACTATACCTTGAAACTAGATACAGATATGAACATAAAATGTAGAATTAAAATAAACCTATTTTAATATTTTTATTGAAAAACAAAAAAAAATAATTTAAAAACCTATGTTTATATCAAGCAAAGAGTAAGAAAATATATTTGTTTTAAGTGTACTATGTACCAGATATAAAAAAATAAGTAAATAATTTAAGTCCAGTAAACAACTATGTAACTCTAACTTATAGGCAAGGGACTCAGTTTCCTAAGAGACCTCAAATAAGTTTTATTATTAGACAATTTTATTTCTGCGACTCTAACTCTACCGTCTGGTCCAGAGAATATCTTCACAATTCTTGCCATAGGCCACATGTAAGGATCTGTATTATCGGAACGCACAATAACAAGCTCACCCTCTTTCAAATTGGGGTTTGACTTCCGCCATTTTGGCCGGCTTTGTAATTGCGTAAGATAATCTCTCGACCAGACCTTCCAAAAATCTTGTTTGATTTTAGTTAAAGATTGCCAAAATCTCAGCCTATTAATAGGTATATTCGAAACATTACGCTCAGGAAAATTCATCATAGGAATTCCTATGAGAAAATGACCTGGTGTTAAATACTCATAACTTGAGACATCGGAGCTTATAGGAAGGAGGGGCCTGGAATTCAAGATAGTTTCAACCTCTGCAATGACGGTGTAAAGACCTTCATAAGTTAAAGTAAGATTGCCAACAATGCGCTTAAAATGGTATTTAAAGCTCTTGACCCCTGCCTCCCATAAGCTCCCAAACTCAGGAGAGTAGCTGGGAATAAATTTAAAGCTTATATAATTAGGAATGCAATAACTTTCAATTGCATCAATATGCTGTTTGGATTTAAATAGCTCATAGAGAGCTTCTAACTGATTTTCAGCACCCTTGAAAGTTTTGGCATTGTCACAAAAGATCTTATGTGGCATTCCTCTACGGGCAATGAAACGTTTGAGACTCGCTAAAAAAGCTTCTGTTGTGAGGTCGCTAACCAATTCCAAGTGGATGGCCTTCGTGGAAAAACACACATAAACTGCCACATATCCTTTAGTGATAAGAGGCCGTCTCAATCTAGACACTTTTACCTTGAACGGTCCACAGAAATCGACACCAACAACCTCAAAAGGTCTTACAGGTGTGACTCTTTCATGGGGTAGCGAACCCATCAGCTGTGTAGAAGCAGCAGCTTTTAATTTAAAACATTTGACACACTTGTTAACAATCCTTTTTACTTCACGTATGCCACTAATAAGCCAAAACCGTTGAGAGAGTGAACTCAAAACCAGTTTAGCTCCCGCATGCAACAAACGAAGATGTTCCTTATGAATAAGAATGTTTGTAAAATGACATGATTTGGGCAAAATTGCTGGATGCTTCTTATCGAAAGGAATATTTGAGGCATTTTGAAGCCTACCTCCAACTCTCATTACACCATTTATATCCAAAAAGGGATGTAACTGAGACAAACCTGATTTAATTGGTAAATTGTTTTTAAGACAATGAATATCCTTAGAAAAATAACCTTGCTGCACACAACAAATTATTACCAGTAGAGCATTATGGAGTTCCTCTGGTGTCAATGAGCCAGTTAATTTGTTCTGTTTACTACAATTGTAACGAAAACGAAATAAATATGCTACTATACGTTGTAGTTTACTAACATCTGAATATTTTTCAACCAACTCTAGCGAAAACTTGCAATCATTTTTTAACAAATGATCTGATTCATTGACATCACAGAGATTGACCATAAACTCTGGCTCAGATGAGGATGCAATAGGTAATTTAATATCACTTATAGAGTGTTTGAAATTGCTATCCGAAAGATCTTTAGGACCATGCCACCAAAGTCTATTGGACTCTAGTTTATGAGGTTCACAGCCCCTTGAAAGAAGATCAGCTGGGTTATCAACTGTGGTCACATATGACCATATGAACTGATGAGTTAACTCTTTTATCTGTGAAACCCGATTAGTCACATAGGAACAAGATTTTAGGTTTGAAGACTTAATCCAAGCAAGTGTTATCTGCGAATCACTATATAAGTGGACAGTGAGTGTGGGGAGCTTAGACAGCAAAGACTTATAAACCCTGTGTGCAAGCTGTGCCAGAAGAAGAGCACCATTGAGTTCCATTTTTGGAATAGTAACACCTTTGTTTAATGGAGCTAGACGAGACTTAGAACATATCAAGTTTACACAGACTGTTCTATCAAAATTTATTATTCTTAAATAGAGACAGCAACCGAAAGCTTTCATTGACGCGTCTGCATATCCCACGAGCTCCACAATGTCAATCATAGTAGAATTAACACACCTTGGGATAGTAAGAGTACCCATAGACTTTAAATTGTTTAAAAATTTTGTCCAAACATTGAGTTGGTCTTGAGGCAGCGCTTTATCCCAGTCTATTTTTAAGGACCACAGAGATTGCATGAAGAGCTTGGCCACAACGATGATAGGACCTATAAGTCCAAGTGGGTCGAACATCTTGCCAATGAAACTCAGACTTGTCCTTTTTGTTTGGGTATCATCATCGTTAATCATTGGACAAGTAAAAGATAGTGTATCATTCAAGACATCACATTTTAAACCCAATGTTTTGACAATATTAATTTTATTTATGTCAAGCTTGTCGAAATATTTTTTATCATTGGGGAGGTCGCTGATAGCTTGGGGATGATTGGAGCACCATTTGTGGAGAGTGAAACTACCTTCATCAAGAAGACCAATCAGCTCAGCTTTAAGCTGAAGTAGCTCTTCTTCGTTGTCACTCCCACTGATGACGTCATCAACGTAGGTACTAGACAGCATAGCTTGTGCAGCATTTATCTTTGAATCGAAAAGCCAATTCTACAAGACAACGAGTCGCCAAGAACGTCGAAGCCTTCAAACCATACGTAACGGTCTGCAGCTGTATACAGCTGATCGGTTTCTTAGGGTCATCGCGCCAGAGAATGTTCTGTAAACAGCGTTGATGTGGACTAATGAAAACACCACGAAACATCTTTTTTTATGTCACAGGTAAGTGTGTAAATGAGAGTCCTCCATAATAGCAGAATGTCAAACAATTCTTGTTGATTAACAGGACCATTTAGCATGACCTCGTTGAGAGAAACACCGTTCTTAGACTTTGTGTTTCCATCAAAAACCACCCGCAAAGGAGTTGTTAAATTTTCTTTATTAATGACAGCATGATGAGCTAAAAAATATACTGTACCACACTTTAGATCATAGTTTTCAATATCCACTTTTTTAGCATGCCCCAAAGCTATATACTCCTCAACAAATTTTTTATACTCTTGGAAATATAAAGGATCACGTTTTAATCTTTTCTCCAGTGTTACGAAACGTTGCAAAGCGGCCAAAAAAGAATCCCCAAGTTGCAGCTGCTCGGTTTTTGCCACTAAAGGCATGTCTACAGTAAACTTTTTATTTTCTAATTTTACTGTAGTTTGAAAACATTTTTCTGAATTTTCTAATTCTTTACATGGCTTTGCTGCTGGCTCTGGGATACTTTCTGACAACCAAAACTGCTCCATTACGTTTTCTAACTTTTTAACATTACAAATAGCTAAATTAGAAACCATCTCCTCATTATCACAGTTACTTGGCTGATCAATGATGGTACCTCCAATAGTATAACCAAATAAGGTATTTTGCAAAATTAAACCGCTATAAACCTTAATCTGGCCTGGCTGAATAATATTGTAGTACATGTCAGCTCCAAGTAACAAAGAAATCTCAGCTGGCACATTAAAGCTTTCATCAGCCAACTGAATACCATCAGGAATTTTGAAATGAGAAATATCAATAGTATGCTGAGGTAGATTCGAAGTAATGGATTTTATTACATGACATTTCATATCTAAACATACGTTTTGCACTGGAGAATGAATTGTAAGATCAACATAATTATCAATACTATTATTATTTTTACCAATACCAACAATATTAGTATTTTGGTTTTTTAATTTTAACCCTAATCTACTCACAAGACATGAGGTTATAAAAGAAGCTTGGCTTCCTGTATCAAGCAGCGCTCTGACACATAGCTCAGAACCATTACAAGAAAACAATTTTACCTTTATAGTAGGCAAAAGGATACCCATCGTGGGGGTAGCTGAATGTAAAGAGACAGCAGGTTGAGGATCAGGACTGGCATCTTTATGCAAGAGTGTGTTATGCGATGATTTGCATATCTTACATAGGAATGAAAACCTACACTTGCCAGTGTGACTTTTTAAGCACAATGTGCATAAATGTTTCAATTTAATGAATTGTTCACGGTCTTCTACAGACACCAATTTAAATTTAGGACAATTATGGAGCCCTTGGCATTTGCCATTACAAAAAGAACAAGAAGGAATTTTGGTGACAACATTGCTCACCTTGGACGTATTATTAGTACTCTTCATATAGTCCGAAGTACTAGAATCCTCTAGCGCCATAGCACGCCTTTCCAAAAATGAAATAAACTCATCCATTGTTGGTAATGTATCTGAAGATCTATCAAGTTGATAGGCTCTGTTGGTATAGGTGTCCAACTTTTTAGATAAAATGGAGATCAATAACATGTCCCACTTATCTACAGGTTGCTCTAAGTTTTTAAGCGCATACAATTGTTGTTGCACTTGTGAAATATTTTTTTGTATGGATGGTAGTTGCAGTATAATATTGATATGATTTGTAATTATTCTAGCCTTAATGTCAAAGCGCTTCTTTAAAAGAACAAGAGCCTCTTTATAAGACTCATTAACTAAAGGCAGATTCACAATAATAGCCAAAGCATCTTCAGTTAAAAATTTCCGTAAATAAAACAGCTTCTCAACGTCAGACAGAGACTTATTTCTGTGTATAACGGCGGTAAATAGATCCATGAAAGGAGTGTACTTGGTAAAATCTTTGCCATTGAACGTAGGAACATCAATATTTGGTAATTTAGATGTCGAATTATTAGGACATGTTTTAACCTCCGTTATAGACAGCTTTTTCAAAATTGAGTTCAAAGAGGCTATAATATTAAAGTATTTCTCCTCTAAAATAGACACATCCTCAGAATCCGTTTCGTCTATAGAGAGAATGTCTAAGTGCACCTCCTCATAGTCCTTAAACGTGCTATTAAGCTTTTCAATACGTGCCTGAATCATTTCTGCCGTAGCCGAGGCAATCGCAATCGGATATTTACTAAAATTGTCAATACGTGTCACAGTACCTTTGAGCTGGCCTCTGGTGAGGCGCAGCTTCTTAAGAAGCTCCTCTTGAGTTGGTTTAACCATGATTTATACGCTTTATAACGCACTAACCGCTTCCGACACCTAACAACTTTAGAGGTTAGGTGTTTGTTTATTTACGCACTGACGCACACTTTAGCCGAGAGAACACTTTATGTACGACGTATTTACGTATCGCGCACTATTTTCACTCACTTTCTTTTGAAATTGACGCAATTTAAATGCCGAATACGCACATGAAATTTTTATAAACAAACAAGCTGGAACCGACCGCAGCAGTAGACGTCAACTTGACACCTGACAGAGCAAGTGACAGTTGACACCCGCAGCAAGTCCGCCAACCCAACGGCGCGAACCCAGACGATGGCACGATATTCTCGATGCTTGCTCGATGTCGCCCGCCACAGTCTGTAGCCCTGACGTCACAGATTTAAATGCGATCTACCGTCGTCGATTCGCCGCCTTTGAACCGTTGTAGAACAAGTGAAGATTTTCTAAACGAGGGTATGCAAATACACGACCATCTCGTAATCCATGGAAAATCCCACTGTAATCCTCTTGAATGCGAAGAAATCCTGTGAATCACGCTGATTTTGCCGCGATCTTGATGTTTTTGCAGAGAAATTATAGATTCTCGCAAAAATTCTCCACCGACGCAAGACTGGCACAATGGCTGGCGCCAATCCGTCCCGCACAACTAGCCGATGATTACACGAAACGCGAACAATCACTGCTTAACCTTCACAGTATAATCAATAAAGGACCACTAAACTGATGTTAAATAAAACATCAAGTTTCACTTTTTATGGACTGTATTAAATATTTTAAATAATAAAAGCAACTGGACGTCTGAACGCAGTCAAGACGAAAATGACAGAGGGCGAGAAAAGTGTTGCCAGCGCATAGGTAATATTTTATGCTAAAAACATTTTTTAACAAATATAAAATGTACGCAATATAAAATATTCTGATGATATAAAAGAGTAGAATCCAACAAGAACGTTTGGAAAGCTAAAAACACGACAAGTGTACCTTTGTTATTTTACAGTTCTCGTAGCGGGAAATGGCTACGAATAGCTACGAGACGTTACACTACTTCTACGCCGCCGTACCTGTCTTGACAAGCACAGTATAAAACAGAAGAAAAGTAAAAGTGATCTAAAATTAAAAACGTGATTTATTGAACAAATGAACCGAGGTTAAGCCGTAATTGGTTAATTAACATTTCGTGCTAAAAATTCTCTTTTTTCTCGTCTTTTACTCGTATTTTGAGTTCAAGTTTTAAATTGAAAATATTAAAGGGTTTCTTCAAAAGTGAATCATTTATTAATAATTGTCGACCTTAAAGCCCATACAATGAAGAAGTAGAAGTACCTTCGGAGATAACTTACAACTTTTTTAGATAAAGCATAATAGTCACTATAGTTATAGTTATTTCACTTTTTTTTGTTACTTAATCAAAAACTCTGTTATCCATTTGTGCCTCACGTGTACTTCTTAACTTCTCACGTGTAGGACTTCAGGTCAACGGACAGTTAAACACAGCGTAGCGTACGCGTTAATAACCTGTGGTACAAAGTGTCGCCGACCGTATGAGGGCGCCTCATTCGCATTTGCATTTTAATTGCCGCAGCCTCCTGTAATGAACGCCATGAATAAATTCTAACTGTCCGTAGACGATGAGCTGATGTATTTATGCCATCTTTTGAATTTATACTTTGACGTTTAGCCTGGGCCACTCCATACAATCACCGTGTTTTAAATGCCTACTACTCGATTGCGCGCGATGTTTTTTGCGTCATATATCTATTGTATCTTAGGATTTATCTTAGAACTTTGTTCTAACAAAGCCCGTAAAAAAGTATCAATATTTGAACAGATTGTTACCAGAGGAGGCGTTTGTTTAAAAAGACTGGTTGTAAAAATGTTTAATTTTGAAATGTGACGCAAACAACGTAGGTTTTATATGAAATAATCCACATAATTTTGTAACAAAATACTTTTTAATATCTGGTGGGTTTGTACTTGTCCTGCCTACGCTCATAAACAGTTTATATACGGCCCAATTGAGGAGCTTGAGCCTGACCTTAATTAGGACGATTTAGACTTAGCCGACCAAGCTGGCCCAGGGCAGATTGGTCGACTTCACGCACAACCTTTGAATTTCCTCGCAGGAGTGCGCAAGTTTCCTCATTATATAAGAAAGTCTACGTAGATGCAATTAGAATATAATACTATTTAACAGAATTTGCAACTATGTGTGATGCTTCATCAGTTCATCACAGCTCACCCTAGACTTAATATCTTCAACTGTGGTATACAGGAATGCATAATAAGTTAACAGAATTGAGAGCAATGCACCACCAGCTCGCTTGAACAATACAATACTACACTTAAATCAAATATCATCTCGTCTATAATATATGAAACATACATATTAAAGCAGAGCCGGTTTTAAACTACGCACGGTCGTTGTTTTAAACTCATTATTTCAATAATAAACGAAAGAAATACATGGAATTTATTATCCGCAAAACTTAAAATAGGCACAGGTTTATGAATAAAATTATATAAAAAGAATTATGTCCAGCTGATATGATATTCAATCTATCAATGGACAGGTTCATTCCCTCGTCAATTTTGATATGTACTTCTATGATATGAAAGTGAATAAATAATTCATAATAAATCGGCCCGGCGTCTAATTGAAGCGACGTGCGACAGAACGAATTTATAATTTTAGTTAGATTGATTCATAATAACATGTTTAGGAATTGCATTGAAACAATCTGATCTATAGATCCTATGTGTATAGAGCTAGGATTGATTACCGAAACCACAATGCCGAGCGGTACGTCTGATTGAGCTCTCGCGCATTGATTTTGAGCTCTTGACACCTCTTAGCAGCGAGACATACTGTCAGATAGATTAATATTCAGATGAGATTCATCAGATGTATGGTTGACTGTTGTCCAACTCAGCGGAGTAGATACAAATATTATGATGACCAATGAATTATTTTTTATTTACAAAAGCAAATATAAAAAATCTACCCCTGAGGAGTCTGACTGACCGTTTTCCCCCACTTTACTACGGTACGCAGTTGTCACGTGTTTGCACCACCGCGGTTTTGAACGTGTCGTTTCTGAAAATAGCGTACGTGGATAGTAAAGTTATTATTCATGTTTTTTTTTACATTTGAATAGCGCAGAAACTTTCGTAATCGATGCCAGCATTTAAGCCGCAAGAATATTTCCGAATTTAAATTCGAATAACCAATCAATGTGTATCAAAACCCGCCGCCATTCCACTCCTCGCGTCTATCGGCTCACCGGGTCACTGCATTGCAATCCAAGCCGACTCCACAACCCTCTCGCTTTGCCGTCAATCTCCGCGCCTCTGTTACACAATTACAAATTAATTCCATTTAGCGGGCCGCAAAGATAAAGTTGTCGAATTATGGAATGGATATTGAGGGATGAGTGGCATTTGTCTTAGCTATGACAAAAAAGAGCTCTAAGTTTGATTAAAGAAATTCTTATCTATTTTATTCGACAGTCTTTCTTCGGTAATAAGCTGAGAAGATTAGCTTTGAGTTGACGGAAACAAAAGGACCCAATCCCTCTAGAATTATTTAAGCACTAAAGTATCTTTGATGCCCAATTAATCTTATCCTTCCTGTGTAATATTGTGCTATCTGTATTTTTAAGAAGTTACGAAATATTTTATCTAAATATTATTTTATTCTAAAAAGTGAGATCGCATTTTATAATTTATAAATGACTCAAGAACAAAAGCCAATAACTTAAACAATACGTCGTCGTCGTACCACAAAGCCTACAGCGAGTTATTGAGAACCATAACGTAACTAAAATATTAATTTCACAGAATGTATTAAAAATAACACTGAAGCCATATAGGTATAATAAAGTTTTGTGTATGTATGTATATTATGTGTGTTTTGAATTAAATTACTATGTTTTTGAAAGGTGAAGTCTTCTCTTCGAAATTCGTAATTTAATAATTCTAATTATATGTGAAACAAACAGGCAAAATGCAAAAAAATACTGTTAATTAATAACAGAAAATTACTTTTCTATCAGAGTATTTGTGAATTATGTATTTTTTACTATATTTTAAATGTAGACAAAGACCACTTTTATTTGACATAAAACACAGTACAACATCATAGGTACAAATTAAAAATATAGAAATTGAAACACTCGATTTTATCTTGAATAGTTACCAAAAAGTACCAGGATCGCATATCCAAGAGGAGATCTATTTTTAGCTGGAAACCGCCGGTGAATTAGCAAGTCTGTTTCAAAGGTGAACCGGGCCGAAGTGGAACGCGGGGCGCCGGTGGTAAGTATTAACAATTCATACAAATCCACATACAGATACGTCTTATATACTCCACTGATTTTGTAGAGTTTTTTGAGCTTAGGTATAGTACTCGTAACTGTAATATGTAGGAATATGTTCAATACTTAAAAGTCTCTTGAAAATGAGGTCTAACTTGTATTTGCCTCAGGGATATTTTATTAAAATTGATCTTTGAAATCAAATTAATAATTACCCACAATTTCATAAAAATACCAGCAAAATGTCGGTTGTGTTTTATTTATTTATTTATTCAAATAGTACAACCACATCTTAAACATTACAACTATAACTAGGGATACATTCTTATGGTATTACGGCTGATGTTTAAGACAATTAAGGTGTACATAGCTTTTCCCAAAGATTAACAGTAGACATTAAGTTACATTAAATTAATTAAGTTAAGAATTAAATTAATTAAGTAATTTTAATTTCAAAATATTTGACAATTCTGCGTTTAAATTTGTAAAAATAATTTTAACAAAAAATAGAAACCTCCTTCAAATTACCTTATATGGTTATCTCCACTAAAAAGTAACAAATAAAATAACATTTCAGATGGAACATGAAAAAAATATTGCCAATATCCTCAATTAAGTAGGTAGGTAGTGTATTAAGTAAATATTTATAATTTTGTACTTCCTTTTGGAGTCGGTGCCATTTGTCTGCATTGAGAATCATACCGTTTGAATCACACCAGTCTTTAATTGCATCCAGATCCTTTTGAATCAAATCAGCATCTTGTTGTGACTCAATAGGCCGGTATACCTTAAGGTCATCCGCAAATAATGATTTCTTACAGTGCATAATGCGTGTAGTTATGTCATTGATGAAAATCAGAAAAAGTATGGGACCTAAGTGGGAGCCTTGAGGGACGCCAGATTCGGCAAAGTATGTTCGAGATTCAAATCCACTGACAACGACGTTTTGGGATCTACGATACAGGTAAGACCTAAACCAGTTCAACAACGGACCCTCTATACCAAATAAATTTAGCTTTTGTATTAGGAGTTCATGGTTAACTTTATCGAAAGCGCTGCTAAAGTCCGTATAAATGGCATCTATTTCCAGTCCACCATCGATCTCTCTAGAAAGTTCCGAAATAAATGGCACTAAGTTGGTTTGGGTTGAACGTCCTGTCCTAAATCCATGTTGGAGCTCCGATAAGTTACCGTCTACGAATGTGGAAATTGATGGATATACGACCGATTCAAACAGTTTGGAGAAACATGAAAGTATGGATATTGGTCTGTAATTTTTAATGTTAGTTTGATCTCCTTAACTGGGACAATCCGTGCCTTTTCCATATTTCTGGAAATACACTTTTCTCAAGAGAATAATTAAAGATGATTGACAGGGGAAGAGCCAACACTTTACTGCAACGTTTAACAAATATTGGTGGAATTGAGTTTTGTCCAGCACCCTTTAGGATATCGATTTTTTTAATAGCTTTTAAGATATCTTTTTCGCTGCACCTTAAGACCGCCATTGAACTAGTTGAGGATAACTGTATTTCATTTGTGGCGTCTGCTGGAATACTAGATGAGTATATGGAGTGAAAATGTTGAGCAAATAGATCTGAAATGTTTTGACCAGAGTCGGCAGTTTTTCCATTTAGTTGCATAGATGCAGGTATTGTTGACTGGCCACCTCTCTTACTTTTTATATATCTCCAAAAGGCCCTCGGATTCTTGGGAATGTTTGATTCAATCGTGTGTTTGTAAAGGCTGAAACATTTATCGTAAAGCTTATGGCATCGACTTCTTAAAATTTAATATTCCACTTCATCGCGAGGGTTGCCATACTTACGAAACTTCAATCGTATCTTTTCCTTTTCTGCATATACCTTATTAAACGCATTACTAAGCCAAGTGGGAAAGTTAGATTTTGAGGACCTGTGCTTGGGTACAAATTGCTCAATGTTACTGTTTAGGACGACATAAAACTCAGAGACCATATCATCTACATTTCCGATACCAGATAATTTGTTATGCCAATCGATTTTACTCAAAGCCGTAGTAATTGCCTCGTAATCTGCCCTATAGTAGTCAAAACTAGATTTATTCTTCGGTTGAAGGCAATCAGTATTAGAGTAGGGAATACTTAACAATAGACAAGGGTGGATACGGTAGACCTTTGACAATTCATTAATCGGACCTGCAACAGTCGCTTGTGAGAAATTGCTAATAATAAGATCCAGAAAACGACCATCAGAATTAGCGATACAATTAGATTGGTATAGATTGGTATTACACGACATGAAGTCGATCAGCGTGTACCCCAGCGCTGAGTCACAATTTGATGGAGTCATATATGTATCATTATCTATCGCATTCCAGTTTATGAATCCTAGGTTAAGATCGCCCAATATAACTAGAGCATCAGTAAGATGAGCAACAGCATCAACTTAACTTGACTGGTGGTGGAAGGTAAACAACACATATTGACAGTCTGCGTATCGTATTGTGAACAGAAATTTGCAGCGTTATCCATATATTTTCTACGTCGATCTCCCAGCATTGCATTCGCGTAGAAGGAATGTCACGTGAAACTGCTAACATCACGCCGCCTCCATCCTTCTTGACACTTGTGGAGTAATCTCGGTCGTTGGAGGGAACGTGTATGAGTGACGTGTGTGAATGACGATCAACACAATATCGTTGATAAAATACAAAAATCAATTGCTGTTCGTTTGTCTCGCTAAAACTCGAGAATAGCTGGTTAATTAGTCCAAGGGCTGGACCGATTTGGCTTATTTTGATCTTGAAATATTTGTGGAAGTTCAGGCAAGGTTTAAACGGTGAGAAACATAAATAATAAGTAACAGAAGAAAAAAACGACAATTTAGTTTTCCAATACAAAATGGTTAAAGTTAGGTGTAGGGTAGATGTTCTCTAAATGTTGGGAAAAATCGCAAGACAACGTCTGCCGGGTCAGCTAATCGTTGATACAACAACGGATCGGATTACTTTTTTTTTAATTTATAAATCCAAACTTCTTAGTTTCTGCTATCGAACACTAAAATAATTTTTGCCCTATCTTTAAAATTTACCGAGTTATAAAGGTTTGAAATTCAAGACGAGACAGAGAGGCACATACCCACTTGTGACGTCATTTGTTAGTAACGCCATATAATCTCCATACAAAAAATTGTTTTTGAAAGAGACAGACATATTGAAACTTTTAAAAATCATTGTAAATTCGTTTTTCAACCGGTTCTGTTTTTTTCTTCGCGAATTGTCTGCTACTGATTTATATTTTAAAAATAATTCATAAAATATGGTGAACAGTCCGATCCCCTAGTTAGCCGGGTGATAAAGGAATTAACAAAGATCCACTCCGGGAATTACTAATTACTTGATTAACCTAAAATCTCATGGTAATTAAGTCAGCATTACGCGTTTTAAAAACCTGTTAAGATGTTATGAGTCCATTAAGAAAATCTCTATGCAACTTTCAAGATCATTGATAAACATTATTGGCTTTTTTATTAGAAATTAAATATAATTAATTGCATTATACAACGCAAAGAGCGTCGGCAGGGCCGCTGCCTTCCGTCCGGGAGACGCAGGTTCGATGCCCACCACACACCAATGTGTTTTCGAATTTCGAATTCGTTTATGCGACGCTCTTACGGTGAAGGAAAACATCGTGATGAAACCTGCACACTCCTGCGATGAAATTCAAAGGTTATGTATGAAGTCGACCAACCCGCGAGCTGGTCCAGCGTGGTCGACTAAGGCCTAATCGCCCTAGTTCAGAAGGCTCGAGCCCCTCGGTGGGGACGTATTTGAGCTGTTGATTATGATGATGACAACGTGTTCGTTAAATAACCTCTTTGGTAGTAAATCAGTCCCAGGATATAAACAATGTTTGTTCCGTGGTTTCTGGAAATTCAGAATATTATTTTTCTTCCAAACTGACTCGGTCGGTCAGATGATGATCGGTGTGTATGAAAAAAATGTATGATAATTTAGAAAAATACTATAACCACCTTTATGAACTGAACAACCACTTAAACGGCAGGAACTGAACAACCAATTAAATGGCAGGAACTGAACAACCACTTAAACGGCAGGTTTTGCTTCAGTTAACACATTGAAATTACAGTTGAATCAAATTTTTCCCACTACCGGTCCGCCCGCGGCTACGCTCGCGTTGTGATAAGATTTTCCCATAGGAATAAGACTTTTTCCAAAAGCATCCTATTTGTTAATCCAGGTAACAAACTATCTCCATTCCAAATTTCATCCAAATCCGTAGAGTACTTTAAACGTGAAGGTGGAACAAACATCCAAACATCTGAACATCCAAATATATTTTCACATTTATAATATTAGTGTGATGTGATTTAATCCGACAAGCGCGCATATCACCGGATCACCGTCATAATTCAAGCTCAATATCCCCAAATACGATACATGACAGGACAATCTGTTTCAGGGAACCCCTTCCGTTAAATATAATAGCCTCATTAAACTGACAAAATGATCCTTATTCCGTTTACGGACGGCAACAAACGAAACGACACTCTCATCATAACTAGCTATATTTTGACGATACCTGTGTCAGAAGGTTATATGAAGCGATTACACTTAGTCTTCTCTACATATCGGATGCCCAGTACCTGTCATTGCTGTAGCAGTACTAAATTACCGTCTCAAGAAAGACCCAAAGGCAGCAATATAATTCGATTTAGTCGCTAGATCTAGATAAATTATGTGTGTATGTGTATAAATTATGACAAATTGAGCCTCCTGCGTTGGGGTCCAGCTTTAAATTCCAGGCGAGACAAGATTTTAATATCCGTTCCGGATCCAGAGTTATTTGTTTTCGTCTGCAACCATGGCGCTTTTCATTCAGGGAATCCCAGTGCAGTACGTATATACATACAGGTTTATACAAACATACGCAATCGACAGTTCGGTTTAAAAATAAAATAAAGTTAATAGTTTATTAACTAACACTCGATGAAACAGTATATTCATGCCACGTAAACAAAACGCGTGGGCGCACTTTGAGAATATTGACGGGAGCTTAGGAGGAAAATTTCTTGAATGGCGACCACGCACCGGAAGAAGCAGCAGCGTGGGTTGGTGACATTGTGTTTTATTATGACATTTTAGCAATTTCTTTTTTCTTGTATAATTTTATTTGATGATGTATTTATTTATTTTACAATCTGTTGTTTAGCGGCTACATTTTTGTTTTATGAATTTTGTTATTGAATTTTGGCATGTCTTTCTTTTATTTATTTTTAATTAATAAACACATAATTAGGCACATAACGGCAGAGGACCTTGGTAGTTGATATCGTCCGGAAGTGTAGCAAACTGAAGTGGCAGTGGGCTGGCCACGTCTGTCGCAGAACCGATGAGCGTTGGAGCAGACGGGCTCTCGAATGGAGACCGTCTCGGGAAACCTAGTGTGGGACGCCCCCCGCCTGGTGGACTGATGACCTGAGGAAGGTCGCTGGTGGTGGCTGGATGAGGAAAGCGGGTGATCGTGCGCTTTGGCGTGCCCTTGGGGAGGCCTACGTCCAGCAGTGGAGTGCAATAGGCTGATTGATTGATTGAAACACATAATTTTACTAATAATAAACAATAAAAAGGCCTCATACATCTTATCAGATGATTAAATAATAAACACAATGTAATGAATTAAAAACTTTGATTCCGAATCCGGATCATGACAGGGTGGACCGACGATTCCGTGTTCTTCTTCGTCGTGTGGGTACTAAGGGTCCACAACCGACTTCACAAACCCTGGTCTCAGTGTTATAGAGCCGCCAAAGGCCACTGACATGGCTCGTGTAATGACTAGACAGTTGCCGGGACCAACGGCTTAACGTGCCTTCCGAAGCACGGAATCATCTTTCTTTTCGGACAATCAGGTGATTCAGCCTGCAATGTCCTAACCAAACTGGGTAAAGTCTCACAAAGAGATTTTTGCGTGACATTGGCCCCACCGGAACTCGAACCCGGAACCTCCGTAATGAGAGTCGAAATCTCGACCACACGGCCACGGAGGCTGTTGATGAGGAAGACGATCGGTAAAGGTCTTCGACGAAGCCGCTGGATGCGGGCTAGCAGGACCGGTCGTAGTAGAGATCCTTGGGGAGACCTTTATCCAGCAGTAAACGTCTTTTGCCTGTAATTATGACGTTAACAAAATAGATGCCAAAACGCTATGTCTACAAGTGTCTACAACTAGCGTCTGAGCTACCCGCTGTCCAATCCCTAGAACCTAGAATACATTAATTATACAAGTTTGACACGTTCGTTTTCGATCAGATCCGAGAAAGTTATACCCAACTAAGCTTATTTGGAGTCCGCAATCGATAGTAGGGAAAGTGTGGCGAAGGACGGACGGCGTTTGGCTGCGCGCCAACCTTCTGGTCAAGGCCTGACCTTGCATCAGCGAGAGGCTGGGCCACTATAGGACTTGCATTCATGGAACATGTAACTTGGCATTTCGTGCAGCAGCGTAATCGATGGGTGGCCAGCTGTCATGCGGCCAGAATGGAGAGCGTTATTGACTTTAAATCTCAACCAACGAATTATCTATAGTCTAGTAAAACATGGCACCTAATTAATGTTGACAGACGACGACGACAGACAGGCAAATGACGTCGCTGCTGTACATTGAAGCTTACTTTCGACGTTCTTACAAACCGAGTCATATAAAACATCATTGTACCGCGTATTCGAATGTCGTATGGTATAGTTTTGCTTCTTTGGTATTCATTTGGTGGGGTCAAGTTTGAAGTTATTCTTCTAGACTTTAGATAATAGGGGATCGGACTACTTTTTTTTATTTTATAAATCCAAACTTCTTAGTTTCTGCTATCGAACACTAAAATAATTTTTGCTCTATCTTTAAAATTGACTGAGTTATAAAGGTTTGAAATTCAAGATTAGACAAAGATGCACATACCCACTTGTGACGTCATTTGTTAGTAACGCCATATAATCTCCATACAATCGTTATTGAAACTTTAAAAAATCACTGTAAATTCGTTTTTCAACCGATTCTGTTTATTTCTTCGCGAATCGTCTGCTACTAATCTATTTTATGAAAATAATATGGTAAATTCATAAAATATGGTGAACAGTCCGATCCCCTATTCGTTGATCTCAACGCCGCCGTTTCGAGCTTTGCTCAAGGCGTGGCGAATTTATTATGTAAACAGCAGTGGCTGAGCGGTAGAGCGTTCGGATCCTATTCCGGAGGTACTGCTTTGAATCCCGGTGGGGATACTGCGTGTAACAACACTTTGAGAGACTGTCCTTAGTTTGGTGAGAACATTGCAGACTAAACACCGACAAGAAAGATCATTCCGTTCTATGAAAAGCACCGTCTATGGAAAGTAGATATAGTCGTTACATGAGGTTACGGTTTACGATGAGTAAAGATACATTGTCGTGTAGTGACGGCAGAGTAGAATACATGTGTCACCAACCCCTACTCTTCCCGTGGGTTTCGTAAGAGGCGACTTAGGGACTACACATTGAACAGGGAACGGGTAGCTGCGCTCTCTGATACAGTAACCTTTTAATCTGCGATCTCCAACCCGCCTGCCAAGCGTGGAGAGGCAAAACCAAACACTTAAAGTGGAGGAGGCTCATAGTCCAGCAGTGGACTGTAACGGGCCGTTGATGATGTTTGTTGATGAAAGACACATTTCATGTCATATTTTAAAGTGCTATAGAATTCGTATTTTATTTACCTTTCCTTTTTAAGCTGTGGTGTAGAGCTAGCTTTATAAGCTAAAGGAGGGGGAGGGGGGTGCGATACACTACCATCAAAGTTCGGGGATTAAATTCCACTCAGATCAGAGTAAATTTTTTGTTGGTTATAACTTTTCGCCAGCAGGGTTTTTGTGCTTTTAAATCAGATGTTTTAAAAACTTTACGAGTTTCTTTTTTTAAAACAAAGTTAGTCAAAGTAGTGGTGTAGCATGGATAAATTAGCGGATGATTGAGACTAGTCGAGGATATTTGGCTGTTCCTAAATTTACCATATACCTATTATGAATTAATTTGAAAATATAGATTAGTAGTAGCAGACGATTTGCGAAGAAAAAAACAGAATCAGTTGGAAAACGAATTTACAGTGATTTTCAAAATTTCAAATATGTCCGTCTCTTTCAAAAACGATTTTTCGTTACTTGCTTGTGACGCGTCACAAGCAAGTATGTGCCTCTCTATCTAATCTTGAATTTCAAACCTTAGTCGGTCAATTTTAAAGATAGAGCAAAAATTCTTTTAGCGTTCAAAAGTAGAAACTAACAAGTTTGGATTTATAAAATAAAAAAAGTAGTCTAATACCCTAAGTAGGATTAGCTCGTCAAAAATACTCCATAAAGCTAGTCAGGCTGGCCAAGACTGACAATGCCATTACGATCCATCAATCCAGTGTATTCCTGACCCACGATACAAAGTTCGGGTCTTGTCTGTAATTAATTGGTCTCGCTGGATCACAGAAGATTTACTTCGAGGCAAAAACTTTTCTTAATTAGCGCGAAACAAAAACAAAGGCAAAGGCTCTGTTCCCAGATAGCCAAAGATGGAATCTACGCTAATGAAGCTATTTTCAGATTTGCATGTACTGTGTAAACAAAAGAGAAACACAATGGTTAATTAAAGGATATACATTACATTGGAGTAGTTGCTACAGTAAGACCGTTGAAGATATTATCGAGGCAAGCGGGGTGGATGACCCGAACCTTTTGCATATAAAACGAGCTTAAGAAAATATTGCTTCGTATTATAACTTTACAGTTATTTGTACAATTAAATTAGTTTGCTTTTAAGGTTAGTTTTTAATATTGAAGTTGGAAAATTGCATTTTATAAGTTCATCAAACGGATCGGATCAAGCTATGTTTTTTTGCAGATGAAAAAGATATCCCTCACGTGCAAGACATAAAAGTTAAAAGAGATAAGTAAATCGAGTGCTAGATGTTCCTATTGCAGCTTTTGAAATAAAGATCAAAATTAAAAGAAAACAGCTTCATAAACTATCAAATAATCTTTGATTGGACAATAATTTCATTAATACCTCCGAATAATAAATCACTTAATGCAACCTTATTGCTCAATTTAAATATTGCAACATAAAAATATATATATTGTTAAAATAGCAACACCTTAGGTGTGACGTAATTTCCTTCTCTCTTCTATGTAGCTAATGTAAAAATATTTATTAAAACAAAACAATACAGTCCACTAAATTAAAGTTACTTGAGTTTAAATCTACACCAGCCCTGCTCACTTATTGTTTTCACTTTTGGTCAAAGAGATTTGGATGCACTATAATGCAAACGATGCAGGCAGACAGTGCATACAAAGGTTGGCACGTGTTAGAAATGTTCCTCTGCAGCTTCAGTTTAGTGCAAGTTATAAGCGATGGATATTGTTTGTTAGCTAACTTCGGCCGAATTAATGGAGCATACGCGATTTCTAGGTCACAGATCGCATTGTTCAATTCATAATGGAACAGTCGCAGTCGACCTTTCGCATTTAAAGATCACTGCATGCTTAACATGCTTTCCACATTGGTGTTTGACAAATGGAAAACGCTCTGAAAGTAAAAGTAATATAATACACTCAAGAGCAATGACGCCGGGTCATCTGAAGATAGATACCAGGTAGGTATAGTGACAAATACATTTTATTGAAAGTAATGATAACTGAGCCCGCGGGCTGAGTGGTTGCGGGCTGAGTTGACCCTGGGGGAAATTTAGAACAGGAACATATAACATTATTAAATTATTATTATTTCACTAAGCATTCATTTGACGGCTCCGTAGCCCAGGCGGTAGTGAATCTGCCTCCGACGCACAGGGTCGCGGGTTCGAATCCCGCCCAGGGCAAACATTTGTGTGATGAGTACTTGTGTTTGCCTTGTGTCTGGTTGTTGTTTATCTATATAAGTTTGTATTTATCTATTTAAGTAATGTATATCAGCTGTCTGGTACCCATAGTACAAGCTCTACTTAGGGATCAGATGGCCGTGTGTGAAGATGTCCCCACATATTTATTTATTTATTATTTATAGTTACCGAGGTTTTCAGGTGTGTTATTTATTTGCATTTGAGTGTATAGGTATATAACTGGTAGACCGCGACTCTTGATTGGTACTGAATAAGGAAAAAAAACTGTAAGGCGTTTGCCACGGACCAAGTAGGAAGAGGCTAGGCTCTATGAACTAGGCCGCGTGATAATTTAGTCGGCCATGACGTCACGGAGGGGGCGGGGCTTAGCGGCCATTACGCTATTTACTTGCGACTAAAACACTTGTCGTCGTGCGGTCAAAAATTATTGAAATTTGAGTAAATAATGCTAAAAATATGAAGTGTTGTGTACCTATGTGTCGAAATTGTTCTGAGAGGCAAGGAGAAACAGCTGAAAAGTTATCATTTCACGTGTAAGTAACTTATTTCAGTATTTTCATCCCAACTTTTCTGTAATAATTGATACGAGGAGTAAATTACGCTTTGTGCTACTAGATGGCTAATAAAGATTGGTTAATAAGTAAGTGTAATTGCGACTATGTGAGCTTTAATGTTTATATTTCATTAGATTCTGTCATGAAATTTAGAAAACTTATTAATTTATAAACTAGATTTTCTGTTAAACTATTATATTCGTCGAAAAAATCCCCGCGGTCATCTCGCCATCTAGCGTGCAGAAAATGTACTAGTAAGGTTTTTATGTGGTAGTGTTATAAATTCTCCCGATTTGTCGGGAGGATTTTATGCACGGACCAAGTAAATATCCTAAAATGTCGATATGCTAAGATAAAAGAGGTTCTCAAAATAATCGCAATTATTTGTGTTACGTATTACTGATTTTTATTCTGAACTAGCTTTCCGCCCGCGGCTACGCTCGCGTTATGTAAGATTTTCCCATGGGAATAAGACCTTTTTCCGTATCCTATGTGTTTATTCAGGGTACCAACTATCTCCATTCCACTTGGTCCGTGTCGTTTGCCGACTTTCGCTCTTTGGGACTTCAATATTTTTTATATTTTTACTTCGCATTTCGCCGACTTTTTACAAATTAATAAATCTCTAAGTTCAGTCTTTGTAGATTTTTAATTTAATAAAATAAATGTTCAAACAGCGTTCTTAAACTTTTTGATAATTCTTCTTCTGTCGAGTCGATGGCTCGTCAAAGATTTTATATTTTATTTGCCCAGTATGCCGCCACTCTGATAATTGTAATTGTAGATTAATTATTGGACGTAATGGCCATATTAATGTAACACTGTACGTTTCCTTTAAAAATCTACTGATGTAAATAATCTAGGTAAATCTTTAATTATTCCGCTGGCATGATGGCCTTTACCTAAGGTGGTATTCAGAGCTTTCCGTCCGCTGCGATAAATCTCAGGCCGTCGTTTGAAACTCACCGCGGTGAGGAAAATTCCACTTACCACGCTCCCGATTACCTCGGAGGAAGGCTCTCGAATCTTTTAGAATATACCTGCATAAATTTGAACGTAAAAGTTGGTATCTAAAACAAAATGTACGGATAGCACAGGACAATAAGGATTGGCGCGTTACCGAATAAGTACCATATGGAAATAAGTAAGAGTAAATCAAACAAACAAAAAAGCAAACATACTAAGCAACAAAACAAAAAACAAAACAACAAGACATACAACAAACATACAACAAAAACACACAAACATACAGCAACAACAAAACAAATAAAAAAACACAAAACAAACACAAAAAAAAAACAAAAACAAAAAAAACAAACACACTAGGGACTACACATTGAACAGGGAACGGGCAGCAGCGCTCTCTGATACAGTAACCTTTTAATCTGCGATCTCCAACTCGCCTGCCAAGCGTGGAGATTATGGCAAAACCAAACACTTAAGTGGAGGAGGCTCATAGTCCAGCAGTGGACTGTAACGGGCCGTTGATGACGATGATGAGATGTAACCGAAAAATAAAAGTTTGAACCGACGACTGCTCGTAACTGTGTGACACAGTGTCAGAACAGCTTACCGGATATTTTTGGTAGTTTTATTCTTTTTTATCTCAACTCGTTATCTAGAAGTTAGTTCTTCAGATTCATCAACCCTCCAATAAAATACAATTTTAAAAAATTTTACACCATGTAAACTCAAGATACTATATATTCTCCCCTAAAAGTGGACGGTAAAAATAACAGTCCTTTTATTAAGTACATCGAGTGTAAAGATATTCAAATTCTATTCAAAACACTTTTTGCGGACAGACTTTGTAATTTTAAACACTTCCTGGTTAAAAAAACTTGAAATTCAGTCGCTTTTACACGCTTCTGTTTTAATAAGTTTGAGTCAAGTGTTTTTATCGTCCAATTATCTTGATGCATAAATAAATCATCCAATCATGCCTAGTGATATACAGCCAGGATGTTTTTTTTATTTTATCTGCATTTAACATTCTAAACTTTAGAATGTTACTAAGGCTTGTTATTAGAAAACATCTAAAATTAAAACTTATACGTTGGTACAAGCATACATCCATGGCTTTTGAAATTTCGTATACGAGTATGACGTGTTTGAAATGAGTTAGATGTTACTCTTTTTATAACTGATGTTAATTTATAAACCTAAAATTCTGTTCTTGGCGAAACTTTGATGTCAAAAACATAAACACATACAGCATGAAATTTACATCGTTTTGTTCCCGTCAAACTGAACAACTTTTCACGAAAAAATAATTTCCTGTGACAAAAAAATTTTTGGTCTCTCCATACAAAATGGGTCGGTCGGGAGTCTCACTTTGTATGGAGAAACCAAAAATTTTTTTGTCGCAGGGATTTTTTTTTCGCGAAAAGTTGTTCAGTTTGACGAGTACTATCACTACACGGCGGGAACAAAACGATGTAAATTTCACGGAGCAGTGTTTTTTTTTAACCGTATTGTTTTAATTTACCATTTTAAAAATCAATATCAAAACACGTTTCAAACGCATTTTTTTTACATTTATTATGTATGACCTTTGTTTGCGGCTCGTAAAAGCTATGCTTTGAGAACCCATCAATTTGCATGTTAATTACCGACTCTGTTTGCGGAGAAAAAGAGTTCGTGGTGTTATGTTGGTACGAATTAAAATTAGCATACTTTGAGCCGGTGGTGGTCAGCGTGTGCGTGTGATTCAAACGCCGCAAAGGATTAGGGGCTCATCACGTTACTACGCGCGCAAACTAAACAAATGAGGAGTTAGTGCGTTCAGACGTCACTGTACGTACATAATCTTATAAATGCGATACATAATCTTAACTAATATTATAAATGCGAAGGAAACTGCCTGTCTGTACGCTTTGACAGCGAAACTGATTTTAATGAAATTTTGAATATAAATAAAGTTTGGTACCCAAAGACGGACTACTGTTTGGCTAGTTTTTACTACGGAAAAATAGTGGCGCTATCTGTCGTCATTGCTCGGACGCAACTATAAGTGTATATCTATTTCCCTCCGCGTTCATAGATGGTGCTGATAGTTAAAATAGGAAAAGTCACAAACAACGAAGACACAAGCCGCGAGCGGACAGCCAGTATCGATTAAAATTCAAATATTTGGTAATTTACATGTAAAGTGCAAATATATGCACAAATGCGCAAGCGGTGATAGCAAAACAACCATCCACCTAAACTTTTCGTGTTGTTCCAGCATTTGGCACAGGTTTGGTCAACTCCTGACAATGCATCTTGTTCGTGTTTCGCCTCTACACACTCCAAATGCAAGCAAAGTTGAAGTTGGAATAAATCATATGTATTAAGGTATATACCTAATATCGAATGCATTATGCCTTGTTAGTCGACCACGCTACTGATTAAGTGAGGGTCGACTTGAATTTCTTCCATGTAGGTATGGAGGAGAACAATTTTACACCTAAGGATGCCGAAGACCGAGCAAAGTGGAGAAGATTGAGTAGGAAAGCGGACCCCAGCCGGGAAAACGCTAGGACGAAAAAGAGGTTACCTCACGATTTTTCCTTCACTCAATGAGCGTCGAATGAATAAATTCAAAATTTCAAAACACATTGTTAAGTGTGGTTAATACATTGTTCGAACCGGCGCCTCCCGGTCGGGAAGTCGTGGCCTTAACTACGCCACCGACACTTTCGACACGCATTAAATTAAATCAACGGCCCCTTACAGTCTACTGCTGGATTATGAGCCTCCTCTACTTAAGTGGAGGGTTTTGCCATAATCTCCATGTTTGGCAGGCGTGTTGGAGATCGCAGATTAAAAGGTTACTGTATCAGAGAGCGCTGCTGCCCGTTCCCTGTTCAATGTGTAGTCCCTAAATCACCTCTTACGACACCCACGGGAAGAGTAGGGGTTGGTGACAAATGTATTCTCTGCCGTCACCACACGGTTAAAAGCATAATACCACTTAATTAAAATCCTTTACAAAAAATCCGCTAAAGAATTCTAGGTTTCATCTTTGAAGAATACAAGTAATAATGTTCTATTCAAGTCGGAACATGCTGTCGGAGGCTCCGGCGGCCATTATTCCCCGGGCAATATCCCTCGAAGTTTTCCCGGACAACTGCAATGGAGTTACAGCTTCCCACGACCTAGATTACCGGCGTTTACTACTCTGTGGCAAAAACTGCACTAGGTTGTACTATGGGTGCGCTGTTATACAGACCACCTCTTTTAGCGATACTGGCTGCAAATGTGATGCGAGATTTTTAAGAATATTATTTGTATTTGAATTAAGAACGCTTTTGGGCATTCTGTTCTGAGAAAAAAGGATGCTTGCAAGCGAGAACAACTGCTTGCAACTTTGGAATTTAGACTTACTACGGCGGGAGAAATGTTCAATGAGACATGAATAGTAAACATGAAACAAAGTAGGAGAGACAAGGACTGGCTGGAGAGTCTGAAGAAGTAAAGACTTCTTTGCTTTTCTGAGATTAATATAGCAAGAAGTGTCGTGCTGCCTTAGGGCTTTGTAACCCATAAGCGCTACAATAACAGATGCTATAGCCATAGCCAATGATGATGGTGGTCTACTAGAGGTGTGGCCCAGCAGCCGCCACGGAGCCGCTGAGCGCCACACGAAAGGTGTTGTACAGGATAATATTTTAGGGTGTGGCAAAAGCCAGGGTTCAGACCAGGTCAAGGTAAAGATAATTAATTTAGGTAGACAGTAAGGTATTTAATTATGAATTTATATAGAATATAGAATATTTTATAAAACTGGAAGATAATAACATGGTCTCATGGTAAAGTAAAAGAATAACTGAGTTCTTCACTGCAAGAGATCGGGACATGAAGTATGAAATTTAGCGTAAAAAAGACAAAATCGAAACGTAAGAAATCTAAATTTGAAAATTAATTTAAAATGAAAAACAAAACGGAAAGAGGACGAATGCCTCGTTACAGAGGTACTTAGTAGCAGTAGTACCTTTATTATTACAATCTAGTAGGAGCTTCGACCACAAACAAATGTAATCGCTATCAGAAAGCCGGCTAGTATCGATTAACGTTATCACTATCAGCATATTCACGTGCTCCAGCGCTATCCTTATCAGTCTGGAGTTAATTAAATTCGCATTTTGCCAGGCTGTTCGTTCAGTTGGTTAACCTGGACATAACATGTTGATCAGTTAGGGAAGAAAACAAGGAATGCCTTGTTCAATGGCATTCCCTCACACGGGGTCTCATTCCTTAGTACGGAAATTTTGTTCTAAATTAGTGATGACATCTAGTGACAACATTGGCACTACGTAGAGTCTAAGCAATCGTTATCATTTGCAGCGCTATCTATTGTCTAATAGTTATATTGTTTGTGACATATCACACATACAGCGACATCTATTATCCAATAGTTGTAATATTTATCAAACTTGGCCCTTGACACAGCGATTAAAAGCGATTTTTTCTTGCATTAAAACATTTTTAATGTTCTTGGATAGTAGTAACGATTTTTGAAAAGATTCAAATAAAATTCAGAAAAGATTCAGAAAACAATAAAATAAGTATATTTGTAATAAAGGCGCTCTCAAGGTCGTCAACTTGGCACTAGATGGCGTATCTGCGCAATTTCGTAGGTCAGTGTGCACATAGCACCATCTAGTGAGCTAATAGAGGAAACAAAATAGCCCGAAGAATAGCCCGAGTTTTGAGGGTACAGTTGGCTTGTATGAGATGAGGCATCTGTACGTAGTATATTATCTGTGCCCTCACTCACCTATAGTAAGTCCATTAACTTTAATGTTACTGTAAAAGTTCTCATGAAAAAGACGTTTTTCCCTCGGTAAAATGTATCTTCTCTCGTATTATGCGGTGATTTAGTTAGGGCCATGTCGCATCAAGATATAATAAATAATTCTATAGACTTAGCTAATACAGTAAGTTTGCTAAAACACACTATAGGTATCATGAGCGATGCATTCAAAATTTCAAAACTATTCGCATTTATAAATCTGTGTTTTAGAAACTTGCAATGGAATTATGTTGCAATATTTCAGCCTTGCTTTGCAAGCTTAAAAGTGTTAAAAAACTCATATATCGCAATTACTACCACTTTACACGTGGGAGATATGTTGCAGAATTTCACCGGGAAGTATACAACAAAAACCTCTTGGGCAGTTTCATATACTAGTGTAAGAACTTTCAAAATCTCTATCTTTCCTTTTCACATAACCTGATCAGTGGATCGTGACAATTTAACGGGCATAGTTACAAGTGGAGAGATAGTTGTCAAAGAAACATCATCATTCTCAACCTACATTCACCTACTGCTGGTTTAGACCTCTTTTAAACTGCTCCACTCCTGGTCCTGTGCTATCCGCATCCAGCCTGCTCCTACCAGTTTGGCAATATCGTCGGACCGATAAACAACATAAATTATGATTTTACGATACTAGAAATTTGATGATGTTATAACGCACGTGCAATGTGCAAATAATATTTTGAAACAACCTGACCTGACCTGTTAACAAAAGGTGAGGAGAGGAATTATGATTTTATATAATACTAGCGGTCCGTCCAAGGCTACGATCGCGTTGTGTAAGAATTTCCCATAGGAATAAGTCTTTTTCCCGTAAGAAGTATCCTATGTATAGTATAGTATAGTATCTATAGTATATTCTATTCTATTCTATGTGTTATTCCAGGGTACAAGCTATCTTTATTCCAAATTTTATCCCAATCCGTTCAGCAGTTATTGCGTGAAAGAGTAACAAACATCCGTCCATACTTAAAAAAGATATTATGATCGCTGGTAGTCGGAAAGTGGGAGATTTAACTAGACTTCATCAACAGCTCATATACGTGGGGACCGAGGGGCTCGAGCCTGCCCTGAATTAGGGCGATCAGGTCTTAGTCGACCACGCTGGCCCAGTGCGGTGGTTGACTTCACACACAACCTTTAAATTTCTTCGCAGGAGTGTGCAAGTTTCATCACGATGTTTTCCTTCACCGCACCGTAAAAGCGTCGAATAAACGTGAATTTGAAATTCGAAAACACATTGGTATCGGGGTCAAACCCGCGTCTCCCGGACGGGAGGCAGCGGCCCTAACCACTAGACCACCGACGCTAACTAGACTACTAGACTATATACTATATCACATGATACAGAAAAGTATATTAAGGAAATGTATATGTAAAAGCGTAACACGCGTTGTTTAACCCTGAACACGTTTCGTTGTACGTGACTGTGCGTTCAGTTTCTTGCGCAAATACAATTTACCACTCGTTAGTACTAACTTGGAGAAACGGAACGCAATTTAAAACACGTTCGGAATTTACTGCCCTGGGGGGCTACGGCGTAACTCCAGCTACATTAGAATTTGAATATCATTATTTTGTTTGTGCAGTAGTTTCCTTCTCTGTATAGCGATGTGTTAGAAACACAAATTCTCGTGTATCATCCAATATTACTTTGCTGCTTTATAAAATCATTCCTTGACTCAACATTCTATTCGTGAGTTTCTCGATGGCTTAAACTCTTCACTAACCGGTAAACTGCAATAATAGTTAGATTGGTACATGTGTTATTTTCAAAATATTAGGATCCGCACTGGGTTAGCGTGGTCGACTAAGGCCTGATCACCTTAAATTCAGCGCAGGCTCGAGCCCCTCAGTAGTGGGGAAATATGAGCTGATAACAAATAAATAATGGTTCCTTTGTTTTTCTTTTTAATCAGAAAACTCTGCATGCACGGCTATATAAATTGAACAAACGACTTCAACAATGGTTTATTCCGAGGTGCAACGAAATCTATCCAATGATTTAAATGTCGTATTCCTAATATGATGCATTCTAGCCGAGTTACGCGGTAGAGGGATTGGTGTATCCTTGATTGCTATTGATTCTTTAAAAATAAACCGTGCTCGGTGCAATTGTAACAGCTTTATGCAATAAAGAAATTCCACTTTCCAGACTACTTCGTATTTTAAATTGCGACGTCTTTGTAAAGTCTGTACGAGCTGCCTTGACCTACTCAATAGATAGCATTGTTAGAAAATTAAATGTGATAATAACAAAATTATTCTCGATCTTCAAATGATATTTAAAATGTTTGTTTGTTGTATTTTTTAATACGAAATAAAAATTTATTTATCTCTGTAAAAGTAACGTTAAATTGTAAGGAAATATTGATTTATGGTCCATGCATAATAATTTAAATACACGCTAAACAGAACAGTCATACCGCGTCTTAAATTGCATATAATCGTTAACAATTATTTATTGCTAAAGAGGATTGACAACGTTATCTTTAATGTTACAATAGAATGCACATTCCTACTTATCATAATATGACACAAACTTAGAAACAAGAACTTATGAATCGCCGGAATGATTATCAATAAACCTCATACAATTTGTAACGACTTGAGCCCAACGAATTGTTCCAGACAACTAACCAGGGCTTGACGCAATAAGACCGCTCGCGAAATGAGGCGGAAGGGCAGATTACGCGTGCCTCAATGTGGCCTAATTAAGATTAATGTTATTTCAGTTTGGTAGAACTAAAGAGAAGAATAGCGCAAATAATTCAGGTTCGATTTCGGAGGTTCAGCTAACTAGTCAAAACTTCCTGGTACAACACACTGTCTCCACGTCTTCGCGCTGGAGGGTATGTATGTCGTCCTCAGTCCACAGTCAAGGTTAAGGCTCATAATGCTGCAGTGCCTAGATCACAAAATCGATATCGTTCTCGTACTACTTGTATGCGTTTAGAAGAAACAAGAGAAATACGGTTTCAGTCAGCAAATGAGATATGGTTCCAAACCGATGGTTTTCTGAACTGTTTATTTATAACATGTTAAACTCTCGCGATTTTCACACATTTTTTATATGTATTGTTTTTTTTTTTATTATATATGTCTCTACATAAGATTTTATACGCTTGTACAGTTTATTATCCTGCACAGTTACCTGAAATAGTAAGTAATAAGAACGCACGAAATAATAAGTTTCGAGCGGCCAGTAAACAACTCTCTTTAGCTGACTGTACAAAAAAACGACGTAAAACTCTAATAATCACTTCTGTTTCAGACTACTTCAACAAATTCTCAAACCTTTCGGCAGTATTGAAAGGATAAGATTCAAATCGCGCTTGCAACTGAAATTCGCAATTGCAGGACGCCGCCGCAGTACGAATAGTACAGCAGTCGAGTCGAGTTTGGGAGAATTGATTGCTTCCACAATCAGATGCGGTTTGGTTGAGAGATCTTGTCTATAGCCGGTAACTAGTTTCAGAAGTGCACTTCTATTTCGTATGCGACACTTGTTTGGTAATATCTATAATTTGCTATTTGTCGTGTTGATCTTAATTGAATTACTTTCGGTAGATGCAAAAGTCTAAGAGCGTCGGTGGTCTAGTGGCTAGGGCTGCTGCCTCCCGTCCGGGAGACGCGGGTTCGATCCCCACCACGTACCAATGTGTTTTCGAATTTCTAATTCATATGTACATTTATACGACGCTCTTACGGTGAAGGAAAACATCGTGATGAAACCTGCTCACTCCTGCGAATAAATTCAAAGGTTGTGTGTGAAGTCGACCAACCCGCACTGGGCCAGCGTGGTCGACTAAGGCCTAATCGCCCTAATTCAGGGTAGGCTCGAGCCCCTCGCTGGAGACGTATATGAGCTGTTGATGAGATGCAAAGATTGCACTTTAATATAATGCTGATATTTGTGCAGAACTGCAGATGATAATTTTTAGGCTCTCTTTTTTTAAACAAACTCATTAATACTCAACCGCGGCACCAAAGTAATTAATGTCCGGAGGCGTAGACATCATTTGTATGAAACTGTAATTACTTTAATTGAAGTACTTATGTCGTCGAGCTGAAAAGAGTTGAGTATTTTAGTCATGATCATAACTAGTATTTGAGGCAGACCTTAGGCTTTAATCCTAGAAATAATAAGATAGTCGAGCCAAATCTCATTCATGACATCTCACTCCTAATCTCATCAAGGGGAGAGGGAGGAGTCGAAAAATCTATTAAATCACATGGCCCCTTAAGAAGATTAAGTTTCATAATCAGATACCTGATGTCCGAACTCCTGAACAATTAAATATTTTTCTATTATTGATGACTAAGATACAAGTTTATTTACTTAGTTTAGGCATCGCAGTCATATTGTGTTGATTAAATTCTTATTTTTTGTACTTTTATATACTGTATTTTTAGATTAAGTTTGATTGAAATAAAATTTATCTTTATTATTCTTTTCTTTTAATTTCATCTTACAACGACATCATTATTCAATTAAGATTTTGTACACGTTTAATTAAGAATATAAAAACTGTGCAAATATCAACAGAATAAAATTATCAGCCATGTCAACTTATTGGGTCGAGGGGGCGTTATCTGAAATGCAGCGGAAATTGATTAGCCGCAGATAATAGGTTTCATCAGTAGCGTCCTGTTTGCAAGTCAAATATTGCATTCAGCCATGTTTGTTAACATCATTGGTGCCCCATTGTAAACCTTATTTACATGCGTATCGTGGACACCAGCGTTACACTGCATAGGTAGTGTCACTTACGAACTAGGTGTACTTTTTTTAAAGAGTAGTAGTTGCCCGTGTCCGGTGTCAAACTATATTTTCGTCGAATACACGGTTTAATATACTCGTTTTAGCCGTGAAAGCGGAATAAACAGATTGCCGTATTTATAATATTAGTATGAATCAGCACAGTTAAGCCAGAGTTGCTAATATTTCCAGTTTAATGTGTACTTTTTGGGCTAATTCCAAGTTCCGAGACACTGCGTCATCACATCAGCTTTTACCGGCAGGTTGGAGTGTAGCGTGTGTAGCTAGTCGGTCAGGGAGAGGGTTGAAATGATACTACTTGTTGTTGCGAGTGAGGTTCGTGCAGATCTACTTTATTATCAAAATGTTCGTCAATTTATACAATTTGAGCCTTTAGACAAATATGCAACTACAAAATAACTGAGATGTAGGGATACCTACATGCTGAAAGACGTCTCAAATAAGAGGCCTCCACAACGATCTATCTTTCGTGGAGAATAATGTTTTGACGTAAAGTATTTATGAAGTATCCCTTCTTCATAATATGTTCACATGACCTAAATTGTGCTTGGAATCCCAGCCGTTTGGCCGGAAGTGTAGTATGCTTGCACTCTCGACCGGCATCGGAGCATGCTCTACATGTTGCTAATGTGTTGAGATTCCTGACATAATTATGTGGTTCGAGACTCATTTTAATTCATCGATTTATTTATTGTTTGTATGTTTTGATGTTTTTAAATAAATTGTTTTAGGAATAAAGCACAGCAACTTATTGACCATTAATATAATATTCTACAAACGCCAATCCACGCCTGACATTACGCAGTCTAATGGAATCACCGTCGAGGGATTCTGGTACGGTCAACTGTAGAGAAACAACCCTACACATTATGTGCTATGTCGCCAGGGACAGATGACTACAATAGATCCTTCTCGGGTCGCACGCAGTGGTCATTGGGTCATAATTTGCCCGATCCCTTCTACCAAAATCATAGGAACAGATTTATTTGAATCTGACTGTACATAGGGACCTACCTTACTAACTTCTGTATTAAAAAAAATAAGTTTTAAGCATTTATCTACAACGTGTTAATTCAATAACGCAAAACACGTATCAATTTTGCTTTAAGTTCGTCCCAAAACACGGAATCATTTTGTTTTTTGGACAATCAGGTGATTCAGCCAACAATGTCGTTAATTGAGGACAGTATCAAAGTATTTTTGTTTTTATACCACTGTGTCCCCGCCGGGACACGCCAAATACCATAGAAACCTCCCTAAAAAGAATCAAACGCCTTTCCGCTCGGCCATGGATGCTGTTATAACAATGATATTTAAAATATTTTAAATCAGCAACACCACTTCAAAAACTGCATTGCATCGTTTAAACGGGCTAGCCTGGAGGGACAGATTACAACCCATCATCATGTCTATCTATTAACCTGGGCACGGGCTGTCAGCAGATTAAGAGCGACGCCAGCGGCCAATTACACGGGCTTCCGTTTTCAAATTGCCGCGAAAGGGTAAACTGACTTATTCTACATTTCCCTTCTGAAAGTCCAGTGTAGCAACATTACCAACTGCAAAACCCGCAGCGCATCGTTTACACGAGCAAGCCTCGAGGGATAGTTTAGGTATATAAAGACTACACTACCCATCGCCATGTCGCAACGCCAGCGGCCAATTAGACGGGCTTCCGCTTACAGATTGCCGCGAAAGGGTAAACGTCACATGAAAACCTTGGGAGGGAAGAGCGTCGAATGGACGTGATGTTTCAATGTTGCCGTTCAAGAATATTCTACAAGCATGCTGTTAATTTAGGCTAGAAAATGTGGAACATTGTAGCTGCCGTGTGTGATGCCCTTTAATGTAATAATTTCTATTGCAGATACAAATTATCTTATGAAAGGCTTTTAAACAATGGGCCCTTAATGAGTATGTAACAGATAAACCTGATTAGCAGCGTACGGAACACGTGTACTAAAACCTAAACTTTTTTCGGGACTTTTTTACTGAAGCTATTGCGTGAAGATCTGGGATTACGAGAAAAAAAAGGTAAGTTTAAGTCATTGCACAGCCGTAAACGCGAGATAAAATATTATAATTATCGTAATACTTAATATCTCTCACTGAGATCATCACCCCTTTTTGAAAAAAATAAAACAGACTGTCTTAAAAATATTTTACGAAAGGTTTTGTAAAATAGGTTTTATCATATTTATTATCCATCTCCTGCGCTAACCCATTTTTTATAAACATAAAGGACCTAAGAAAATTTCGTTTTAAATGCAATAGTTTACGAAGGATTATTCAAATTTTACGTTTTGGGAGATTGTTTATGTTGTGCCTATAAAAAATCTGTTGTACAAAATGAGTTTGCATAGCTTAACGAAACTAAACTGTAAGTTTTTTTTAATCAAATGATAACCACTATTTGGGATATGAAGCATAATTTTTAGAATAAAAACACCTTCTTTAAAAAAAATCATCAAATTGGAAAACGTAATGAAGAATTATCAGCAGGTGATGATTATGATGTGATGATGATGTGTACAAAACATTAATTCTTCACTAGTTACACTTTTATTAGACAACATGATGAAATTCGCTAATGGTTTCATAACCTCATCATCAGGCGGAACTAAAAAATATGGATAATATTATTGATATTATTATCATGGAGTTACATCAAGAAGTTACGTAACAAAGCATAAATGTATTAAAAAAATATTCTGATAATTAAGAACTCTTTACTTAGGAAAAAAACAAGGGGGAAGAAGACGGTTTGTAAACGGTGGTGGGGGTGGCTTTAAACCAATAATACGCCAGTATTGAGTCGTTTGTTCATTAAAAGAGCAAGCACAGCACAAAATACCGAAATAACGACGAGGGGAAATGGATATCGGGAATAAACTGATTTGCGAAAATAAGATTGAAAACATTGTATTTGTTTTATATGTTATCTGTAATCTGTTCCTATGATTGTTGTGTTGTGCTGTGTTTAATGTCAAATAAAAGTTGTCTATGTCTAGATGTTTAATAATGGGTGCGATATTTGTGATACTGTGAGATGTATAAAATCTTTCTTTGTGGTCATCTACGTAAAAAGTAATTCCCTATGTTTTTGAAATGAAGCAAACGACTTGAATAGTGTATCAACCCTAGAAAATGTAAATCTTTTATTTTAATACTTTTTAAAACTAAAAATTTTTCAAATTCCATACGAAATGTCAAAATATTTTAGAAAAGTTTTAAAACCACAGTTTCATGAACTGAGCCGAGCTTACTACCCGAGATTTTTCGTTCTTTTGCCAATGACTGTAACTACTGTGCAAACTACTTATATAGGCTGAAAGTTAACTGTCTGTCAAATATAATATAGATTGTTAAAACATTACTTGGAAATAATTCCGTCTCAAAAACGATTAAAAACTTTGGAACGCAAATGTACCCACACCGCAAAAGGTTTTAAACTAAATGTTTGTTTAAATGTGTTGGAGCAAGTTCCAGATTGAAAACGACTTGGCTGTATCCCAAAAGCATTATTTTAAAAAAGGCGATCGAGTATACTCTGAGTTCGACGAGTCAAAAGCAAAAGATTTTATTTTATGGGTATTAAAGTCGGATCAGTAACCGGTATTATAGTTACTATAGCGAAATATTTTTTAGGCTATGGCTCGACTCGGCGAATATAACTAAACGATACTTCAAAAAATAATACACTTTATGAATTAAAAACAAAAAACAAAGACGGTCTGTGAGAACACGTATTACGTTCAGTGTCTTAACTCAGTGAAAGTAATTATGAGTAAAAATTACTACCAGTGGCTGATGATTATGACAAAGAAATTAGTAGCTTTTTTGTTGTTTTTTAGACAGGAGGACTAGTGAAAAATCAATGTTTTTACTCATAGTCAGAAATTGAAGCTGCTTTAAATAAGATAAACGGTATTATGTGACATTCATACAGGATAAAGTGAGGTCGGTCGCGACTTTACAACGCAACCGACACAATATTGTTGGTTATTATATAATAGTATAGAAGACATTGTAAATTTAAAGTACTTTTATACAAGAATTTAGTCCGTAACTGTGGTTCGTAATAAGAACACCCAGCAACAAGCTAGTAGCAGTTGAAAAAAAACTTCAACATTGCTTCATATTTTATAGAACACAGCAAACGCCGCCGGATAACAAATGCGCCTATTATTTCTCTGTACCGTTTATTTCACAACAATGGCACAGCACTGTTGTGAAGCCATAAAACAAAACAAAAAAGAAGCGAAAAAAAGATAAAAACAAAAGTTATGGTATGCCTGTAGTGGCCAGGCAATCATCGGCTGCCCGCGGACGATTTCACTCGGCGGGACGCGAACAGCGTTCTGGAAATAACTGGACTGCAATCCCTACCGAAAAATCGAGCGTCTGTCCTTGTATATAGGCTGGCTGGAATAATGAAATAAACCAATATGCTGCATTCGCACGAAGCCAATCCGTTACGCGTGTAGAGAGATATAATTTTCTCCAAAAGGTCGAAAAAGTGATCATTACTGCCAAAAAACAGTATGAGAAGTTACAAATTTTTGGACGAAACATTGTCCCATACAAGTCAGCGGCCAGCAAAGAAACTTTCGTCTAAAAATTTCAATGTTTTTGAGTTTTTTTTACAGCATACTCTTATGTTCTAAATTCAAATTTTATATGAATCGTTTTCTGTGATCGAAGTGAATCGTACACGAATCGTAGTGATTTGAGTTGGCTGTATGCTCTGTATGACACTGGCACATTACAAAAAAAGAAAAGCGCGCAATATGGCGGTTTAAATTTTCGTCTCTTTTATTTTTACCGTACTATTTTGTTACTTATTTTTCATGATAGTGTTAACTAATCATTGAATTAGGGAAATATTATAACAATAAATGGTTTAAGAAGTCGAAGTAGAAGTTAAAGTGATAAAGATTAGAACTTATAACTTTAGTACGACACAAGTAGACATCTAAATCCATGGTTTCACATTTTGTAACATTTTTCAATCTCCTCCTCCTTCCAAAAGCCTCGGCCGCAATAACTCTTGCTGATCTCGTAAATTTAAAGGGCCTTCCTCCAGCAATTACTAATTTTGCGGCAGCGGCAGTAATATACTATTACAATCCGTTACATTAAAATGGACTGTTTTAGGATAAATCAATAAAAATAAATGTTTTTTTTTTATGGACGGATTAATATATTTTTTTTCTATCTGAGTGGTAATATACTCGTAGCTGGCGCGGACTTGAAATGTTATGTTTCTCATTTAATTGATTTAGAGAATTGGCTCAATGGCCTCGATCTGGTCTATGGTGTTTTACTTAAGAACCAGCTCGACTAATTCCATCGATTCCAACCAGCAGAAAAAGCATTGTAAAAATAAAATTAAAGAAAAAAAACCTTTTTTAAAAACAAGCTTTTATTATTTGTTAAGAAAATGAACTAAAAAGTTAAAAATAAATTAACTCTAATTAGAAGTATAACACTTTATAAGTTCATTGTAACCTTTAACGATAATTAAGCTTCTTTGTCTACGACAAAATAATTCCATATCGTAATCATATATTTTTAACACCAAAACTTTACACCTTAATTATTAAATCTTCCCGTTTTTATTACAGTCTCAATTTTATAAATAAAAAAGCGTGTTACATTGTGATAGCTTAATTATACCATCAAAATGTAACACGCTTTTATTATTTATAAAATTGAGACTGTAATAAAAACGGGAAGATTTAATAATTAAGGTGTAAAGTTTTGGTGTTAAAAATATATGATTACGATATGGAATTATTTTGTCGTAGACAAAGAAGCTTAATTATCGTTAAAGGTTACAATGAACTTATAAAGTGTTATACTTCTAATTAGAGTTAATTTATTTTTAACTTTTTAGTTCATTTTCTTAACAAATAATAAAAGCTTGTTTTTAAAAAAGGTTTTTTTTCTTTAATTTTATTTTTAACTTTTTAGTATGTTTAATTCGAGATTTACTACGACGTAGTTAGTAGCGCGTAGCAGCGTTTTTCCGTTATGTAGTCCGTAGTACGTTCACATAATAATGTGCTGCTTTGAGCACTTAAAGTTTATGTATTTTATTTGTATTTAAATATTTCATTTTTTTTGTTTGTAGTAGGGTAAACTAATGTTTAAATTAGTTATGTAATCACAAGTTAGTTATTTGTAACATTTCTCATTCTATCCATTTCTTTTAATGCATCAACATTACAAGGTTTCTTCGAAGTCAACTTGGAGCAGTCAAGTTCTTCGATTCGAAGTCCTCCTAAAGACTTAACTCTGCTTAAAGCCACATAAGCTTGACCAGCAGCAAATAATTTAGAGCCTAGATAAATAACAGCATGATCTACAGTAGTTCCCTGCATTTTGTGCACAGTTGAAGCCCAAGACAAGACAATCGGAAGCATTCTTCTTTCAGCTGTGCCGTAATTAAATTTAGCAGGAAATTGAATTGATTTAGGCTGTATTATGTGAATGCCATCCTTGCCGAGGTCCATTGTAGAGGGATAAGGGCTTCAGTACAACAGGGTTCGCCCTGGTACCCTGAGGCGCAACGTTAGCGATATGAAATGTTTATACACTCTCATACCATTCAGCCCTCGGCACGTGCTCACCTTGGCATTGGGGCATCCATCTAATCAATCAGACATAATAATATAATAATCCACATTCATAACAAACGGAACGAACTTTTTCCCAAATCTGTTGGAGTTGCATATTCACGCCAACTAAGATGCTCGTCAAAACGAATCAAATGAGCGCAAACTCGATCGGGTTGCGTCGTTTAATTACGGAGTTCCTATGACCACCTTCCAGCTCCATCATCAGACCCTGGTTACCATATAGTATCACAGTACTCGACAAGACGAAACAAATGGGCCTAAACTCGATGGAGTTGCGTCGTTCCGGAGTTCCTATGGCCACCTTCCAGCTCCATCATCAGACCCTGGTTACCATGTAGTATCAAAGTACTCGTAAAGACAAATCAAATGGGCCCAAACTCGGTGGGGTTGCGTCGTTTAATTACGGAGTTCTTATGGCCACCTTCTAGCTCCATCATCGAGTCTGATTTAGTATCAAAGTATTCGTCAATACCAATCCAACAAGCCCAAACACGACTATGTTATGTTGTGTATTTGTGGAGTTCCTGTGACCACCTTCCAGCTCCATCATGAGACCCTGGACATCACGTAGGACTGAAGATCTAGTCAAGACAAATCCAACAAGCCCAAACATGACTAAGTTATGTTGTGTATTTGTGGAGTTCCTGTGGCCACCTTCCGGCTCCATCATGAGACCCTAAACATCACGTAGGACTGAAGATCTAGTCAAGACAAATCCAACAAGCCCAAACATGATTAAGTTATGTTGTGTATTTGTGGAGTTCCTGTGGCCACCTTCCGGCTCCATCATGAGACCCTGAACATCACGTATGACTAAAGATCTTGTTAAGACAAAACCAACAAGCCCAAACACGACTAGGTTGTGTTGTGTATTTAAGGAGTTCCTGTGGCCACCTTCCGGCTCCATCATGAGACCCTGGATATCACGTATGGCTAAAGATCTTGTTAAGACAAATCTAACGAGCCCAAACACGACTAGGTTGTGTTCTGTATTAGAGGAGTTCCTATGACCACCTTCCGTCTCCATCATCAGACCAGCTCCAAGGTACCATAATATTGCATTGTCATCCGATTTATACATGAATGCAAAATTTCAGCTCAATCGGAAACTGGGAAGTGGATCAAATTTAACTTGCAAGATTTGATTACAGACAGACAGACAGACAGACAGACAGACAGACAACGGGACAGGTGAAACTAAATAAAAGCTTGTAATAATAATAATTTTCGTTTTACATATTAGTCAAATCGATTGAGTTAGACGGATGGTCAGTAAAGCGCTTAATAGAGTTGCTGGGCTATTCCACTGGTAATTTTTTCTTCCACATCGCTACGCTATTTCACAGCTCTTCTGGTGCAAACCCAGCCAGTCCTAAGTGAAAATGCTCGTGAATTCGAACTCATTTGCTAGAATACACACGGTTTCCAATCAATCTTACAAACGTTTCGTGAATCAATCTTACATTATTTCAGAGAAAAAAAATAGAGCTAGAAATTTTCAACGTTTATTTCTATGGAACATACTGCAAACAATGGTTGATACCTGAATCTCTGCTTGGCAGTTACGTTTAGTCAAATACGATTATAATATAACTACGGAATAAATTATCAAACTTCGACACAATGCAATTACCAGTACCGATTTTGTCGGCCATCGTCTGTGGTTCTTCAGGATTCCATCACATTTTGTTCAGGACATATTGGTGTCCAATGATGTCGCATCACACACAACACAATACCTTTGTGTATTCGGCGACCCAAATATCGAATTACGCCGACACCAACCATCGATTTCCTGCCACGCGTGTTGGATGAAACAATGCAATTACCTATGGACGTACTCAGGTTTTCATCTAGGGGCGGATAATAATATGCCAGTTTGAAAAAAAACTTTGTTCCAGCTCCCTTAATACTTAAGCGTGTGTGCTGGAAGACGGAACGCCAGGAAGTCCTCAAAAACTTGCGCGCTACGCTGCGTGTGAGTTGGACAGAAATTTTCTTTATGTCTAAGAAATGGAATACAGGCGCAATGCTAATATTCCACACTTTAGTCGAGCGCTCTTATTTAAGACATTGCAGAAACTATGACTTCGTTGTTTAATTGGTATTAATTCGACCCATGTCTACAGTTTTCGAATACTACTGCAGTTGTACTCACATAGCAAATCAGACAACAAACAACATACGCAAACACGAGTTGAAATCTACTATCGCAGATAACGTCGTCTGTCAGAGATCATTATGGCGCATAGAAGCTAGAAAAAAAACTGGGTTAGTTAGGTTAACTGATTTAACAATGTTAGAGAATTGCTGGAACTCCGAAAAGGTTTTTATCACGGCGACCCCTCCAATGCTGTTATGCTTCTCCTGAGTACGTCCATGCAATTACCTATGGTAGCGCACCAATGTAATTCAAATGCGATAGTACTACTGTTCTTATCGCGAAATGAATCTGGATTAAACTGTCACCGGATCCATGTGACGATTGACCGGTAATGTTTTTTGCTGATAGAGTGAGTGAATGGGTGAATGGTTTATCACTGTAGAATTACCCTAATTATAAATGCTTTATCTACTGAATCGGAATCAATTTATTTCATATTCAAGTATCCCTAAATCAAGTGAATAGAATAGAGTATGTCTTGGAGCGACAGACACTTTTGCGACGGTAAAATATTTCGACTTCAAAAAGTCGGCGTTCAATTCAAAGACGAAGAAGTTTAACGCAACGAATTATCTATAGTCTAGAAAAGTAACCGTCTAACAAAACCCGCTTTGCAGAGCCTACTTGTATGCAGAAGAAACGGCTGCTCACGTCCTCGTGGAGTGCACGGGAGTGGCGGACTACAAAGCTAAACACCTCGGTCAAGCGAGGGACCTTCCAGGGATAACCGGTAACGTAAAGGGCCTACTGGGTTTCCTGGAAGAGTTGGGTTGGCTCGAATGACACTGCATTCCCACCCACACGCAAAATAGGCGCATTAGACGTCGAGTTGCGGAAACCAGCCCGTTTTGACAATTGACAATTGACAAGCCCGCACCTAACCCCCGCACCTAGCACCTAATTGATTTTGACAGACGACGACGACGACAGACAGGCAGATGATGTCGCTGCTGTACATTGAAGCTTACTTTCGACGTTCTTGCAAACCAAGTCATATAAAACATCATTGTACCGCGTATTCTTTGGTATTCATTTGGTGGGGTCAAGTTTGAGGCGTAGGTACTCTTCTAGACTGTATAGATAATTCTTTGGTTTAACGTTATCAAGATGTTCTTATTAGTTCATAAGAACAACATCGTTAGACATTGATCTTCAAATAGCAGCATCGAGCCGAGAGGGTCTTCTTATCTAAGAAGGATTACATTCAGAACATGTTACATACAAACTTAAACTGTATACACACGTGTAGCATTGAGGGGAAGTCCCAAACGAACCCTTTTCAACTAAATGTAACCTTACTGATAGCGCAAACAGAAATTGAACTCTGAAGGGTGATTTATTTTAAATTCATAAATAAATTATGTCGATCCTTATTTTCGCATATATATAATGTTAGTATGCACTGTATCAGTGAGTGTGAGCGTCGGTGGTCTAGTGGCTAGGGCCGCTGACTCCCGTTCGATCCCCACCACGTACCAATGTGTTTTCGAATTTAAAATTCATATTTACGTTTATTCGACGCTCTTATACGGTGAAGGAAAACATCGTGATGAAACTTCTGCGAAGAAATTCAAATACAAAGGTGTGTGAAGTCAACCAACCCGCACTGGGCCAGCGTGGTCAGCTAAGGCCTAATCGCCCTAATTCAGGGTAAGTCGTTGGGGACGTATGAGGGCTGTACGTATTATGCACTGTATCGGACTCAATGGAAGTTAAGCAACTCATAGATCTAAAATAGATGGCCGTTAGTAAGATTATGTACTTAGCATTTACGTTGCTTCAGTAGGCACGTTAAGCCGCTTTGATTCTAAAAACAGAATAAACCAGGCTAGCTACACCACCACCACCGGTCTAAAATAAGTTTGACATTAGAAGTACCAGATAGTTCACGGGCGATCTGAATGCAGCTACAGCTGATGTGACTACTATGGCCACGAATGCATTCAGGTTGCGCATGGACAACAGTACAATGTTTGCCAAACCGAGACTGACCTCGCCAGATGTAATCACCGAATAGTGTCTGTGGTTATTTTAATGTGGCGTACTCCCACACCGGCGCGGGCGCCATGTAAATGAGCCGGTTGTTTGTGTATTCATCGTCTCGCCTCTCGCCCTTCACCGGGGAAGGTTACCCCTAACACACGTGCATTGAGTGGGAATAGCATGCCTTAGGCCTTTCTTGAAACAATTACCGCGCCTGCGCAGCAGATAAGTTCGCGAAAAAGAACGCTGACAAGTTTAATTATATATATTTAATTAATTTAATTATATAATTGAATGAATTAAATATACTTTATTGCACACAGACAAAAACATACAGTTATTGCAAAAGTAAAAATAGTACAACTGGCGGCCTAATTGCCAAGGTATTAATTTCTTCCAGGCAACCGGGTAAGATGGAGACAATACTAAATAGGATAAAAACGATGCGGGTCGGTGCGCCTATTGCAAGCATTTATCAATTACTAACATTTACTTAATAAATATTTTAGAATACATAAATATGATAAATAAACGTTTGTTTTAAAATGGACACAGTCTAGCATCGAAACACCTTGGACGATGTAATGTGTCAGGTTCCTATTTAAAATAATAATAATAATAATCTAAGGAACAACAGGTAAATTAATTTCGTATGCCATTGCCTTAGGTCACTGAAAGCATTTTAAACAGATCTGGACCTCCCCTCCACTTCGTCCAGCGATATGTTTACAAGACGGGAACTGTAAACGCGCGATAATACATACCCCGTTGAGGGCCAGTTCGGGTTGGTCGACTTACGACCCAGCTTTTGAATTTCATCGCAAGAGTGTGCGTGCAGGTTTCTTCAAAAAGTTTACCTTATTTCGAAAACGGTGGGTTTCAAATCCGCGTCTCTCGCAGGGAAAGGGGCGGCATCAGCCACTACACCACCGACGCTCATTCGAATAATAGTTTTCCCGTGGGAATAAGATTTTTCCCGTAAAAAGTATCCTATGTGTTAATCCAGGTTACCAACTATCTCCATTCCTTTCATCCAAATCCGTTCTTTACTTTATGCGTGAAGGCGGAACAAACATCCAAATATATTTACACATTTATGTGATGTGATGAAGTGAAGTTCAATAACCTCGAAAATTCGACAATCATCCTATGAAGGTCAATGAAGGGAGTGACTACAACACTATTGTCATAATAACACATGATTTGTGCTGGGAGACAGATAAGATAGCGTTATCACTCTTATCACACCCCTCGCAATTATTAGTTGAAAAACACTTCATAACACTTGCATTATTGAATTATGTTGGGTACGTCGTGTATTTTATCGGAGCATTTGGGCCTTGGGCCGACTGTTTTTTTTTTCTGTTTAATATCTCTTTTCGAGTAGGTACATCAAATAAAGTAGTAAGTAAATTAAAATATCTGAAGTAAAAACATACAAACACAAATATTAGGTGTGAGATGCGCAATCAGATGGCACTGAAGCTAAGTACATGTAGATTAAAACCACACTAAGCCTACACAAAAGACTTATAAAAATGGAAAAATATATTCAAGTAATAATTACATAACCCCAACAATTCCGTACCAATCGACATTTATGAACACTGTCACGAAGCAGCCTTGAACAAGCGAAAACTAACCAAGAACTGAGTCCAATGAGTTATGGATTGCCAACTAGCGCTACGCTCGCGTAGACCTGCTACGAACTTCGTAGACGCGGCTACGACTTGCCTGATAAGATGGAGTACAAATGCTACGACGATATTAATATTGGTTGCAGTGAGGATATGAACTTGCTTTCGCTACAGAATTCAGTAGTTTTGTATTATGAATAGTTTGTATTATGAATAGTTTGTATTTGGATGTGATACATAAGCGATTATTTTGTGCTAAATGATAGTTATAGTTTGCAATACAATACTAGCAGGTAATTCTATTCTTTGGCACCGGCTTTGGCGTACTCTATAACTTTTTTTTATTGTTTTACACGTATAGGCAAAACTTGACCCTTTGAATAAAATAATAGTACAGTTTAACCATTATAAAACAAAAATTACGTAGCATGCATATGCATTAAGCGCCAAGCCCTGAGTTCGATTCCCGATCAACCCAAAAAAGTGTGTTGTTTGTATGTCTATGTAAGTATCGAAGATGTAAGTATGTGCTTGAGTGGGAAGTGTATCGAGTTTTTCCAACGGCTTAGCTTTTTCCCTCGTTTTCTAGCACGAGTATCCAGGTTCATAAAAGGCCAAGTTCACACACAAAGACCAAGTTGGAATGTCAGCGGCAGATGTGGCGAGTTTGCTGAACGCCGCGCACTTCACTTGGTCTTAGTTCACTGGTCTAATGTGTTTAAGGAATGTCAGAATCACTGACTCCTTCCTCAGTTTGTGTGTTTACACTAGAGTTTACTAGCAATGTCTTTTAAAGGTTAGATTTTAAGAAATCTAGACACGTTATGTCAATCTTAATTAATCGACACGTAAAATATCGAGATTGTTTCAAGATAAATCTAAGAAATAACATGAAAAATCACGAAACGGTTTTATGGCATAAGAATAGTACGCCATGCATTTATTTTGCTTTTTTTCTAAGCCTATGTTTGTTTTTAAATAATTAAATAAGTTATTATAATCGCTTATTGCACAATGGTAACTTTGTACAATTACAAAAGTTAAGCAATTGCAAGTCCATTCATCTAGAGCGTCTTCCGTGATTCTAAAGACAAGTTAATTTACGTCAGAGATCATTTGGCATCTTGAATCTATCCATAAGACTGAAAATTTCTAGTAACCTTAGTAAGTCTCATCCGCAACCAAGCTTACCAACAAACCTTGTGAACTTTTCAGACAAGTGAGTCTACACGAGCCTGACGATCTTAAAGGAAAAAAATACAAAAACGCTGAAAATGGCGCAAACATAAATCTCGGAAGGTCAGGAATAAGCTGACTTAATCAACAACAGCAGTAGTGAGCAGGTGTGTGTACGCAACAACAAATGAAGCGAAAAAATAAAGCGCCTACCTACGGTCGAAGGCAATACGACCTACACAAAAACGGGATCATCAGATATTATATGACGGCTCCGTAGCCCAGGTGGTAGTGTATCTGCCTCCGATGCACAGGGTCGCGTGTTCGAATCCCGCCCAGGGCAAACATTCATGTGATGAGCACTTGTGTTTGCCTTGTGTCTGGTTGTCGTTTGTCTATATAAGTATGTAATTATATATTTATGTAATGTATATAAGCTGTCTGGTACCCATAGTACAAGCTCTGCTTAGTTTGGGATCAGCTGGCCGTGTGGAGATGTCCCCACATATTTTTTTTTTTATTATTATTATTTATTACCACAATATGTGTCATATCCTCTTATTGCCAAGCAGGTGACTCGTCAATATTTGACAGTAATGACACAAAGTAGGGGGCCCCAGACAGAGAGTCCATTCAGAACAAACTGCCATTTCGGGCACGCACACATTGACGTATCGTTTATAGGCGTTGCCACGCAGTTCCCAAACACTGCTCCATAGCGTTTGTCCAAAGATTGGGTGAGGAGTGAGTCTGGCAGGATGACGTAATTATTTTTGAAGAAGGCAGGTGTGGTCCTTCTGTAACCCTTTTTATTTTGTAGTATGACTTTTAACCAGGCCTCCGTCACTCCGTGCGTAGGTATGAGATGATAACCTACCGATCGGTACACCCCGTGGGTGCAAGTTTAAGGCGGGGTTATTGCAAAAATTAGCAACTCAACGCGGTTTAGTTGAAAGTTCAACCGACGCATTACTGAAATAACGTTCATATTAGCGTGCGATGCTTCACGGTGGTTACGTCCGACACTGCGCAGGAATCGTGCGAAAAATTCGTTTTTCTTGAACTCTTTTGCTTATTAACAGAAAATGGCAGAGTTTATGAAAAATGTGATCGATTTAAAATCTAAGTCAGTAATTGGCAAGTTATATTTACAAAAAAAAAGCTTAAAGTTACGAGATCTAGGACATCAAAAAATTATTTTGCTGTTTTTTTTTAAACTTATCTTTTTATTTCTAAATTATTATAATGTATTTAAAAATTCTACTCGATTTAAAATTTAATTAAGGATATATTCTGTTAGCATATATTTTTTTACATTTATAAAATCAATAGAAGTGCTGGTATTTGATCGTCAAAGTAGCGACTATGGGCGCTATTTCCACATAACCTCGCCTTAATAAGGCCGTCGCGCTCTAGGGATACGCATGTCGCCGAACGTTGCGCGCGCTTATGCTAACTCGCTACGTATGTGTGTGTTTATATGATGTCCGAGTACTGGTACAACCAGGAAAACTTATTTATTCGGCGTTTTTACTATTTTTTTGTTAAACTTTAGAAGTCACATTAATAAGGTCGGAATGCGACAATTAATAGTTGTCACTTTTAGTAATACTGAAAATTAATTATTTTAATTACTCTTTGTAGTTATTCAAATTCCTAGTAGGTACTACTAGGTACTAGACCAAATATTTCAGGACTAAGTTACTGTACTAGAATATTAACAGATGTTACATGATTTAAAAAAAGTTATAAATTATTGCATCTACTCGTTAAGGTTGTATCGGTATTATACCTGTATTCTGTGCTTTAACTTCATGCAAATTGCAATCCACGTGAAATCTTGTATTAATATGAATATATCCGCTTCTGTGGTGCGCTTTATTCTAACTGTTACAATAGTTCTTACTTGTTACAAATATAACGAACGTACTCATTTAGACTTTTAAGTTTTTATGAAATTCAAAAGTAAATATTTGTTTTTCAGAAAAATTGGCTTTTAGTAGAACTAGACCTCAATGATCGATAGTATAGCAAATTTTACCTGATTAGACAATACACGTGTTAACCTAACCCAACCTAGTAATTTCTGCCCTAAAATTAAAAAAAAAACTAGAGAAATCCTGTGCAATTTAAAAACAGATATTTATTGTGACGAAGCGAATCTACGTTTAAAAAGAGATACGACTGAAAACAGTTGTAATTTAAACAGAAAATGTGTAGTTAACGTTGTTGCCAGCTGAACTGACCCTGGCTTTTAACGTAAGACGAACCCGCAGCCTGTCTGGGCCTGCTCTTTGGTTGTATTGTAACTGACGTGTAGCGCTTAAGGAAAAAGGGAAACTTCAAGTTAATGTTATGTAACAAGTTCACGTGGGTGTCAATTATTACGAGTTACACGAGTATTCGTAGGAAGCTTGGATTTATGTATACTTTTATAAGTATACTAAAACCGGAAATAGATTAGATCAAATAATAACTAGTAGTTAAGTTTTTTTACCATTCATTTCGAAGCACGAAAATCGCTCTAGTTTATACACTGTACTATACTATCGGACAAACCACCCACTGGACACCGCATTCTGTATAATTTACAAACAAACTAATTACGAAAAAGATGCGGTGCGGGGCGCGGGGAACACGTCGTGATTGGTTCATCTCGCTTACGCAACGTATTGACAGGTCGCATAATTGGTCGAAACTTAAGTGAGCCGCGAAGTATTGGCCGCCCAGAGATATTTATATGTTTCGGAAAGTAGCGCCCTGACATGTGGGTTGGTCCGAGACTATACTTAATCTTTATAACATTGGAAAAAAATACAAAAAATATGTATGGCAAAGACTGAGAAAGAGGGTAGACAGAATGTCTGCCCATAAGAATGTTCCGGCTAACCACCCGCAACTACTTCAGTTCTGCCGTGATCATGACTATTGCAACATAGTCGAAATATCGGTAATCTCATTAAAAAATAGCTTATTTTGAACCAAAATCGTGGTAATACCCGGTAGATATGTGTTATTAATATTAACAACCTCGAAAAACTAAAAGTGTTCAATACGTATGGCATAAAAAAATCGTGATTCACACTTGTCAGCTAATCGAGATTGATATGTGTCTGGCAATGTATCCTATGAAAGACTTTTCTAATGTTAAAAAAATAGCGGTTGCCCTTGCTAAATACGGTTGCTTAATTGTGATTGGAATGAGTCAGAAATTGCCACCAGCAAGGCCTCGGCACCGTGCACTGATAGGCAAAAACAAAAAAGTTAACTAAATAATGAAACAGTGTTCGTAAGTAAAGACAAGCAGAAATATGATTAAGAGAGTCTAGTCTAGATATACAGTAATGTGTCATCTTCAAGAGCGTCGGTGGTCTAGCGGCTAGGGCCGCTGCCTCCTGTCCGGGAGACGCGTGTTCGATCCCCACCACATACCAATGTGTTTTCGAGTTTCGAATTCATATGTACGTTCTTACGGTGAAGGAAAACATCGTGATGAAACCTGCACACTCCTGAGATGAAATTCAAAGGTTGTGTTTGATATCGAGCAACCTGCACTGGAACTGACATAAAGACTAACTTCTATTGCGCCCTAAGATAGCAATTCCAGATGCGAGTCTCCACCGCAACTGCACAGCCTCGTACAATAATAATTACGACCCATTCTAACGAACCGCACGTTTTTCAACAAAAGCTATTCAGAACAAAACCTGGACAAAACAAAGGTTTTACAAATGCGCTTGGTTTTGTCGGTGCATTTGTAGAATTGCGACTGTATGATGAATAGACTTGGAATAGACAAACTGTGGTAGGTGTACTACACAAAATTTATATTGTGACATTTTATAAAATAAATAAAAATAATACCCAACTGCTTAAAAAAACAAACAATTTTGTCCTCGTAGTTTCAGAATTGCGATATTTGGAAATTGCGAAAGTACTATTTCTGCCTAAGACATTTCTGTTCTGGCCAGGACGCTAATAGGTGACCTTTACTGGTACTTAGTTAGATCTTTCTTTCTTTCTTTGGAGATTTTATTAGAAAGAAACAAAGAAAATATTATTTATTATACACCAACTTAACAATAACAATTATTTAGTTCTTAATACTAATACTTAACTAAAGGCGGATAATAGGGGACGTCTCAGTTATGCTGCCACCGGAATCTCTTTACACTAGCGACATGCCTAGACCTAGGAACGTGCAACTCGCCCTCTATGCGGACGACACTGCCGTTTATTCCAATCACCCCCGTCTCTCTCAGATAGTTTCGAATCTCCAGACTGCGGCAGATGCCCTCGGGCAATGGTTCCGCAAATGGAGAATAGAAGTGAACCCCGACAAAAGTTCCGCCATTATTTTCACTCGTGGCCCTGAGCCCACGCTCCCCCAGATCAAACTTCTCGATCACCCGGTATCCTGGGTGCGTGAGGTGAAATATCTAGGTGTCACCCTCGATGCTAGGCTCACGTTCGGTAAGCACATCCAGAAAGTTCGCAATCACGCCGCGTTCGTTTTAGGCCGTCTTCACCCCATGATAGGCAAGCGGAGTAAAGTCTCTCTTAGGAATAAGGTGAGGCTTTACACCGCTTGTATTCGTCCTATCTTGACATATGCTAGTGTAGTTTTCGCTCACACCGGTGTCACTCACATTCGTAAGCTTCAACTCATTCAAAATCGCTTCTTACGTCGGGCAACCGGTTGCCCGTGGTTCGTTCGTAACGCCGACCTTCATGTAGATCTCGAACTACCGTCCATTAAAGGTTTTATGATAGACGCCTCACGTCGCTATTTCGATGCCGCGCCTCACCACCCGAATCCTCTGGTCGTGAAAACCGCCGGTTATTTCCCTTTCCCCGCTACGCGTACAAAACGTCGGCCTAAGCATGTTCTGTCCGATCCTGTCGATCCCATCCAGTCTTTTGTTGAGAGAGCCATTGCCAATAGAGTACACTCCACAGAATGCCCTTCTGGTAGCAACCGCACCCGCCGGCGGGGACGCGGTAGACCCAATCAAGTTCTGCATAATCCTGGAAGACCCCGTCAGGGTCATTCCTCTCCCACGCGCTTCTCGCCATGGCAACGTCCTAGGCCGAGGTCCGTGCCCCCAAGTGGGCGCCCTTAGGCTGTTGCTATAATACTAGGGGTAAGAGCCTTCCGCTCTATGAGAATTTAGAGTAACAGAGGATCGAGTGGTGTTGTTTGGACAACGGATGTAAGTCGAATAAAGAATAGAATCCGACAGATATGTTATAAAAGTAACATAGCAACCGAACTCTTAATATAGCAGTTACGCATGCGCCCTCCAACACGCTCCCCCAAAAGTCCGGTTACGCTTGATACGTCGATTTTGCGACACAAGCATTAGGTCCATGTCAAAAAAAAAAAAAACTGCCACCGGAACAAGGCCCGGGGCAGCCCTGTTTTTCAGACGCCCCTTTTGTTTGTGGTTAGTGAAATTATATAAACGTGTATGTTTGTGTTGTGAATATTTGTGTGCTAAGTGTGTGTGTATGAGAGAGAACCAGAGAAATAAGTGATAATAATTTTATATGTAGTTTAGTGTGGATATTTATGTAAATACGGCTGTTGTTTTTTTTAATTAATAAATATTAGAGCGTCTTCCGCCGAGCGTAAGTGTGGTGACGGCAGAGTAGAATACATTTGTCACCAACCCCTACTCTTCCCGTGGGTGTCGTAAGAGGCGACTTAGGGACTACACATTGAACAGGGAACGGGCAGCAGCGCTCTCTGATACAGTAACCTTTTAATCTGCGATCTCCAACCTGCCTGCCAAGCGTGGAGATTATGGCAAAACCAAACACTTAAGTGGAGGAGGCTCATAGTCCAGCCGTGGACTGTAACGGGCCGTTGATGATGTTGATGATAGAGCGTCTTCCACATTTCAAAAGGCATGGTGAGTCTTTGATTCCAGCTTATTTCGTCACTAGACTAACGATGCCTAATACGACATTTATCCATCATTACCACATTCTCCAGACAACTTCTCTAAAAACTTTGCGCCAAATTGGCCAAAAGTCTATACAACACTACATTTTCTTTGACGCGGTTTCTCATTAATCATCAACAGCTCATATACGTCCCCACCGAGGGGCTCAAGCCTATCCTGAACTAGGGCGATTAGGCCTCAGTCGACCACGCTATAGCCCAGTGCGGGTTGGTCGACTTAACACGCAACCTTCGAAATTCTTCGCAGGAGTGTGCAGGTTTCATCACGATGTTTTCCTACACCGTAAGAGCGTCGAATAAACGTACATACGAGTATGAATTCGAAATTCGAAATCACATTGATACGTGGTGGGGATCGCACCCGCGTCTCCCGGACGAGAGGCAGCGGCCCTAGCCACTAGACCAACGACGCTCTTTCTAAAACTCGCCAATTCCAACCAAGAACGGTTCTAAAATAATGTTCTGCAAAAACTACTGGCGTGCTGTTTGTTTGGGATGAAAAATGCAAATCGACGTCAGTCTAACGAGCGGCCAACAAACAATGCAGTACGTATTCAAGCTAAAAACCCCTTAGTTCACCTTGTGGGATTTGCGAATATGTTTAAAATTCAAACATTCAAAAGGTTACAGTGCGACAGAAAGATTAGGTAAAAATAGTGGGCGCTCTGTACGGAATATAAATAAATAAATAACAATAATTGGCAACATTGTTGCTTTTTCATACATTGATACTTGTTGTTACTGGTATTGACGGATTATCTGTTGTTCACGTTGCCAACGTATTTAGTTCCATCCACATTTCTTTGTCGATCAATGGCGAAGTGCTCGAAGTTGTCCAAGAATATGTCTACCTCGGGCAGACATTGCAGTTGGGTAGAGACAACTTTGAGCGTGAAATCGCAAGAAGAGTACAGTTGGGCTGGGCAGCATTCGGAAAACTGCGTCATATCTTCTCGTCGCCGCTACCGCAATGCCTGAAAAGCAGGGTTTATAACCAGTGTGTCCTACCCGTTTTGACATACGGAGCCGAGACGTGGAACATGACGGTGAAGCTGGCCCACCGGCTACATGTCACTCAGCGAGCTATGGAAAGATCTATGCTTGGTATTTCGCTACGGGATAAAATCCGAAACGAAATCATTCGGCAGAGGACCAAGGTGGTGGATATTGTCCAGAAATGTAGCAAGCTGAAGTGGCAGTGGGCTGGCCACGTCTGTCGCAGAACCGATGAGCGTTGGAGCAGACGGGTTCTCGAATGGAGACCGCGTCTCGGGAAACGTAGTGTGGGACGCCCCCCTGCCAAGTGGACTGATGACCTGAAGAAGGTCGCTGGTGGTGGCTGGATGAGGAAAGCGGGTGATCGTGCGCTTTGGCGTACCCTTGGGGAGGCCTACGTCCAGCAGTGGACTGCAATATGCTGATTGATTGATTGATTGATTGACATTTCTTTCTATTCATTTGTATCGATACGACTACCTACCTATGTACATTTTGTGAAGAAGGTAGATTTTTTTCTCAACGATTTTCGACATCTTTAATAGTAATAGATAAATGAAAATATTTTTTAATAAAGTAATACAATAAATTTCGAATATGTTAATAGAACTTCTAAACAAGGATAAATTACTAGATGTTGTTGACTCAATTTAATATAATCGTAATACACCAAATTAAGACGATAAGACTCCAGACAACTTCTATTCCAGTTTCATAAAGAAAGTCTGATGGTTAGAAAATTATTTTGGTGCCCCGAAATGTTATTAGTACGTACAACAAACTCATAGATAATTAAACTTCTAAATCTGTGAAAACTCCCCAAACGCTCAATTAAGCGTAATTTTACTATAGTCAACAACAGCTCATATAAGTCCACACCGAGTGAGCCTACCTTGAATTAGTCGACCACGCTGACCCAGTGCGGGTTGGTCGACTTCACACACAAGCACCTTCCAATTTCTTCGCAGGAGTGTGCAGGTTTAGGTTTCAACAAAGTTTTCCTTCAACGCAAGAGGGTCGAAAAATTCGAAAACACTTTGGTACGCGGTGGGGGTTCGAAGCAACGTCTCCCGGATGAGAGGCAGCGGCCATGCACTACACCACCAACGTTCACACTCAAGCGCAATTTCATTATCAGAACCTAATAAATTATCCCTACACGTGGAACAGATCTATTCTCGTCTCGTTTATTCGATTTGATGATGGAGTAGACGCGTGACGTCACGAATCTGTGCGAGATCGCGCTCTACACCGATCTGGCACTATTTTCGGGGATAGAGCGAATAACGTGGATATGGACGATTACTTTCGCAATAGTTTAATTCTACTAACATTATATGACAATCATTACAAAGTAAAAGTAAGAAAAGAAAAGTTCTTATCTAAGGAAATGAAAAAAATATACTACATACGTTAAAGTTAACTTACTAACAATGTATTAATTATTTATTATTATTTAAAATGGCGAAATATAACCTCAGAAATATAAATATCTATTCAGTTTTTCAAGACTTTTCAAATTTCAAAACTTTATACAAATAAATAGGTAAGTGTATTTCTTAAATTGTTGTGGTTCGCACATTTTATCTGAAAGCCTCTGACGCGTGGCGTGTCATCTCATCACTTATGACACATGTGTCCGCTCGCACTCGAAATTAATAGATTCGTTACTGTTACAAAAGTAGCCAACCTTTTCCCCTGTGGTTAGTACAAGGTTTTTTCTTAAAAATGCACCGCCCACGCGACGAGGAATGACAATTTTAATTTTATGGAGAGCTAAATACAAAATGGCTATGATTCTCTCTGGTTCTCTCAAACAGGTTTTATTTGTCATTATATCCTTTAAAGATTGAATAGAAGACAAGAAGAGCAACATACAAAGATTGATGAATGTGAATGATATTTTAAACTCTCGCGATTGGACCCCTTAAACCAGTTTTAAAAAGACGTGACGTTTTACAGGACATACTTTTACGGGTTTGCCGCCGTTAGGCACCCATTCCGGTACGCCTCCGGCCGGCACGCTCAGACAATTGAAAATCTGTTATTCCGCTACGCCCCCGGCCGGGACGCCCCCATGTCAGGTATCTAATTTGAACAGTAAGGATGTCATAGGAAGTAGGGGCTTATCTCGTGGGTTGAAAGGTCAAAGACTGACCTCACACAATCTTTGAAAGGTAATAAACTTTTGTGTAGACGACTATTCGTCCGTTTTTCAAATCTTATCTTCTGTCCCTTGAATTATTATTTATTATTAGATTGGGAGAAATAAAAGCTGCCCGACTTCGCTGGCTAGGCCATGTGGAAAGGATGGGAGAGGATCGCGCTGCAAAGAGAGCATTGGTCAACCCTCCGGGCGCCGCCCGGTGGTGCGACCGAGATACCGCTGGAAGGACGAAGTTGCCAAAGACCTAAAAGAGCTGGATGTGCCCGACTGGTCAGACCTGACACAAAATAGATTAAAATGGCGTACTTTATTGTCGGAGGCCAAGATCCACTTTGGGTCGCTGAGCCAGCGAAGTAAGTAGGTAGGTGTCCTTTGAATTTGTCAGTGAAACTAACGCTAAAGCGCTAGAATCGCGGCCAATGTCTATTTATGGACGAGACGAAGCGCGAAGGCGAACGAGAGGGTTAATGTCGTAAAAAAATGGCGGTTCAAAGACAGGAATTTAAATTATGGCTACAAAGTATGACAATATTGAGCTTAATAAAAATTGCAAGCTTTAATTTTAAGCTACCAGCAAAAAAAACATTGAGTAGTTATTATAATTTTAGTAACTCTGCTGCTGTTAGATTATTTTGTGGTTGATAATATATTATATTGTGCAATTGACGCGTCCATAAGGCTCAAATTCGTTGTTTAACAGTTGTTATATTACGATGGCCATCTCCTATCCCTTTCTTATCTTTAAAAGGAGAAAAGGATTGATGAACTTAAATTAATGATTAGAGCGTGACTGTGTGAATCGCCACCAATGTATCACAAATAATCTGTATCACACGCCCATTTTTAAAATATTAAATGATTCATTTGACCAAAAGCTGACTATAAAATCCACGGAGATATTTAAAACGGCAGCGCTGGACGAAAAACTGGATAAAATGTACGAACCGGTGACGCAAATCGTTATTGAATAGAAAATCCATTACTGGCGACAAGTAAACTCAAATAAAATTCCATTGCCGGCAAAAAGCGGCTGTACACACCCGCTGCTTGTTTAAAAAAGTTCAATGTAAAAGAAAGTGTCGCCGAATTGCGTCGCTTGCGCAGTAGGCGTATGTATGAATAGTAAAGAGCTGACGATTGGTGAGTTCCCGCTGTTTCCGGTTTAACTTTTACAGTTTTTTCAGTGGGTAAAGCGGGTTTTTAATTTTAGCTTCGAAAGGCATTTGAAAGGGCAGTTTTTCAATGGTGTGCATGAAAACGTGGTCGATGTGCTTTATTATCCCTAATTCTTAGTCAGACGATCGACCCCATCAACCCTTATGTCAGAATTTTTTAACCGCCAATAGCATTTGACATGGCTAATGTAACGACCGTTTCCGTAAAAGAAAAAAAAGAGATGCAAGCCAAGGAGATGCAGGTTCGATTCCTGTCCAAGATCGACAATTTTTTTCATTTTCTGCTTTACAATTATTAAGAAAAAAAGATAACAAGATTTATCTATAAAGCCGGAACCGGCTTAACGTACCTTACGTACCTAACGCACAGAATCAACTTTTTTTTTATGACAATAGGTGTATCAACCTGCAATTTTCTTACAAACTGGGGAAAGCTTCACAATCAAATTTTTGTATGATAGTGTCCCCCACCGGGATCCTACCCCGGAATTTTCGAGCGCTCGGCCACGGAGGCTGTCATTATAAGAGGTCGTCGGTCGTTGACCTTACAACCCACGCGATGAAGAAGATTTGCAATTTATAGGTTACCTTTTATTATTCTCTCGAGTTTGCTTATGTTTAACAAGTCGGTTAAAGTAGTTGCTGTGGAAATATTTCCAGAAGCCACCTACTTTGCATTTCACTCTACATAGTTACTGAAGCACAAGTTTATCTCCGAGACAGCTTTTTAATAATAATGCTTAGATGCTTACAGTAACGGTTAGAAAGATTTAATAGTTAGAAGATAATCTAAGAATAACAATCATCATCATCATCGTGTGGAGTGTAAGGTCGACAACCGACCTCACAAACCCTGGTGTCAGTGTTATAGAGCTGCCAACGGCCACTGACTTGGCTCATGTAACGACAAGATAGTATACGAGGGCTGCTATTTATGTATCCGGAATAACAAAAAATAACAAACATCTATAACCAAATATACTTTTATTGCTTTTCAAAATATTCCCCGTGATGATCGATGCATTTTTTCATACGTTGAAACCAACTTTCGTAGCATTTTTTCCATTCTGTATCGGGTATCTCCAAAACGTGCATTTTGAAAGCATCAACGGCTTCTTCCCGGGTCGAAAATCGGTGTCCACGTAATTTGTTCTTCACGCTTGGGAATAAATAAAAGTCGTTGGGTGCCAAGTCGGGACTGTACGGCGGATGACCCGTCAATTCGATCAATTGACTATTTAAATACTCCGTTGTTGCGGCCGAGGTGTGACAGCTGGCGTTATCGTGGTGAAGGATTATTCTTCGTTGTCGATTGTTCTTGCGTATTTCTCCAAAGACTTCTGGCAAGCAAATGGTGGTGTACCATTCAGAATTAACCGTTTTACGATTCTCTAGTGGTACTGTAGCCACATGTCCACTAATACCAAAAAAGCAGGCAACCATTTGCTTCAAAGTGCTTTTTGCACGAACAACTTTAGTTGGGTTTGGCTCATTTTGGAACACCCAAACCGTTGACTGCTGTTTAGTTTCGGGATCATACGCACATATCCAAGATTCGTCTCCTGTGTAGATATTATGAACAGCTTTTGATGTACCACATTTGTATTTTTCTATAATTTTTTTGCACCAATCAACACGAACCTGTTTTTGTTCAACTGTTAAGTTGTGCGGGATCCAACGAGAACAAATTTTTTTTACAGCCGAATGTTCGTGTAATATTTTATAAATACTCGTCATACTAATGCCCAGAAATGCCTGTATCTCGCGATATGTAACATGACGGTCTTGCATTATTAGTTCGCGCACAGCATCAATATTTTGTGGTACAACAGACGATTTAGGGCGACCTTCTTTAAAATCGTCTGCAAGCATACGACGACCACGATTAAATCACTGAACCAGTGATACACAGTGGTTTTCGATGGGGCTTCCTCCCCAAAAGTCGACAAAAGTTGATCCATGCACTGTTTTTGAGTTAATCCACGCCGAAAGTCGTAATAAATCATAGCACGAAAATTTTCACGAGTCAAATCCATGGTGATGATCACGTGATGATAGACAATTAATTTTAAAAATGGCGCCACAATGTAAAAACAATTGACAGATGAATGAAACAAACTTTATTTTACAGCCAAAGAGTTCTATTTTTAAATGTTATAATTTCTTTTTAAATATTGTTTATGTAAGTGGCCAGTTCCGGATACATAAATAGCAGCCCTTGTAAGCCGGGACCAACGGCTTAACGTGCCTTCCGAAACACGGAATCATCTTTCTTTTCGGACAATCAGGTGATTCAGCCTGCAATGTCCTAACCAAACTGGGGAAAGTCTCACTAATTGATTTTTGCTTGACAGTGTCCCCACCGGGAATCAAACCCGGAACCTCCGTAACGGGCGTCGGAATCTCGACCACTCGGCCACCGAGGCTATTAGAATAACAATAAGTTGTAGATAAATAAAAATACTTATTGATTTGATGAGGGTATTAATAAAATAAATAAATAAGCTAATAGAAAAAACAAAACTAACAAAAATAATTATATTTACTACCCCCTACAAACCCCATCTTAAAACCTCTTACGCGGAGTCAAAACACAAGGCAATTTTCCATAACCGTCATCATTATGATAAAAGAAAATGTAAAGCGAATCCTAAACGAAATTTTCCAGATTTAACGCAGAAATGTCTTAGCATCCGGTCTTCAGGAAATATAATATACTTATATAAAATAACCGTTTACCGGTAAGCAAAAGGGCACCAAATTAAGATATAAGATTGGACAAAAATTATAAATATAAGAAGTCACTTGTTGTTGTTGTTGTATCAAGGTATAAAATACTTGATAAATGATGTCTAAGAAACGTTTCAAGTGGAAAATTCGAACGTTGAAACAAGTCTTCAGCAGCTATAAGCCTTTTGCCTTAATTGTAATTAAGACGTCATTAAGACTAATTCACTAATTAAAAAAAATCGTTTGGTACTTTAAATAAATAAATAAAATATATTTTATTTCAGGCACTAAAAACATAACAATGTTGTCCCATATATTTAACAAATTCAATTAATTTAAAATAAGGTATACTTTTTAACAATTCATTTCTTATAGCGCCCGGCTTCAAATATACGGCATAGCCTACGGATATTTTTACGCCAATCTCAAATCTTTCTGAGACTTGCAGACAACATAATGCGTCCATCCAAAGTATATGCGAGCAATTTAAAATAAACCATACAAGAATCCGAAACGGTCTAAAAAGCTACAAAAAGGCAGTATATTAGCACAATCGATGCCGTAGGTGGTGAGTATTAGTCGTATAGCGTATTATCTTGTTTTTACTGCTGCTACCCGAGTAATAAAGATATCGACGTAATAAAAACTGCTCTGACAGAGCGGCGCCGGCTGTAATAAATATCTTGAAGAGTAGAAGCATTCACGTGGTAAATAATAGATAACATGGTGGTATGTATGACCCCATCGAGGGAATTAAATCTACCCAAATAATAGCGCTATCAGGTGTGCGAGTTCTTCACCCCACCGCGCACCGTTTTCTTAAAACTATAATAAACCTAACGTATGCTTTTCAAATTTGAATAGACATTAGAGTGTGGTGAGGATCAAACCACCCCTTTTTGAACAGAAGTCAGCGACATTAACCTCTATATCACCGACGCATTATTATGCTCATTAATCAATTAAGATTTTATGAGTTACAAAATTGAAAAGTTGGCCAATCAGAGATCGCATTTTGCATTCTTTATCAATCTTACTGTTTGACTCTAATCTCGACAACTCCTGATGTTGCCTCGTGTTGAGCCGAAACACGTGTAGAGTAATAACACAATGTAGTAATAGTAGATAGTTGTTTTTGTTTTCATCGCCCCTGTGCTTTGCGTGCGTGCTGCTGCATAGTATATATTCGAGCTGATTTTGTGCATAAACAATATCAAATTGTGAGGAGGCCTCCGTTGTTCGACTCTCATTATTCCAAGTTTGACTCCCGGTGGGGGACATTTCAAACAAAAATCTCTGTGACAGTTTCACCAGTTTAGATAGGACGGCAGCCATTGGCGGCTCAATACACCAGGGTTTGTGAGTTCAGTTGTCTACCTTACAACCCACACGACGAAGAAAAGTAAAATGTACACGTAAAATGCAAATGTACAATTTAAAGCAAAATAACAGTAAATACAATCAAGGAAGCTTATTTACCCACGTTCTCTATCGCTCTCCTAAAGCTGGCGACATAAAACGGCTTGAGTGGCGCAAAACGGCTTCAAGCGATGTAAAATGACGGGAAAATGCAGACATTAGCATACGGCGGCGCGGGAGTGGCTAATATCGAGTGCTACTGACCCACATATCGGGAGGAAAACCGGCTTTGTTAAACTCGAAGCTGAACTTTAAACTGACGCAGAATGCATCGCGATTTCGCTAGTTAAACAATAAAAAAAATATAGGTAAATCATGGGTGGATCATCTCATCACTCACGGCCATCTGATTCCCAAACATGATCAGACGGCTGATTGTATAGGTACATATATAAACAGATTAATACATATGTATATGTAGTTAGATAGATAAACTAAATGCAGATACAATGCAAACACAGATGCTCATCACACGAATGTTTGCCTTAGGCGGGATTCGAACCCGGACGCTGAGGCGTACTAACTAGTCTACGGAGGCTACAAAACAGCCTGCGAATTCCACAATTCAGCCATACAGGCTGAAAAAGATAAAAAAGGTGCTACGTGTAGGTTAGAATCACGGGATACTGTCACAAAAGAAGAAGGAAGGAACATTGCAGGCTGAATCAGCTGATTGTCCAAAAATTAAGATAATTCTATAAGTCGTTAGAACCAGCTATACTATGAATGAACTCGTCACATGAGCCACGTCAGAGGCCTTCGACGGCTCTATATTTTCTAACACTAGGGTTAGTAAGGTCAGTTATCGACCTACAACTACAACCCGCACGAGTATTTTCATTCGGATATTTTCAAAAAGTTAAGTTTTTCCTGGTACTAATTAGCACTCGATAGCGTGAATCAACAATCAAAAAAAGCCCTTCTAATTACTATTACATTGCGTACGGCTCTTATATTCTAGAACTTCCCTAAATACACAATGTTATAAAAAACAAGGATATGTTGTACAAGGATAAGTCAAATAAAGATGTAAGACAACATTACGCGTAATTTAAATCAACCTTGGAGCTAGGCGAACTCCGTAATAAAGATTTATAGCTCGAAACTGGGTTGTCTTCAAGCCCTACTCCTTTACCATGGCAGGTACATAATATGTAAACAAACGTGTTGTTTGAATATAGGCATATATTATTCAAACACGAATAACGCCATAGGCATATTTCAAAGAGAGAATTTTCGCTTTAAAGATAAAGATAAATTGATTGCGTAAAATACACGTATTATGTTATAAATAAAAATAGTATGTCACAGTATATTTCACCATTCATGGCATGCAATAGTTCTATTAATAAATAACTTATAGAATTAAAATTACAAATTATTGATTACAAAAAACAAGTCAATATTATAATTTAAGCCTCAATGTCATCTAAATCTTTTTAATCTTTTATCTTTTTGTGAGGATTAAATACTTGGTAAAAAGCCTATATTTCCCTACTAAGGGGCTAAAAGCTACCCTGAATTATCGCGATCAGGCTCATTGCGGACTTGCTGAGAACATTATACCTAATAACTGATAACATTATGTGCTAAAAAGATTATAATACATCAGCGACGAAGCTAACTTGAAAAACAAAGAGTTTTAAGAATTAAAAGCTCTTTTAATGTTGGTAAACTATTTTAAAAACTAATAAACCGATTTTGATGAGATTGATATTGTTCCCAAAGTTGAAAGATATTTAATGTATTAAAAATAGAATTATTTCAGTTTTTAATAAACAACACTCGTGAGTACACGTGTTCAGAAGTCCACATAGACTTCCATTATTGATGAAATTCCGAATATTGTGCAATTCCGACAATGTTACATACACACGAGGCGAAATTATAAAAAAAATTGATAATAAAGGAAAGTAATTTTACTAGATGGCGCTTAAACCATTAATGTAGAACATACAGAAACATAAAATCACGCCTTTTTTCTTGAGGGAAAGGCTGAAGCCAAGTCTTTCCACTTGCTACGAAAAAAAAATTTAAACTTGCAGAAAATCTTATTTTCAAATGTGCTGTCAATGTTTTGTACCGCAAGATTCGAAAACAAATTGCTATATTCAATACAAAACTATAGATATAAAGTAACAGGTGTCTTCTTATTATGAACCCAATAACGAACTCGAAACTCGAAATGTGGGTACTTTCTACCTCCGACAAAGTTAGTCTAACCTAACTTTGAAATCTAATTTCTTGTTAGTTTGTAGCTTCGCGAATCTAATCCATAAGCTTCTATTACAAAAGATGGGCGTGCGTGCTTGCAAAACTAAGTTAGATCTAGTTATTTATAGTCTGAAAGAGCATCTAGAGGGGAAAGCGGGGGAAAGTGACCTTATGACTCGATTGGGGTGTGTGGCATTGACATTGGCTGGCAAGACTTGGCACGAAGCCAGGAGCGAAAACACCATGGTAACCGACGAGGTCACTGCCTTATACAGCCACTATGTAATAGACTCATGAAGTTTTTTTACCACTCTTGGTTAGCAATAAGCGGATTAGGAATTGAGTGATGTAGGAATTTGTTTTCTTTTGATTTTGAGTGACTTATACTTCGAGGATATTAAGCTAATATTATTGAAGATTCTAGTCCACAAGACTCGCTCCCATGTGACAACTTTCCGATTCCGAGTGAGAGCTTTCCGTGAATAACCCCCCAGCTCTGTACTGTCTTTACAGCTGAAATACACTACGCCAAGCAGTGGTGATCAGTGGTGAGCTAACCATTAAATTAAGTTAAGTAAAAGTCAGAAGTTGACGCGGATTAGATCTCCAAAGTAACATGTAAGTCTCCCTTAAGTTTTAACAGATTTACTTACTACTTACACTAGATCATGTTTAGGTGATAGTTACTACTTACTTACTACAAACACAGCACAGTGAATTAAAAGATCCAACGCACAACGTAAGTATTAGTAGAGTTAAAAAAAGGATATCACTTTGCCCGCGTAGTTTTCTTTTAAAATTGGAGTAACATTCAACTTCAACCCCTTCATTTCCCTCTTTAGGGAGGGAGTTTCAAAAAATCTCTTAGTGCTTACCTTAATCCTAAGAACTACCTACTGTCCAAAATCTGTATAGTAGTGAAGGCTCTGCGTTGGTCGGTCATTCAACTTCTCCTTCTTCTTTAATTTTTATACATAAACAGATTCACACGTCGTAAATCCAACTTTAGGGTTATTTGTACGGTGTAGTGCTGGCTTCGTGCACACATACGACCGGCGGCGGTCGTTAGCAAAGGTCGGCTTACCGTTCGATAATTGTTTGGGTGTACCTCAGATTGCAAGCTCTAGACTTTCTCCACTTACCTGAAACAGAAAACATGGTGGGTTAAGAAAGATAAAGACTTGCCAATTAAAGAGATATTTGATTATTTTGTCGTGTAGATTTAACGTGCTTTCTAAAGCACGAAATTATCTTGCTTTAGTTACAACCAGGTTATTTAGTCTGTAATGTCCTAAGCAGACTGACAGGCTTATAAATTTTTGTTTGTCTGAACTGGATCCTACCCTGAATTAGGAGCATCTGCCGGAATTTGAACCCAGAACTTTCATAATGAAAGCCGAACGCTCTACTACAAGACTACGGAGACTGTGACGTTATGTCTTATGTTAAAATAATTTTCCAAAAGCTGCATGAACGACTCTCGTTCCGTTTTTAACAAAAATACCTAGCTGGACGAACATAGTTATACAGCTGCTTCGAGGTATTAATCCAATTTATCCGAGGACTGCAATAATGGCATTCATAGCGTTAGCTATGTATCCGGTCGCAATCACGAGCAAGATGGAATAACCAATAACTAGGCAGCAGGATACAAGTATACTGAGTACTACGAAGTAAAAATATAAGGGATGAGCAAAGCTCTAGCTGGCTGGATCTTAAGGAGCACAAAACTACGTTTAGCTACTTTTTTGCGTTAAGATTCGACATATACGCATCTAAACAAAGGTACACGTTTAGTGCATCAACTGACAGGTTGCCAGACTGCCGCTTGTCTGGTACTAAACCCAAATGCCCTAGCGGCCTCGTACGACAACCATTGGAAGACATGGGTTGGTCTAAACCAGGGCTTCCCAACCTTTTTTTGTTGAGGCTCCCGGAGTATTAATAATATTTTCATGCCCCCCCCCCCCCCCTTTATTTTTTCAAACAATGATTGATGACGTCGGGTTTTGAAATAGTGGTGGACAGAATAATAGGCATGATGTTTAATTTCATTAATTTTATGCATGTAAATTAAACATTGCATTGAAATGTTATTTTTTAATGTTGTTTGTTTATTTTTTGTTTTTTCTTGCCTGTTTGCCACAGTGGTATAAAAAAGAAAAAAAAGAAAATATCGAAGATAGCAACAACGCCGTATTTACATAAAACGTATTGCGATAAAATATATTACCTCAAAAGTATCAGGTGAAAATTTCCCTTTTATAACTCCGCGAAGGAAGCAAAACTCATAACACCTTTTTTAGTATTCAGATAAATGGCCACAGTAACTGCCAATATAAACTCAGCAAAAGCCAATAATGTAAACCCATGGATAGCTTTAACCGTTTGTTTACTAACGGATCGTCGGAACACTTCAAAGATGCACAAATAGATTTGGCATCTTGAATCTATCAAGGAAGTGTTGATTTAGACGTTGAGGACGATTTAGGGGATGTAGTGTGACAGGCAGTGTACCTACACATGTGTGTCTAGTCGATCATCATTATAAGCAGCTATTACATCTCTCAGATCTGGTATCTAATTCGCAATATATTGCTGCGTTTGAGTGGCACTTCGAAAAATAGTTGCCTAGCCAGCTTGCCTTACTCCGAAAAATAATGACTTACTCCGAATTCATAGGTACGTATATACGACGATCTAACGATGAATTAAAACATCGTGTGGAAACCTGCACACTCCTATGAAGAAATTTAAAGGTTGGGTGTAAAGTCGACCAACCCGCAATGGGCCAGCAGCGTGGTCGGCTAGAGGCTGAACGCCCAACTCAGGGTAGGCTCTAGCCCCTTGCTAGGAACGTAATTATGAGCTATTGATGAGTTACATATTACATATAACATGATATCTAATAGTTAGTGCTATATCTCCGAGGTTAATAATAAAAGATTAAAAGGCCAAGAAAGCAATTTTTCTAATAAAATATAAATTATGTCTAATGAAAATTCCAAGGAAATGACATTCTGATGAAAATTCCTTTGAAATGACTAGCTTTAGCTAAGTTTTAGCATTGAAGATTTCAACCGGAAGTTTTATAATGTAGAAAAAGTAAGAAATATTATAAAATTAAATTAGATCTATTTAGATGATTGATGTGATGATTGACGCAATAAAGAAAAGTCTTTTTTCAAGTCGGTTCATCGTCATGACATGGCTTATGTAACGAATATTTCTGTAGATATTAGCCAAGACCAACGGCTTAACCTGCCCTCCGATACTGAAACACGCAATCAGCTCACTCTTCGGACATTCAGGTTATTCAGCCTGCAATTTCCTAACCAAGTTTGAAGTCACAAGTATTTTTTGTATAACCACAATGTCCCTAGCAAGATTCGAACCCAGAACCTCAATATTGTGAGCTGACTACAGAGGCACTACGATTGATGAGGTTTGAACAATAATAATAGCAAGTTTTGAAAACTTACTAGTCGTAAAATAAAGTGTTTTTACAAATAGGCCACCAATCGAACACTTTAATTAGAAAAATAATATCTCCAGAGTAAAATCAATCATCTAGACCATTATAACATCCTTTTCAGCCATAGAAGGTTCGAGAAAGAATTTTCTGAGAACCAATTATATCCTGAATAGCACTAATGAACGGGAAAACAAGTTTCATAAGTACTAGTTATACCTGATAAATGGTTTTACCCAAACGCTTGCTGGGTTTCCGAACCCCAGGGTCGCGAGTTCGGAAGCTGTGTAGGCCGGCGCACTGTCTTACTACGAACTAAGATACAAAGATAGAGATATAAATATTTTTTCTGGCTTGATGTCAGGGAATCTTATCATGCCTATAAACAAATTATCAAAAATTTGAAATATAAACTTTATTTTTTTTACTTTTATGTTGACTTTCTTCAATGTTTCTCGCGCTAAGTATATTTCTATTTCTTTTAGGGAATATTAATAAAGTTGCTTTCAAAATTAAAGTTCAAGTGAATTCTACTAGGTAGACGCTTTATATGGCTGTCACATGTTACACAACTGGTTCCTCTTATTAGTTTCAAACATATATGTGTCAAACTCATATACGAGTACTAGTGTTTTTATTTTGTAACCACTTTAATGTTTTATACTGGGAATCTTCAAACTAGTTTGAAAAGGAAAAATAAATTAATATAAACAGACGAACTTGTGCAGGCAAAATTATCCGATGGTTGTAAAATCTTCGAATAAACACGTTTTTTTTCTAAATAGTCTAGAATTTTTATTTAAAAAATACTTGACCCTTGTACATAACCAGTATTTCACGAAAAAAACAGAATTTGTATACCGAAGTACTAAAAGTTAAACATATCTATAACGTTTTATTAAAGCACATAAGACAAGGTAAAGCGATGTTTAAAAAAATATTACAATGTCTTAATCATAAAATACTGACAGTGAAAAAGCTATTTTAATTTTTTTTTTTCGTAGGACTAATACTACGGTTCATTCCAACAGTCACTAATCTCAATGATCTGGCCATTATAAATCGCAATATTGGTCGCTGGCGTCGCACCAGGCTGTCAGCTCCACTGCCTTGCACTACCCCTATTAAAGAAGTCTACATAATTATTGTCAACATGTGTAAGGCTATATCACGAACTCGCTGAAGCCAGAAAGCTTTTTTCCGTGGCAATAAGAATTTCTTCGCGGCAATATAAATTACGTACTGGGTATGTAATCACTAATTTAAATAATTTCATTAAAATTTAATGGATGCAAAAGTATACCATACATGCATGGCCTGCATTTATTCCGATCGGGTGCGACCGATAAACATCAAAACAGCAGCAGTTAATATTTCGTTATTGAAATTCAAAACGTATCAACTATTTAAAAGTGTTGTTTCTCTAAACAAAGCTAGGTATTCATTTAATAAGTATGAATTCATACAACAGAATCCGTTCATACCAAAACTACTTTCTGTGTTTCCTAATTCAAATATTTAGTTTCCTAATTTGCTGACAACATCTTTAAGTTAGCGTAATTTATTTTTAAGATTTTGTGAAACATTTAATTTTCTGTTGTTTGCGGAGCCGTGTTATTATTGTAATGTTTTTTGAGAATGGTGGATTAGTATACTTAATAAACCATAATGATTAATCCATGAAAAAAGTAAGCAATAATAACAAATAAACTCACGGAATTTCGCTGACATTTGCTAGTAAAAATAATATTGAACATCGAACGAAGTTTAGAAATTGATTATTTTCGTGTGATTTGAAATGTCTTCACCGGCAGTGGCACGCGCTGCTAATATCAGAAAAATCCTTGAAGAATTTACCACTTACCTATACAATTAATTTAGAAGGACAATCCCCATGTAAAAACTTATCCTATGTAATCGAATACTCCAGGCGCCGCCGCTATGGTGATCCAAGGAACGCCAAGATGATACATAAGGTCACGTCAACTGCAACTTCGGGAAGTGACGATCATAAGTATAACGTCGTCGCCCTCAAGGCTGTCGACAACAAACAAACAAACATTGACATAGCACCCGCAAGGGCAAGGGTATTGGGTGAGTAACATGAGCTGGGGTAAGGGCGGCCGGCAATTTGTGACTTTTTGCCGAGTCGTGGGAAAAGATGCTGGGATAGATTAGTTTGCGTTCCTGGTATAAAATGAGAATTATTTTAAATCGGAAGAAAAACAAACACGTAAAAATTTAATTTATGTTATTAAAAAAAACCTTTTATATAATATACGAACAATTTAACTGGTAATTTTAGTTTAACTGTTTACATAAGAAAAAGATCTATTTATTCTTTCCGATTGCAATTTAAAATAATGTTATATTATTTTTAAATTAAATCTGATATTTCTGTTTAATTTTTAGAACTAAGGTTTGTTTATTTCACAATGCAGGCAAATATAATTGTTGGGCTTAAGATTCTACAGTATGATACACATACACATTCAGGCGACTGGTAAAAAACGCTAACGACGACATGGCTTTTCGTCTCGAAAAAAAGTAATTTGCACAGACAGTTCAATCAAACAACAAAGCTTCGGCACAGAGTCTAAGAAAAACTGTCAAAACATCCTTTGTTACGAATCTCAATAAATTATCATTTCTTCGTCTCCGTCCTTGATCCTAGTTTTTTGTCTGCCACAAATGGGACGAGGTCGAGAGGGGTAATAGTGGAACTTGACGCTGATGTCCTATTGGCCATCGGGCCATTTGCGAATAAGGTCAAAACGTGTCACACCCTTCTGGGGCTAAAAATAAACAACAAGTATTTATTGCCTAACTTGATCTGAAGAATATAAAACCGAATTAATACGTCGATAGTTTTAGCTATAAACTGAATGGTTTTATGAGTTTGGCGTATTCTTAACCTTCACAGACGAATGCTCACACGAGTATATGAAACTTTGAAATAACCATTTCAGTTATCTTTCGCTGGTAGTTTCTCAAACAATATACTTGTTGAAAATTTTGTAAGTATTAATTAATTTAAATCGCAAATGTATTTAAATTCAATGTTACTTTCTAACTACATTAAATCAACTTGCTTCAAATTCAACTACACAGTGTTAACACCATAAAAAATATTATAATTAATCATACCATAAAAATTATACATTTTAGTTTCAAATACGTGTGGTGTGGTGACGGCAGAGTAGAATACATTTGTCACCGACCCCTACTCTTCCCGTGGGTGTCGTATTGAACAGGGAACGGGCAGCAGCGCTCTCTGATATTTTAATCTGCGATCTCCAACCCGCCCGCCAAGCGTGGAGTTTATGGCAAAACCCTCCACTTAAGTGGAGGAGGATCATAGTCCAGCAGTGGACTGTAACGGGCCGTTAATGTTGATGTTGTTTCAAATACACATTGTGCGCACTGTTTGTTGACCCCAATAAATAAAATAAACATAAAATAAAACACTTCAACTCACTCTAGGTGCAGAAAGTGTCTTTTCTTTCACCGAAGGTTATGCGCCCTCAGTGGGTGTTTATTTGTAAGGACCAGTTCAGATCCTCGTTATTTGATACGGGCGATCTGACCTGGCTTTGGACAAGTGACTTAGAGCTATTTGTTATAATTTAATTAGGTACTACGGTAACAATATAAGTAGGTGCTGCAATTCACAATTGATGGATAGTGACTTGTGATATGAATAAGTACAAAATAAATTAGGTATTCTTGGTTGTAAATTATACAGAAGGTGGTAAGTATGTATTTAAGTACTATAGAATACCCTAAAGCATGGCTTTACCTGTAGTTAATTGTACAGTCAAAACCCACGCACTCAAAAGGTACAATCGTACCTTCATTAATATCGCAAAGGTCCATGTAATCCGGAGCTGAATAATGAACAGACCTACATCCGTATTCACCAAATATTCGTCACAGATTCTATTCGGAACAATATCTGTATTTCAGTCTAGGCCGTATAAAATAAACAGAGACCTCGTAAATCTTTTTTAAAGAGGAATAATTAATAACATTGGAACTGCAACTTCAGTTTGTATTAGTTGGTTGCGTAGTTTACCAGGTAGGGTAGGTGTCGGGTAGGTGTCGGGTAGGTGTTGGGCAGGTGTAGGGTAGGTGCAGGGTAGGTGTAGGGGAAAATGGCAGGACAACGTCTGCCAGGCCAGCCAGTATGTTTGTTGCTTATTGTGTTTGTTTTCTGTCGGCAAAAAAGTTGACATTTAATTTTTAAAAAAATATGTATTGTATGGTTTATGAGCGTGTTATAGAGATCTATCACAATGCCAAATTTCATGTTTCTATGTTTCGTAGCTTTTGAGAAAAACCTCTGTGACAGACGGACGGACGGACACAGAGTGATCTTATAAGGGTTTCGTTTTTCCTTATAAATAAAAAAACTGAGATAATATACTTGGTTCAATTGAATCCGATCGAATTGACAATCGAAATTGGTCGAATTTTCAGTCGAATATGCTCGAATTGACAGTCGAATGTGGTCGAAATGGCAACCGAATCCGGTCAAAATTACGGTCGAATCTGATCGAATGCGGCATTCGTGAATAAGAGGCAGATTACCGGCCAGGCCGGAACTCCCGATCAGAGATCGCTGCTCACTGCTTCGTCCTGACCTGATGTACGGTTAAGAGGATTTATCGACGACCCGCTTCCGTTCTTTACGAAACTAAGGGCAGGGGAATGCTTGGATTGAAGAGATTAATGTTTTTGTTTATTAGGAAGGTATTTGAGATTTTGTCTATCAAACGTGCAAAAAAATGAAAAAGCTCTTTTATCAGGCAGTTTAATTAAATTTGGATTATTAACTGGAACCTCTAAATGACTGCTGAGAAATCGATCAAATCAGTCAATGAAAAAATAAATCGTTAAACTATATCTTCACCTCAAGCTCGAGCCTACCATGCCTTAAATTATGGTGACTACACAGGCCCAATGCTAATTGGCCAAAATTTAACACAGTCATAGAATCTCCGCCATTGTACACAGCCACCGCCGACCGGTAATCAAATTATGCACTATCTACCATTCTAAAACGTCTAAAATAACCATGATATTAAAAATTTACCACACCATGTACAAAAGAGCTAACACCGTCGATTATGATAAACAGAACTAGTGCAGATAAGCATCGCGTGAGGGTCTAACATCTAGCCAAATGGGCTTGCACCTAATCTAGGTCTAGACAAAGCCTAGCCTTGGCATTGCCCTGGCCTTGAAGTAATGCTTGAGGATATTGGCTTAGGTAAAACAAACACAAATCTTGCAAGTGTTCGTTATAAAAGGTAAGTATTTCCCTTTACGAATAAAAATTTAGTGACGAAAAGTAAAATTTATTGACTTGATATTAAAAAAAAAAACCTGGGGAAAAGATAAACAAATGTTTTCATTGGATTCTTAAGATATTACTCCGAAAATAACAAAATTTAATAATAAAAAGATGCACATTGTACAAGGCGATCCGACTGAGCGCTGTGCCCAAATAACAGATGGCGTTAGTAGTTTATTTTTGTAGATTTGCGGTTTTTGTTTTCGACTAAATGTGTTTTTTCATGATGTCACCTATTTACATAACCAAAAAAAGTATATGTTTCTCTAATTGGAAAATTTCATTCAAACCGTTACAGCTGTTTCCAAACATCCTATGTTTAAATCTTTCAAATCTTGGACTAATTACGACGCATAATTACTTAAATCCTAAAATTAACCTAAACGTAAAATGCCCTAAAAGCATAATGACCGTAATGCAGATAGAATAACGGATTATACAGACTGCTGTAATGATAAAAATATATCGCAAGACGATTGGAAAAAACTTAGAGAGAGAGAATAGAGAATTCAAATTTTCGCGAAATCTGGTTCGAGGAATATATGTAGTATCTATATAGGTAGAAAGGATTTCCTTTGGTCACGATCCTGCACAGCAACATCCAGCAAGTAATTTATTTATTTACGCAAACGACATATTCCATGATCATGACATACAGATGTATATTATTCTGCGCCGTCGAATAAAATTCCAAATGACACGCCTGCAAAAACCGTCCAAATAATTCCCCAAACAATGATAGCTATTCCTTTTGAATTCATGCACAAATTGTTATTTTGCAATCGTTTCATTCCGTATTTTAAATTGAGCTGTAAATAAAACCGTGCAAATGGAAAGCAAACAATCGGCGTGGAAACATTGAGAGTAGATAGAACTCTGCAGTTATCAAACAGTAATCGAATAGAGAAAATATAATTTTGATTGTGATCTCTAAAATTTCATAAAATACTGATGATTCTGGCTGGAAACGCCAAATTCAAACTCAAGATAAAATAAAAAATGTCTCTATTTGAAGTAAGATTATACCAAAATAATTTATCGACTTCAAAGCTAGTTAATAATACCAAGGACAAAATGATGTCTATCCGTGCGTACACGTTCACTACGGGTGGAGAAGAACGGCCGAAGTTTACGCAAACGACACATCAAGTTTTTAAAATTATGGCTAAAGATAAATTGGAATATTTAAAGAAACAACAAAAGGTACAGCTGACGTACCTACAGAAGTGAGATAAGAGAGAAATAAGCAGCAGCTAGTTAATTAGTAGGCGGAAATCAAAGATAGCAAAAGATCACACCACACTAATATTATAAATGTTAAAATATGTTTAGATGTTTGTTCCGCTTTCACGGCTTAACTACTGAACAAATTTGGATGAAATTTGAAATTAAGATGGTTTGTACCCTGAATTAACACATAGGATACTTTTTACGGGATTTTTTTTTTACATAAAGCGAGCATGAGAACATGTATGCTGTAGAAAATCCATAACTGTCAGTTGACACTTAAAGGAGAACTTCCAGGTTCGCAAGACTCGAGATGTGGCTCAGATGATCGTTACTAAGTTCCCAAGTTTATAACAAAGCCGTAGTGTTGATACCATGAACTTTGAACTCCAGTTCTCGCAGGTAAGCCAGTTCTAGCAGATACTGTGTATTAATTATAGAAAGTTTGGAACCTATCGCGGTATAGTGGGATTAACTTTTCTGAGCTGCTTTTATTTATTTATTTATTTGGCTCTATGACAAGGACTGATGATGACTGTTGAGTGAATTAGTTCGGAAGGCCCGTTCTTGTCTGGATATCCCGATGTCGATTCCCGGCTAGTTGACAGAACAAAATCACACTAATATTATAAATGTACAGAACAAAATCACACTAATATTCTAAACATCCAAATATCCAAACATTCTTTAATGTTTGGATATTTGGATGTTTAGTTAACTTTCATTAGATATTTAGATGTTTGTTCCGCTTTCACCCCTAAACTACAGAACGGATTTGAATGTTTGGAAAGTAGGTAGATAGTTAGTACCCTGGATTAACACATGGGATACTTTTTACTACGGGAAAAATCTTACACAACAAGAGCGTAGCCGCGGGTGTACAGCTAGTAACATTAATTGCGTATGTATTAATAATACAAACAAAGGAAAAGTCAGTGTTGCTATTTAGAATTTAAAGTATAAAATACTAACTAAATAGAAAATAATACAATTTCAAACAAACTTAATTTTAGTTCAGAGCGTCGTCGCGGTTGGAAGCGTAGCACGTGTCGGCTCAAACTTTGCTAAAAATGCTCATTTTTCCCAGTTAGCGGCCATATTAAAAGTTGTGGTAAAGGCTCCGTCCAACATGAATTAAAACACGTAACTTCTGTCAACTCCAACCCGCTAGTTCCAGGTCATTTTAACTAGTGCAAGAGTCGAGGAAGTTTAAGTGAAAATCGCCCAAGAGAGGGTGCAATCTAAAATTTTAAAGTTCCAAGCTTCGAGACGTTTCTCCGTAAATGACTGCCAATAACTTTCCAATCTGTTGGTTGTCGAAGTGTTTGACGTTGATAAAAAAGAAGGAAGACTGAAACATCGCGTGCGCAAGTTAATATAGTTCTTAGTATTATTTTTTTCTTTATTCAAAGGCATCTTTTTCTATCATCATTGTCGTATATTATGGGTTAAAAATAGTGTTTACGACCAATTTTACATATAATTAAAATAGTACTATTGACCTGACGATAATTTTACTACTTATGTTTTTAAGTCTCCATGCCCGGTAACAAATAATAAGACTAACTCAATTTCCTTGGAGAAGAGCATAATTAGAATAACAAACTCTAAGAATACATCTCAAACAAATCTTATTAACATTTTATAGAACAAAAACACAGGAGCTACTGATGGTACATTCAACAACAACTCGTTGTAGACCATTCTAAGTAAAAAGTAACTTTACTGCAAGAGCATAGAGCACAAGGTTTAGCTTTATGTTTGTTGACTGTACTATAATAATTTTCCTGGGTAATTCTCAACAAATTTGAGAACAGAAGCGTGAATTAGCCGCGTAACGCCAGGCGGGCAGATTGTCTTCACCCCACTGGGTAGCAAAATACAGGATGTAGACAAAATGAATGCAAGAAAGTCTTGGCTTAATTACACGCAAAACGAATGCATGAAGCCTTTAGCTTGACTATACGCGGACTATTTGAGAGTAGAGTCAGGCAGTCAGCAATCAGTCACTCGATCGAAACAGTGACGAAAAGAAATAAACATATTGATTTAATATGTACATATGAGTAACTTCAAAATGATAATGAATATGAGCAACATTTATGACCTACAAAGTATGCACCATATTCTGTGTACATGTAAATGTTCCATAGGAGTGCCTTGCTTCTTGTCATGCGCTTTGAAAGAGACGTGTGCAGCCACTGAAAACGGTGTTAAGTGGCCAAATATTTACAAATAAAATATGCAAATGAATCATGCATCGACACGAAAACTAAGAATAATTTTTCGTCATTATATCGAAGAAGACGACCCTGTATAATCCAACATTCTTTATCTAAGGGCGGCAGGTAAAACCGGGGCGCCAACGAGAACGCAAATATTAATTATTAAAAGCTGATCTGGCAACCCAGACACTGTTCTATAATAATTATTAATTTGTTATTGTACAGGTCAGAATCCCTTTTTAAATATGTATCGGAAACAATCCAACCTTTTAAAAATAATTTCTCAGTAGGTTTTTGTTCGCTATGCTACTCCTATGTCGTGTCGTGTTAAAATCAAATTGACAAACAGATACAGCTGTCTAATATTGAAAATATGGATAGGTTTATGAGGAGTCTTGAAATAAACACAGTACGTTTTTAGGCAACATTTACAAAGGATTATACTAAATGCTCGAATAAATTTTACTACTCATCAAAACATATTAAACACATCAAGCCTTTGCTTACCTTCAGTAATCTTGATCATTTTCATCTAGGTACTCTTATATATTTTTTTAAATACTTATATCAGATTTTCACACCTTGTATACTATTCCTACCTACAACCCGGTCGATCACCACACCAGGACATGAATATTCCAACTATTCATCGACTGATCAGGAATTCTAGACCCGTATCTCAAAAATCATCTTCAATATTATCTAATCTAAGATTCCGTTGCCTCCCTAGACCTCGGGGACGAGAAAAGGGTTGGTATCAGAGAGATGAAACACTGATCTATATTACGTGTTCAACGTGTTCACTGAATAACAGAAAACTCTGGTGGTAAATCAGATCATGAAACTGAACAACTGATTCTGTAACTGGTTGCGGAACACAGTTGCAGTTGCGGAAAACGATGTCTGACAGAAGTATGTATATCATCAATAGTAGCGGTCCGCCCGCGGCTACGCTCGAGTTTTCTAAGATTTTCGGGAGAATAATACTTTTCCCGTAAAAAGTATCTTGTGTGTTAATCCAGGTTACAAACTATCTCAATTCAAAATTTCAACCAAATCCGTTGAGTACTTTAAGCGTGAAGGCGGAACAAACATCCAAATATATTTTCACATATGTACGAGTATAGGTATATTGCCCTCAATAATAATTCGGGAAGTCATCTTCTAATTCTAATTTTGAAATCCAGCTATCTTTTTCGTTTTTATGACCAATGAAAGAAAGGTGATGAATTCAGACGAACGAATGATATTATTTTGAATGAATGATAACCTAAAATAAAGGCATAGCTGTCAGATTAAGAGAATTTTAAGTCGGTTGTTTTCTTCTGTGATCGAAGGTTGTTTTACGTGCTCTCTAAAATTGTGACAGCTCTAATATTAGGATGGTCATCTCCTGTTGCTTTTAATCTTTAAAAGATGAGGCTGACGAACTAAAATTAAGGATTATAGTGTGACTGTGTGAATCGTGACCATTGTATCAAATTTTCGTGGTTGTTGTTAACAAACTTGTAAATTGTGTCACTTTTAGTGTAGAAGTATATCATTTACTAGCGGATCTATCTATCATCGTAAGATTACATTCCATTTGCAAACTCTTTAGTATAGTAATCGCATCGTAAGAATGCCGTCCTGACAGCAGGCAGAAAATATGAAAACCAAATGGGTGCAAAAGAGACAGAAAAAATGTAAGGCAGCTGTCAGGACGCATTCTTACGATGCGATAGGTATACCTTACATTGCGTTGTTTTTAATTTGCCCTGCAGAGCGCTAAGTCAGACGATTTTTAATTTAAGTTGCTCAGTTTTCCGGGCGCTGCTTTTCGTAATATGAATTTAGGTAAAACGTTGTATACTTCTCGGTCATAGAATCGCAATAAAAAAACTCTAGGTTATTTAAGTTAACTTTATTGGGAATTTCCTTCGATAAATAGCATTCTCTACTTCAAAGAGGAAAAAGAGTAGACCTAAAGCTATACTTAAACATACTTATAGGTATAGGATGGTACAGGTACAAATACTGATATTATGTTATTTGTGAGATAAACGCAAGATTGCGCGAACCTTACATTCTTCTTTTTTTAAATATAAGTATTTGATTTTTTGTAAATTAAGTAATAAAGTGATTAGTTTTTTTTTTTATTAAGAAGCCTGTTTTATTCACAAGTGACTGCGGATCTTTTCTGATCGATTAATTTAAATCTGCGTGATATGAAAAGCACGTTACGCTACTGGCCCCGAATCCCATCAGTGGGCCGCTAAGTCAAACTCTGATACCAGTCGAGCTGGCTTGAAAATATTATGTAAACGAGTTATAATAACGGAAAATCAATTCTTTATGTCTTATCATAATTACTTATCAAGCCTGTAAGGTAATTTGCTTCGTCGAAGATTTGCCAAAATATTCAAAATATCTCCTCATATTTTGCGAGTGCCTTTTTCTCTTGATTAATTAGCTTCGTCAAGATTTTATAAGTAAAAATTTATATTTAAATGGCAATTTCTATAAATGATGAAATCAATAAAAAATATCAATCACATTTCGCGAAAATTCAAACCTGAAGAAATTACGTTAGAATTTAATGTCCGCTCTAGCAAACACGGGGATGTTCTTTGCCTTACCTAACCTATAGGTTACTACGTATAAAATGTGGTCATAAACCTCGGCTCAGCATTTTATGTCCCTAGGAGTATAAACTAGGAATCTTGGATTTGGTTAATCAGATATTACTTCTTCTAGGTGTTCTGCAGAGGTAACTACAAATTGCACTTTATTATACTAATTGATAGCTTATCAAACTTTATTAACATTAAGGGTTCATATCTGTCGGTTAAGAGATGTATGTATGTTAATTAACTTAACTAAATGTGAACAATCTTGAACCGACTTTTTATAAAATAAATTATTTCATTACGTTTTACTGACTAATCGAATATTATAATATTTTAGGTTGTTTTTAATAAAATTCGTAGTAAATTATTAAATAATGCAGCCGTTATGATCTCATACTTTAACCTTCGACCTTGCACTCGTAATAGATTTCCAATTTTACTTTATTAAACATTTTCTGGGTTACTGAAATACCATACTTGATGCTACAGAAGACAAAAACAAACAGGCACATCAGGAAACTGAAAGCCACTAAAAGTTCACTCGCCTTTCGCGAGGCAAGGTGAACCCCATCGGGAAGCGCCGCGCCGCCGCCGGCCGTCACGCTAATGCATCCATTCTCCTAATTGAAATTAACACAACATTAGCCGCGGCTGTACGAAAAGACAGCCTTTGCTACAAAACCATGACCTTTGTCACTGATACAGCCAAACTAATGGCCATAAAGACCTCGAATTTCGAATTTGGAAGCCGTGTCGCCGGCAACGGCAGTCGCGTGCCGGCAGCCACTCTGAGCGAACGTCCCCACGCTTCTGAGAACTCCGCCTTCCGCCCTGCCCGCTCGAACTTCGGAAACTTGATAATAAAGTGAAATACATTACTCAGTGCTGTGGGATTTTCCAGCGCAAATTTTCATGATGTAGCTTGGTGTCCGATAGTTTGGCGGGAAAACTGCGCCAATGGTAATTCTGAGGTAAATATTGATGCTTCTGGAGATTCCTATAAACCCCTCGCGCGAAGAATGTCCACTCGAAAAGTCCATTATTTGCATGAACTTTATAATATGTGTTGTGCCTTTTGACTGTGATCTAACATATATATATATATGAGTTGCACGAGCAATTTCAGTTAGGGATCAGTAAAACCAACAGCGAGACGTTGACGACAGTAAATGCAGCGAGGCGCGTGTCGGAGCGCGCAAGTAAATAAAACCAACGCAATTTGTGCAAATTGGGAGACACTAAAAACCACGGTTTGTTTCGCAAACGAATTAACTGTTAATGCCGTTTAGACGTCCGCTGGTAGTTAAGCGTCGTAAACGTTAAATGCAAATGGCTCATCCGTTTCGATCCGCGGGGCTTTGCATCCACGACCGCGTATGAAGTGTGGAGCAACCATCACATATTTATTATAAGAGAAATGACCTTTCTTCCAGTGGAGGCTCTAAATGATCTTACGTAAGCGGAGTTCCCACCCCCCACTTATGTAACCCGATTGCCCTGAATTTTATCTTAGGGTTCCTATGATCGAGTATATTGAATCTGAATAGGACGTTCAAACGCGGGACTTAATTTCGACAAAGGTTCGTCAATAAATGCCAAAATATCTCTTCATATTTTTCTAGTGCCTTTTTCTCGTTATCGTTTCTTTCATCTCTAAGTCTTTTGTTTTTCAACGCTCACTAGGGAATTGAATAGCTATGGGCAAATCAAAGCACTTTCGGTAGTCACATTTCCATAATATGGAATTGACGGGAAGTGTTTTTGATTCATGTTTTTCACGTCGCGATCTGGAGTTTGTATGCTTAAAAAAATTATAGATTAAAAAAACACACTTTTAAACTGTCAGCATAGTTTTATTGTCCGAGCAGCGAGACCTTTTAGATTTATCGGATAGAACCAGATCGTTTTAATGGGTTTTGGGTTAGAGAAGCTTCTTATTTACTTTTAAATCCTACAAAGGACAGAGACATCTACTGAAGTAGTTCACCTCACATTCTTCTGAAATAGTAATCATTTCAGATATTTTAGATGACTACAATATTCCTTTAAATTGAAATCGTATTTTCTCCGCATATTTTTAAATTTCATATCTGGGAACTGCAATTCCAATGGCCTTTTGGGGTTGTACGGTTTGGTGAACATTTTTACCGCAAGGTGGTTGTTATTTCGCGACGCGGAGCATGCTAGCTCAACTGTGGTAATGGCGACGCTGAATTTATTTGTGCATTATAGCAGATGCTAGCAACTAATGGAGCGTGCATCGGTGCGCACATAATTAATCACCCAGCTCTTATTAAGAGAGGGTATGGATTTAATTGGTTGCACATAGCGGGTATTTAGAGCTTGGGTGATGCTAGATTATTTTATTAGGCGTTTGGTGATTTCTTATTATTTGACTAACTCGTTTTTGTCACTTGATTGACAACAAGTAAAATTTTATCTAACATGTTTAGGATAAACCTCGTTAAAAGAAAATAGGGTTTGTCACTTCGTCTGTTTGAGTAAGCAAGTTAACCACTTAGTTTAACTTGCGTGCATTAAACTTAGAAACTTTAATAGACACATTAGTAAAGTTGACTTTAACGTCCCAGTGCGCCAAGTTCCTGTAACTTCAGTTTCAAATTCAATCTCGCCAAGTCAAACTTTAAACACGACTACAATTTTGATTCTTAATATTTGACGTAATAAGAACGGGAACTGAACTGAATCTATACAGTATTGAATTTAAAGTTAAGTATTGAACTGAACAGTTTTGTATTAAAATAACACACAAAACATATTTATTTTCACAATCCTATAAAATTTATCTCATCACGGAACACATGTAAACAGGGGTAGCTAAATACACATAAGAAAAAACACAAACAAAACACGCAGCCAGTGACTGATTACTCAGGAAAAAAATGGAAACCGGGACTCTTGCGCAGAAAGCAAAACACTTAAAAAAGACAGATTTGTTAGTAATTGATCAGCCAGTTCATTATTGACACAAAACATACAACTAGTTTGAAAACCGATTTAGTTGTAGTGTAGAATTTACGCGCTAATCCTGATAACATTTTGAACGGGAGCCAATTTTGTCTATATTAACTAAGAGTGCAACAGATGTAACCATTTGTGGTTTGAGAAAACAGATGAAAACTGTAAAATATAAAATCAATGTTAAAGAAAACAGAAAATTTGATATTGAAATAGATGTCTATTTCTATTTTCTGTTGAATATAATCAGTAATAATCTTGTTAGTTAGAAGAATAAGCAAGATAGTGAAATCACGGATAGAGACGTAACACGTGAGTAGTTATAATCTAAAATATCAACATGGGCTACAGATTATTGACACCAAAAAACAAACAAAAAAGGGACAAGGTCAATAGGCAACCTTATTGTTACGGTGGCTATTTTGTTACGGTGGCTATCAAATGTATAGCTTGAGATTTCATTGCCATAGCGCAGAATATCTACAGAGTAATTAACCTGGGAGAGGAGGAGGAGGAAATAATTAACGTCATGCTAGATTTTAAAATTCAATTTCCATAGATGCTTTCATACGAGATGTGCCATAACACCTAAAACAATTTCTGTTCGTTCAATTTAGGATTACCAATTCAATTACGAGGGAATCAATATGACTCAGGGGAGCGATCCTGTAAAATTACGCGTATAATTCAATATACAATTAGGTATTCTGGCACCCATGTGTTAGGAGGGCTACCGAAATCAGACAATGGACTAATTCAATAAAATTGTTCATTGCGACAATTTGAAATTAATGTGGAAAGAAAGAAATACCATGACATATCAACAAGCAGATCGATAAAAAAAAAACAAGCATTATAATGTTGTAAAATACTACACGTGTTTAAATTTCAGGACGAAATATTTACTATGCTTTCAAAATCTTCCACCAATATCTTCCATTGATATATTGATGTTATAACTATTTCGCCATACGTCTTCCCAAAATAACACGTACTGCAATAAACAATAAACTAGAGAATTAAATGGGGTTACAAGATTCCCAGGGTTATTAAACAATATCAGTATCAATGAAGGATTATTTGCGTGACGCGGATTAAGCAAGCCTGCTTTAGAAGTCTAGCCGTGGATGGTTGACCCCACTTGGCGCAAATAAATGAATTTGCAAATTTTATAATTTGTACTAGAAGACTAACAACAATACTAATAAACTACAGCAAGCCTAAGAATTACTTAAGTTAAAATTATGTTCCCTTAATAATTAAGTAATTTATTGTTCCCATTTATGTATAGCCATACACAGTAGGCTATTAGGTGCAACCATCTAGACCTCTGAAGTGATTCTTGCGAACATTTTTGACTGCCGCTTCGCGTAACGTCCGAAGTCGCTTTACAGCCTATAAAATGTGATCACCGCCAATTTATATAGGAAGGCTTAGGTCAGATCGGAGAGGTTATTGGCAAGCAAGACGACGATCGGGTTAGGCATAATAAAAGCTGTTATGTACATTTCGGGTTTTACGCAAATTTACATGAGGGCAAGATTTTATCGACACTCGAGGAAGTAAATTAAATTAAATTTAAAAACAGATGAAGATCACGAAATAATGGAAAAAGATACTGAAAATTATTGTCAAGTTGGATAGAATAAAAAATATACAGCCGAGTTGAGAACCTCCTCATTTTGAAGTCGCTTTAAAATAATAATGATTGATGTAAAACTGTTGATTCTCCTGATCAAGATAAAGTGTCGGTCTAAAACGACACCATTCCAATACATAAGGGAAAATATCCGATATCAGAAAATATCTCGCAATAAAGATCATTTACATGGACCATTTATACAGCGCTACTGGAAAACGACCGAAGATAGGTACCGAACATTTTTAATAGTCATTTTCGACGATAACTGGAGCGGATAAATATAGATTTAATTTACTCTATATGTGTTAATAAAGTGTTACTTACTTACTCTTATTTGGTTATAAAAACATAATAAGGAAGGTAAGCAAAAAAATCCATCAAAGGGCCATCCTGCTTTGCCGTCGAAAAAAAACTTTGTTAAAACTTACTTCGAATAAAGACTCTTTTATCTTTATCTTTAAATGAAAACTGATAAAAATAAGCGAATGGATTAAGAGCAAAGTAAAGAAAAAAACTATTTTGATCGGAATTAATGAATCTAATAAAGAACTTTAGCAGGTAAACGAATCGATAATATTGCGAGTAAAAACATCATCAAACGGTCATTTGTTGGTAAAGTTGTGAGTAATATGTATTCTGGGGAGGAATTCACCAACTAACGAAAAGAGGTGAATTCGATGGCGGAACTTTTAGGAAAGTTCAAGGTCAGGAAAAACACAAATGTAACAAGTTTTTCGTTTTAAAAGTAGATTCTTGAAGCTAAAATGTAGTTTCATCAATCAGAACTTCGTATATATGTCACCGTAAGATTGTGAACACCGTTAATTTATAATCTTACTCGCGATATTATAAACTTACGGAAAATTGTGAACTGACACCAACCATTTAAAATTTTACGTATTATTTCTCGTTAGTTTATAATCTTACGATGTCAAACCGTCAAATTGTGAACTGATTAAAAATTGGCATGCAACGTTTGACGTGTCCAGCGCGGCTATTCTTGACTGCCAAAACCGACCAATCAGGAACACGGTTCACAATTTTACGGGTGATAAAACCCGACAGATTATGAACTCTGCACCTTTGTTTACAATTTGACGGTTTGACGTCGTAAGATTATAAACTAACGAGAAATAATACGTTAAATTGTAAATGGTTGGTTTCAGTTCACAATTTTCCGTAAGTTTATAATATCGCGAGTAAGATTATAAACTAACGGCGTTCACAATCTTACGGTGACATATATAAAAGTTTTCAAATCAATGATCCGAAAGCTCTGACATTCGTCTCTGTACTAAAAGCGCTCCATACAGCAATGAATAACATAGACGAAAACGTAGTATATAGAAGTAGAACACAGATGTACCGGAGCAATTGGACCTATTAAGCTTTAATGAAACAGGTTTCACACGCGGCAAAAACAGCTACATTTTTCTGCACAATATTCTAGACGCTTTTATAAAAAAGCCTAAAAAGAAAAAGCTTGTCCTTGCAAAACCTTTTCTCGGCTGATATTCGTGCCAAATATTGGAGATTTTATTAAGAAAAAAGAAAGAAAATGAAAGCACTGCAATAAATCACATCTTATCGACAGAGACGTATTAGATAAATACGGTGAATTTATCAATAGCGTAGAGTCATAGATTCATCAAGTGCAAAAGGCAAAAAGAAATAAAAAAACAGCAAACTAAGAACAAGTATTTGTCAAAACAATCAACATAAAGGAATAATAAATGCTTGTTTCGATACATTTGTTTGAGTAATATAAAAACACTTACATAAAATTCTATTACTTAATTAAAGGTTTATTGCTACCGCTAAAGCTTTGCAGTAAAACATAAAACAACTTTTCTTATGGGCTTTGCTAGAGTACTCGTTCGTAGTGACCTATCTAACTAGCCGTTGTTTTAGCTTTCCAATCGACTATATTGTCAATAACTCGACTCAGCATTCGATATCTGCTGTACCCGGAATCGATATAATCGTGTTACCTTCCAAAGAACGAAAAACACGACACCATGTAATGACATACAGCACACAGTATACAAAATCGAACGGAATTTCAAGTTTTTATCGGCAGGAGCTCCAAAATACATTTTTCCTTTTTCAATGGTCGGATAATACTAAGACTCAAACAATAAAGACGCAATCTAGCAGAAGCTTTGTCCAAGAGCTGCAACAACTGAGTTTCACGATCGGTTTCACTCACGAGGCGGGAAGCTTTCAGAACTTATACTTTACCTTACTCTATAGTTTTCTGTGTCACTCAGACAATTGTGAAAAGGAACTGACTGGTGCACTTTCAAAGTTCTGGCCGCTTTATAACACGTGGCATGCGTGACCTACCACTACCAGTTTTGAATTTGAAATGTTTTGTTACGAAGATACAGTATTCGCGCTTCATAATAATCGCGTATGTTGCTTCTATGTATTAGGAACTAGTAACCGCTTTTGCCTGTTATGTAGATGACATACTACTTTATTAGGCAAACTAAGATCTTCCTTTACTAGTTACTACATACAAGACTTATTTGCCGACTATCAGTCTGTTTGATACGAAATTACAACTTAGGCTCTAGCTCCGGTCTACCGGGTAGACCCAGTACATTCAGACCTGTTGGGGATAAGAATAAAATAAAATATGATGAGAACCATCGAGACGACGCGACGAGAGAGAGAATGTGAAATTACTGAAAAACAAATTCAATATAAAATAGTTCGAAGATTTTTGTAAATGGTTTAACAAGATTCTTTGATAATTCAAGTATTAATTATGATGCAATTTATTTAGAGTGCACTACTTAAACGTATCAATTTCCATAAAATAAAACAAAGATAAAACAAAAATGTATTCAGTAAAATCGCAAGTATTAAAACACAAAATAAGAAGATTGCATTTAAGAGATAAAATTTAAAGACTATATAATTAAGAACGCTAACCATTTTTTATTTCTTACAATTTAATAAAATAGCTTTATTTTTAGACGATTAAAAACAAAAGTAAAGCAAAATTTCGAACGAAGTTACCGGCAGAAGTTGAGTTTATTGGAGATTCGATATCTGTTTGTTACTGATGATTGAATAGCCAAACTAACAAAGTATTGTTCATTATATTTAATTAATGTATGAACAAAGCCGCTAAATTATCGTTGAATTCACATGCTAATTTCAGTTTGAGTAAATGTTACATTTGCATATGAAAATACTAATTACAATGCATGGCATAATTTGAAAAACAGCAGATGGCATTTTGTTCACGAAAGCATTCAAAATGTTGCATTTTATCCTTTATTTAAATAATAATAGGTAATCGGATATAAAAATATATTTTTGTCCTAGTACCTAAGCAGACAATGATAGATAAATAGTTAAGAAATCTTATGACAATTTAGATTCCAACGTTTTAAAAATTAAACTTTACATAAAATCTCAACTTTTGTGTATATAAACAATACAACTTATTTAAAGGGACAATATTATTAATATTGAATAAAATTACTAATAATTCCTATAATTCCCAAGACGTAATAGTAATTTTGAACACAACATAAAATAAACACGGCCGGGGCCTAACAAATAATTAAAAAAAAACACGACAGAATGGATCTGAACACTCTGATAGCCCACAATTATGAAACGAATACATACTTTAGCAACACAAATAGAAGTAATTTTGTAATAAAAATATTATTATACTAATGTAGCAAATGGGATTAAAAATTAATATAACCAGTTTTATTTAGTTTGTCCAATTACCGCAAATATCTTGATTCTTACACATACAAAATATAGTCTTTTACGGAGAAGGAGAGGATGTTAAGGACGCGATTCCATTCGATCACTCGGCGTAACCGGTCAAACGATTCTTACTATCGTTCCTGAAATCATAATTATTACCGAACACATGTTATGTTTGCGACAGCAAATAAACGTACAAACGCAGTCAAACACGGTCTGTCTGCTCCGAGGGCATACACAGTCGCTCCTCGAGCAATAAAGACTTCCTGAAGGGAGCACAAAAGGCCGGGAGAAGATAGTAGCAACTAGCAACGTTTATTATCCGGTATTTGTGCTCCACATAAGGCTTCTATTGAGGTCTGTCGTTGAATCTAGTGTACCTTACAATATACCTGTCTTTTATGATCCCGTTTGCCTCACCTGGTCACTAAACTACTCGTAACTGTTATTATCAAACTTTTATGATGGTATCGTCAAAAAATACGTTAGAATTCATACGTTGACTCTACATTTCTATTTTTTTTTTCTATATTGGCATACTGTTTGGCTGAAAGCTTATTTGATCTGAGAGTCGGATTTTTGTTTAGTAATTCTCTTTTAGAAAGGCCAACCTTTGAATTATTCTCCTATATTTCTAGTCTTCATTCGGTTATGGAAATACACAATAATATTTCCTGTGTGTTTTGTTTCGTCTACTTTGTAATTTTCTCGACTTTCTCTATCAACTTCCGATATAGACTCCTTTGTGGCCGCAGTAATGAAGCTCGAATCTCATGCCGGCGCGGGAGTCAGGCTTAACGCAATTTACCCTTGGTCTCATGGGGAAGCCTTCTTCCAATACATCTCGTGCTTAGATTGTTTTATACAGGATCCTGTCGACATCTATCAACATGTTATACGACTTTGTTAATCTTGCACGCGTAGGGTACTTTGTGTTGCTTCTATTACTTTGTTCGTCGTTAAACTTATTTTGAGACTTTTCGCAAAAAGCAAATTCGCTAACACTTGTTTGAAAAGATATCGCAATGTTATTTATTTGAAAATGGACGAATCGCGTGATAAAACCAACAAGATTTAAATATTTCAACTACAAGTTGACTACAAGAAATAAATTGTCGAGAACAACCGAAACAGAACTTCTATTTTATCCAAGTTTATTCCAGAAATAGTTTGAAAATTTCTGAAACAAATATAGAATTCGATAAGGGAATAGAAACAGTAAGAAAGCGAGATATACTCGTATATGGTTGGATGGAACATTGCAGCAATTGAAACTTTGAACTCGTAAATTCAGTAAATTCAGAACTCTTGAATACGAAAGAGATATAAAGCAAAAGCTGGAAATCTAACAATTCCCAAACGTGCAGACAGCCGGGAAGCATCAAACAAATAATCCCAAGTTCATATTTATATACAAACGGATTAACTAAGATCAACAACAAGTATCAGTCGCAATTAAGAAGGCAGAAGATGAATTAACAATGCCGACCGAAACACAAAACTTTATGATTTCATACAAATGTGACCTCAGTCAGGCCTTTGCGCCGTAAAAAAGAGAAGATACGTTACATATAATTGGTATTAATTCAACAAGGCCGCAATGGCAAAACTTGTTCAATTTAAACCAATATTTACAAGTACAAACCAGAACCTAATAAGTATCTTCAGAAGCATAACCTCTAACCTTGCGCACTCGGATATTTAATCTAAGGATTTTTCAATTAAACGCTAAGCGGTACGTAAAATCGAAGGCTGAGCATGTGCTTGCATAAAATTTGGTTAGATAGCATCTGGGGATAACGGCTTTAGCATATTTGAGAATAGGTCTCGTTTTACGTTGCTAATTTTGTTAGCTTATGAAACCGCAACCATTATGCGACCCGCGACTTCTACGCAGCGGCTAACTTCAGATCTGACTTCAATTAAATAGATATTACAAAAGTGAATTGGTTCTATATTACGGATTTAATCAACAATATCATAAACACTTTTAGGTTTTCGCGGTTGTTTATATCGGTAATCTCATTAAAAGCTTATATTAAACCAAAATCGTGGTAATAACCCGGTAGATATGTGTGTTAACAATATCGTAGCTTAATTTGCGTGCGACATCTGATAGCGACATCATCCGAGTATGACTAACTAATTACATATTGCTTGAACAATCGGACATGATGAGGGTATAGTATTCCACTTAGAAGTCAAAGCACGTATCACTTCAGTCAATGTTTGCTCGATGACTATTTACTGACACTACAACAGAATTTGTGTCCAAATTGTGTTAATTCACGCGGTGTATTTAGATGATTTTGTCGTGGCTACCTAATGCTTACTACACTGTACCGACTGTACCTCCACATACACGTTTGTAGTCGCCACGCGAACAAAATGCAGGCTAAGCATTACATATGCCATTGTAAACGCCATTACCTCAAGCTGGTTCCTTTATACTTTCTTCGTGTGTGTTGACTACTGAGCTTGAAACTAGGTTAATAAAAATATAAGTTTCATTCTCCTGAGAAGTAAAATTCATGAGATAAAATGTTATTATTTCATTTCAAGTCAGCATGATTTCGATGTTAATGTCCATTTATAAACAATAATTATGACGAGCATTTTAAAAGATGAGTACCTTTTCTTATGTTTTGCAGGTAGCAATTTAAACAGTCATTGCTACAAAAAATTAAGTCAGTCGTTACTTTAAAAAATGAAGTCAGACAGTATATAAACATACCATGTAATTGTCAACGGCGGCCCCGTGGCTACAATTATTTTTGTGTGACATTTTTTGAACCGTCTCTCAAGTGAATCGTTCCGTGTCGGTTACCTGACCGTATAACATTTTATAACCTGATAGCATTCATGTCCAGTGCTGTAATACCATTACGCCTAATATCAGTAATATTGTTCAACTTTTGTAGTATTTTTTTTTTACCAAACTTCGAACACCATGACCATGAGTTATTTCGAATAGAAACTTTGTGTTTGTAGGAATTAATATTAATAATGCATTTTTCATTGCTTCGTCGTTTTATTTCATTGTTTCTACGTTACAAGGTAAAAACTTAGTTGCGATGGCGTTCGGAGGCAAATCGTAATACTTTTTTAAAATCTTAACTGGCACTTCCCTCTATGGTGCTTGATAGTACATAGTTTTCGTACATTATGCGATTAGGACTTAGGTCATTCTGCGACAAAATCGTTCGACGCTTATCTCGCTATAGTCAGACTTTTCGTTCTCTTGTAAACAAACAACTGTCTGTATCAATGTTTGGATTGTTTTAATACAGAAGTCTTGCGCTTCAAATCTTTTAACAGATATAGATCCGAATAATCTAAAATAATCCTTCAATATAATATTATAGCCGTGTGGTGACGGCAGAGTAGAATACATTAGTCACCAGCCCCTACTCTTCCCGTGGGTGTCGTAAGAGGCGACTTAGGGACTACACATTGAACAGGGAACGGGCAGCAGCACTCTCTGATACAGTAACCTTTTAATCTGCGATCTCCAACCCACCTGCCAAGCGTGGAGATTATGGCAAAACCCTCCACTTAAGTGGAGGAGGCTCATAGTCCAGCAGTGGACTGTACGGGTGTGTGTGTACGGGTCGTTGATGATGATAATATTATAGTAGTTAGTCGCAGTTCCTAGCACAAGTGTTCTGATTTATTTATCTCCACTTTCCGGAATTGTAACTTAGTATTCCCTGAAGACCTGTTTTGTTCATACATGTTCTGCTTTTAAATGTGTTAATAACTTTAAATCCTTGGGTATTTAAGTTTAAAACTAAGTGCTAACTAGTTGGAGCTCTTTTTCCAGGTTCGAACTTCAAACATTGTTTTAAATTTTAAAAGTTCTTTTAGAAAATAAAGGTTTGTTTGTTGAATCTAGTTTCGATTCGATTCGTGGTTTTTTTGTTCACATTTCCATTTCGGAATGTTTGCTCTTCTTAAAATAGATTGTATTTTTTGTAATAGTAACATCTAAAATCACGAGTGTCATCGCGAGAGTTCAAAAAGTAATTTTTCTAAAATAGCAACACAAAATTTCATTAACTTGAATGTTAAGAGTTAGCTGTATTTTCCTATATCCAGTGTCCTCAATGTTCACACTATGCTTGATTGACATATCGTACTTCGTGACACGTCGATCAGGTTGCGTGGGCCAGAAAATCTGTCGCAGTATATCAGCCACAAGTTGGGCGACGGGGCATGCAAATTTACTGTCAATCAGACGCCTGCCGTTTAACGTCATTTTATGTGGCTAGGGTGTCATGTTTGTTCAATATCTTGCAATTCTCACACTCACTCAACTAATGCATTACTGTTTGGCAAAGTTTTTACTTGTTTAATTCAGGTATTTATCAAGAGCGGCATCTATCTCTAAGCGGTATTATAGTAATTCGATGTTAAAAGTCTCTCGAAATATACTTGTGATTTTCTGTAAATCAGGTCAATTACATCGACTTTATTCTATCCATTGCGGCACTCCTAGCTTTTTCTCTATCTAAATCGATGTTCATAGCCAGCCGTCATCGATGTGACATAGATATCACCGCGATTTGACGCAGGGTACTCTCGCACCCTTAGCTTTCATCTCCGACTTAATTATTGAAAACTGTGTAAGTCAAGTAATAATAACTGGATCGGAAGTTGCACAATTTTAGGCTTGTGCTTCGAGTTGCAACAACAATAGATACTATACCTGCAACCTCAAATAATGTATATTTTCCTTCCTGTAGATTCGCTACCGATATAATTAACATTCTAAACCATACCTTTTAAGTAACTGGCCATCAAATGTAACTATTGCTACACATTGTCTGTTTTAGAATTACGACTCGCATTCAATCACGCGCTAAGGGCATTTCGACCTAGCCCTCTTGTGCAACAGCTGTGATGAGAATACTAGGCCTTCATCTACAGTATTCATGTGATCATCATCGGCCTAGCCTTATCCCATTTTTGTGTCGGGGTCAGCTACCTAACATAGCGGATTTCACAAAGGGTAAACCAAAACCTTCTTTCTGTATACTGTGCCAAGATTCTCAAATTAAACTTCCTTGCTTTTTTAAACTTGCAATTTTCCCATGTTTAAGACCCACGGCTCGTGAATTTGCATGACAAATGGTTAACTTAACTATTTCAGTTTACCTTACTAAATATCGGTGTTACTCAAAGAGCTGGAGTAATTCTGATTGCTAAATTCCAAGGCTAAATAGATAGTGGCCAATCTAGCTGTCAGAGTTTTCGAGCTATCTAACAAATACTAAGTACTATCTAAAATAGGTAACTGAACTGGAATCACGCACTAGATCATAATCTTAAAGTTACCTATCCATCTTTCAACCGTAAAAACCGTTTCGTAATCGGAAAAGAAATTCTTCTTGTGATCTGCATTACTGCATTTATTTCACTGAATGGGGCACGCCATCAAGACATTACTCCCCTAAGAAGATTTACCTTGGAGAAACATTCCACACATTTATTTTCCTGCCAATTACATTAATGCTAGCTTTCTTCTTGATTGAATAATATGATTTGTGTTTTCTGTTTCTGGATTTTAGGGCTATAAAACGTAGCAAAGGTCCAGATTTAGAAAAAAAAACTGAACCAGTACCTACAGTAGATTTAATTTGCTACGTAGGTATTGGAGCTGATTTGTCCTATTTAACATGAGATTCTTTTCGCTGTTTCAATAGGTCTTACACGGGAGATACTTGTACTGTACAGCTGCTGTCTGTTATATGCATGCAAACCCAAATAATAGTGCTACATGGACACCATACTATACTAATAGATCGAATGTTGAGTCGAGGATCGCTGAAATATAAATTCTAAATCGGATTGTGAATTCCGATATGCGTTCTACAATCTAGATATTTGGCTACTGGCTACTAAAGTGCAAATAAATGTGTTTTCTTTCTTTAAAGTCCATTTAGCATCATTCTATCTTTCCAATTTTATCCTTTATATTTTCACATGGTTGCCCTAATTTAGGGTAGGCTCGAAATCTGCGATCAGTCGGAGGATATTAATATCTGTACCAGGTACAATTGTCATTTTATTCTCTGGTGATAAAAAGTGTTATAGGTGCGAAATAACTTAATGTCTTATTGTCTATTGCCGTAGAACTTGGTCATGTTTATAAGTTAACAATTTATTAACTAACTTTGCCACAAACACAAAGTATCAACCGACTGAACTCTCATGTTATTTTCTCAAGTTTATTTATGGTAGGTTAGGTACTCAGTTGAATTAAGTACAGAGATATTTGCATACTGAGGATATTCACAATTCCTGCCAAGGACACAGCTGAAATTAGGTTATGGACGTATGTACGTCATCAAAAGTAACTACCATTTTCCTTTGTTCCATCGCATTATCTTAAAACTGCTATCCGTACTAAAGTTTCGCAGGCAGCAACAGTGAAATTGTCAAATCAAATCGTCCCGCGATTATCAAAACATACGAAAACACAAAAGCGGTCGAATCAAACCAATCGTACCTGATTGTTTCATTAATCAAAACTGTCTGTGGGACCCTAATAATCCCCATTTGATGTCCCGCCACAAATCACTATGCAATCCGATTTTCAGACGGATAAAACCCTGAGCGCATCGTACAGTTATCAGAGTGGTTAGAGCTTGAAAGTTCGTACCGACTGAGCTTTACTACTTTACAATTGAAAAATAAGATTTAGAATTTTCAGATGCAACCGTTTGATGCTGAAAATGTTTGTTACAACATGAAACTTTTTTTTTTATCCCACTTTTTCCATGGATGTGGATGGACACTTTATACTATTATAATTACTACATATTTATGGATAAAGTGGGATCCACTTAAAAATTTTGCAAATAATTTGATTCGATATTTTACAACTACAACTATAATATCGAACATACTCAAGCACTTTCAAATTTTCAATTTGTTGGTTATGATTGCGTCTAGTGATGCAGTCAATGTTAGATGTAGGCTGCAAACATTTCGCAACAATTCTTCATCCCAAGAATTTACTATCTAAAAGTGAATGTAATTATATTTGTATTCTCAGCGTAAATCCTCCAAAGTAATCGAAAGGGAATATATCGGTAGCCCGCCCGCTAGATATTTCCACCCGATTTGACCCTTACTAAGATAAGCGGTATGGCGAACACTTTTTTCGTTCACGTAAACAGCGTCATTGGATGAATACAAATTTGCATTAAAGGGGACATTGAACTCGACAATGAATGTTCGGGAAATACGCTACGACCTAATCGATACACATCCGCATAGCGTCGTCAAAATTTGGGCAAAATTTGCTGCAAATCGACTTATAAGTACTTTTAAACTTGTTATTTTATCCGGTACGAATTAGCATTGAATGTTGCGCTACCATTCAAATTGTAATAAATGGAGCGAGCATAATTTTATTGCTCACTCGACCTACGGAATACATTTGGAAGTTTATACTTAGCCCTTTTAGGTACATCTGGATCTCGAATTCAAGGTCTACCGTTTCGCAGACAGAATTTTGTTACCTACCATCGTAACTGTCGTATCACTTATCTTTTATAGAGCCGTTGAGGGCAAGAGACGTTGAATAAACGAAGTGTAATTTTCTTGGAAAAGTTCGTATTTTAAAGTAAAATGTCTAAACAAAGCAGCAGTTAATAACACACTTCGATTCTTTACAGTAGAAGAACAGATCTTAAGTCGAGTGCTAAGTGTTGTTTAATAAATTAGTAAGTTCATTAACTCTTAGATCGGTTCTAATTTGAAATTCAGATGGTTCGCCAGCTGCCCCTGATGCTGGTTTTAGTCTGCTGGCGGAGACACCCTCCATATTTCATTTGCAAACAATTGCTTTAAGAATAAATTAAAACTAACTAAAAAGCTAACTCAAGCTCCTTTGAAGCGTCAGCTCTATCTGATTTATGTAATCCGATTACCACAATATTATTTTTAGACAACAATAAGGAATGCTGCCAAAACTTTTACTATAGTAAACAAGAATAGCAATATTTCTTAATAAATCCTAAATTTAAATTTGAATGGCGGCTATAGTAATTCTAATAAACACAATAGCAACAAATAAGAACCCATACAGATTTCTTCAAGGGCCTCGCCTTGAGCAATAAATAAATTCTTCCATCGAACAAACTTTATGAACCACCACGTGGCCTTCGGTGTCTGGAAATAATTCATTTATAGAGGCAATCGATTTAGTTGCAGACAGACGAAGCTCGTCTCATACAGGAGATATAAATTATTCAGCAGCGGCGGTGTTACTCTGTGCGCGATGCCGTCCCTTGAAAAAGTTCATAATGTGATTTAGCAAGGCGCGAACTGGGGCGAACTTTGGCGAGGGTTCTCAACGAGTAATTTGCGGGGGCGGCGCGCCACAGCCATCGCTTACGACGCTATGCATTCATGAGTAGCAAGCCGGTAGCACTGCACAAATCACTATGCAACCTTCTTCCACTAATTTGCCTAACAAACTGTTTCGTTGCAGGTACTCGGAACCCCAGAAACCGTGAATCAAAAATGTTCCGGAAACAAGTGACTTCATTAAGGGACATGGGCAAAACGCGAGTGAATAGTGCGAGTATAAGTTAAGATGTTTGTGTAAGAATTCGACACGACGTCGAATTTTTCAGAGTGGGGGGCGCTGGCTACCGCGGCCAGCGATGGTATGGACGTTGTTCTGGGGAACGGGAGCGACTGGGGGTGGAATGCGACCGAAGAGAGCGAGACTCCGGATTTGTACAACTACTGGGCCTGGAGTATCTTGGATGGAGCGCTTATCGTGCTCATTATTAGTGGCAACACGCTCACCATTATGGCAGTGACGCTGTCGCGGCGCCTGTCATCGTTGGTCTCCAACCAGTTCGTTCTAAACCTGGCCATCTCCGACCTCATGGTGGGTCTGACGCTGCCCTACCACCTCGTCTTCTACCTAGACAATGACTTCGGTAAAATCAAGTGGTCGTGCCTGATGAGATTCATACTCATCATACTAGCGTGTCTCGCCTCTATCTACAATATCATAGCAATCGCCGTAGACAGGTAAGCCCATAGACTACTAAATCACCGCCTTGATCTTTGAACGTTCCTTTTTGTCGAAGAGTCGAAATCTTGCCTCTTGAAACTATACCAATATCAAGTCATTCAATGGCTTTACAGTAGATCATTCATGGATCTGTTTAGGATTAGTCTTTCACTTGTAAAAGCGTCTAATAATCGTGCTAGTTCATACGATTTTGAAAATCGAAGACAGATTGTGAGTTTGTAACCAAACCATGACTGTGGCGATGTGCAAACAGCACCATGCCAATAAAAAAAAAACCAAACCCGCGATCTTTTGTTCAGAACGCAGCGACCTAAATGCTCAATAACATTAAATCAGTCTGCAACTGTACCTAGAGTCTCAAATCGAAGAAATAAAAGTACAGAAGCACAGTAGTCACGCTATTCGAGGCACGGAATCTGTTTATGGAATACGAAAGATGACGTGACTTAAGACAACAGCTGACTTCTTGGATTTGACAATAAATTACGTTATTATAATGTATATTCATATTCATTTATTTGCAATCATGTACATAAATTGTAGGTGTTAAATATAATAGTAAGTGGCATACATGAACCCTGTAAGGGGTGTTGCAAAATTATTTAAGTAATTTGATTTAAAACAGAACCAAAACAATGCAATCCAAAATTAACAAAAATTAAATTGTAAAATATAAAATTCTTTAAGTTATTAGATTAAATTAATTATTCTCATAGCAGTCAATTTCACAAAAAAAAAAATTACATTGTAAAATACTAAATTGTAAAGTGTACAAATTCGTTAGATAAAATAATTAAAATTAAATAGTATTATAAATGATTTTACACTTAAAATATCTATTCTTCTATATCATAATTTGCTGTGTGCATTGGAATTTTATTTTATTTATCAATTAGTTTGTCATGAATATATTCGTCAACTGAGTTCTATAATAGGAATGTTTTAAGCTCGCTGTATAAACTTTGTGACATCGATAAATCAATAAAAACTGCTACTAAGACAGAAATAAATCAATATTTTTTTTCCATAGTTGTACAAAAATATTGAATTAGTACTTCGCAGAACCTTTACAGGTTTTCTCACAATTCTTTTCCTTTGCCGTAAGACAAAAATTTCAAACTCACGAGAAAACATTCCTAGTTCAACAGCTAGGCCAGGATTAACTTCACTTCATATAATTTTCAGGTACATAGCGATAGTGCATCCGCTGCACTACAGTCGGTACATGACGAAGTTGGTGACCCGCATGCTGATGAGTGCAACGTGGTCTGTGGCGCTCTGTATCAGCAGCATCCCTGTCTTCTGGAACGACTGGCATGATGGCATTGCTTGTGAGATGCACATGGTACGTTTGCTTTTTCATACCCATTTGGTGATTTGGAAACCCTAATAACAGGACCAGTACAGTAAACCTGTCTGGTTCGTAGTTTAATAATGCCTTCACGATATCTTTTCATCCAAAATTCTAGAAATTATTTTTAAAGATTTTTATACATTAGCAAAATTCCAGAATTAGGTGAGATGTGCGTATTATGTATACGCACAAAGTCTAACTCGCTGCTAAAAACAAAATAGTACCTACAATATTGGATATTAGAGCGTGCGCGTGCGCTGGTTGTATTCTAACCAAATATAAAATAAGAGAAGACTGCGAACCTAAAGAGTAGTTCTAACAAAACAAAAGTTCCTACTTACAGTAAGCATGTATTATCGCGATATTTTCGCATTATTTATATCCCTTAAAGATAAGTGTGCTTAATAATACAATTCAGAGTAGGAAATAACGCAGATAGTGTAGTTTATCATGTAATTCCCTGGGAATATTGTGCTGAAAGTAGCTATCTAAATTAGTGAGCCTACATTGGCTCTCTATAGCGATAAAAGGTGCACGTATATATATATTCAATAATATTCCTGTGCCGGTCGTACAAAACAAGTTCATGTTTATGTATGGTGACAGCAAAAAAATACTTTTTCGATATATCCCATTAATTTTTCAAAAAGTTATTAATACCATTTGATAGAGCTCATGAAGCACTTTTAGTATCAGTAATCAGTTTTTCGGTATCTTGTATAGTTTAGAATAAATAGAGTGAGAAAACTAATCGTTTCCACCGTGTGTGTATATCTGTTTTTACCGCCTAGATTAAAATGCATATTATTATCCCAAATCAAACTTGCCACAAACGTTTTAAAATAATTAAGTTCTATTTCCACCGAGCCTACTCTAAATCAGGCCAGTCAAGTTACACACACGTTCTTCAAGACCTGTGCGAGCGTATGTCTAGATTTACTCTTAGCATCGAGTGAACTGACATTTGATTTTGAAGTATTTAGAAACACATTCCCACATTCGATACCACGCTATAATCCCCGCATAGATTTATGGGGAGATCGCTCCGCATCTCCGCAGAGTGAGTGACAGAGAAAAATATAACGTATAAATATAAATACGACCTGCACATTTTCATATACTCCTAACAGTAGCTTGTCGAATTTTGTGCCAGTTTTAAGAGTATTGAATTCTAGGTGGTGCCAAAGACATACACCACGTCGATCCTGGCGCCGATGTTCTCCCTCATCTGGGTGGTGATGTTCATCCTGTACTGGCGCATCTGGAGAGAAGCCACGTGCCACGCGCGAAGGATGCGCGCGAACACCTGCTGCCCAGCTGGAGGGAACGATTGGAAGAGCATACAGGTGAAGTGGATTTTATAAGATGGTAGGGTTTTGTTTTGGCTGATGATCGAGGGGTTCTCAACTCATACTCTAAGGCTTTATGAAGCTAATATTTACAAGTACATTTCGATTTACATTGTGGCTTGATCTAACCCTTGATAATCTTACTGTAGCTTCACACGCAATTATACAGTAGCCAGCACAATATGCATAGCTGCAGCTAAACACTTGAAATACAAATAGCGTCCCTACTGCTACGGTTCTTTCTAGCTCAGTATCCAGCCCCATGTGCTAGCTATTGTACATTGTACTTGTAATTTGTAAATTGAAGTTTTGTGAACGGCAGAAGCCATTTGGTAGATTGAAAATAGCGCCAACAACGTACGCGATAAATTATGTTATTCCAGTTAGAAGTGCAAGGTAGATAGCGTATAAATCTAATCTAACAAATCCAAATAATCTTATATTCATTAAATTTAAAGAAAATAAAACAAAGACACCGCCTGTCTTGAAATAAAACTAGTTTGAACTCAAAAGGGAAGTAATGTAATGTACGAAATGAACGTTGTTTAACACCCATCCGTTAACGCCTTGTTATCATTCTTACGATAGGAAAGAACATGCTCAGTGTGAATTAGACTTATTGTAGTGTTATGATTCTTGCGCAGAAGAGAAAGCGTTAGATAATATGCTATTTTTTACAGACAATTTTTTCTTTTATATTCAAATTTTTAATATATTAAAAAAAAGGAATAAGATAGCAATGAGGTATTCAAATAATGTAATACGTTAAGATGAAATTATTAATTAAATACTTATTTGCAACCTATAATTAATTATGTTAAACTAATGCGTAAGCTAAAATTTTATTGTTTCTAAGATCTTATTAACTTATATTGTTTCAATTTTCTTTTCAATTTCAGGTCGTACTCCTGGTCTTGGGATCCTTCTCGATATGTTGGATGCCGTTTGTGGTGGTCGCGTGCGCACAAACCCTACCAGTCATATCTTTGCACAACCCCGTGGCATACCGGCTGACGTCATCGCTAGCCATGTCTAACTCCGGCATCAACCCACTGATCTACGCGTGGAAGAACGCAGGCTTCAGAGCTGCCTTCGCGAAACTCCTGCGCTGCAAACGACCCGACACTTCAGAGTACAGAGGCTCACCAGCCCCAGAAAGGAAGCGAGGCTCAGTCGCTCTTCGAGAAGGTTCAATTACGCGGTCAAGTGCCCCCAGTGCGTTGTCTAGTCTCGGCGGGGGCCGTCCAGCCAGGCTTCTGTACGTGGATAAAGAACAGGACACGGCAAGGTGCCGGATTATCGAGAATGCAGGGTATATAGACGGCGAGGGTGGCGACGCAAACCCGTCGTACGCCCCAGACGGACCGACCCCAGTGCACCGACCCACCGCCAACGCCAACCGACCCGATTTAGTGTAGTGTATTCAATCAAGTGAACGTTCATAGACGTTTTTTGAGGGAAACGTGAAACGCTTCTAGGATTTAAAGTTGTTAGTGTAGGTACCCCCTTCGCATCTAGGTACCTTCTACGCTCAAGTTTTTAAAAGCTTTATTGTTGAATTTTTATTGAGATATTCTAATGAGTTTCCTGCCATAAATAAAGAAATTTTAATATAAATAAAGTTTTCTGTCAACTAAATTTGAGATGTTTAAATGATATAAATTGTAATTAAAATGTTCGATGTAATATGGAAATAAAATTATCTATAATATATTAAATAATCTTTTTGATTTTCATTTTGTAAGTATGTAGAGAAACTAGTTTTGAGACAAGTTACGCCATCTCTGAGCACGTGCGAGAACTATCACAAGACGCAACACGTTCCTCAGCGCTGCTAGTCTGGTAAAAGGGTTCGGTTTGGTGCCAAGTCTAAATTATTGTAGCGGCATGAAAAACACAGATGGCGTTATTATCATAATAGAACCAAATGAAACAAAGCAACAGGCACGACAAACAAAACGTGAAATAAATAACATGGGTAAGGTTAAGCTACAAAACAAAATAGATATAACTGAATTGACTGATATTCTCAAACAAGCAACTTATAAAATAGCGATTAAATTAACGACCTAGCTTGATTAACATAATTCATACTGTATATAAATAAAGTATGTCAAATTAAAACCAGACAAGATTATTATCAAAATATGATGCGAAGGAATCAGTTCACGCAGTGGTTGAGCTATGACAAAGGCCATTGGCAGCACAACTCTGACAGGGTTTATGAGATCGGTCGGTCGTGCGTGGACCTCTTCAACAATATGAATTATTATGCTCTATGATGTGATGACGATGCAATAACTTGCTGGATCATTTGTTTATAGTAGATTTTATGACAAGGGCCCAAGGTTATATTTTTACGGCGAGGGCGCTATTTTGAATACAGAGCGGAGCGAATTATAAGAAAATAATCATGTTCCAAATTCAAAACACTTTGCCGCCCGTGGGCTTCTAAGACCTACTTTGGGTGCACTTATGTGCGAACCAATCGTCACTTTTCGAATAGATGGGATGAAAAATTAATTTAAGTACCGTAAACATAAAAGAACGTCATCCATAAGTCGTAATTTTTAAATTAAAAAACGAACATGATGCTAGAATAAAGAAACAGAAAAAAAACAGGTCGAATTATAGAAAAAAAAAACACTCACCTCAACTCCCGTCACACCGAGCGCCGTCACCAAGTTGGGCGTCATCCGGAACGGCACTTTCTCAGGAACCCGCAGAGTTTTCCCCTTCTCGAAACACACGTTGTAATCTATATGTACCACTTCACCAGACGTCAAGTCCACTAACACATTGTCCAAATGTCTATCACCGAGTCCAATAATGTAACCGATCGTGCTCATCACAGCAACGGAGTAGCTGTAACGGCGAGTCGTCTGCCACCACTGTTCTGGCGTCACACTGCCGCACCACAGTTCCCGACAAAGCAAATCCTTAGGCGTCTCCGTCGCTAGCTCTTGCATCACTTGTTTCAAGATAGACACGGGCCACTCCTTTCGATTTTCAGTCGATATTCCCGCTTCTTTCAGCAACGGATTTAGTTTTTTGTAGAAGAGTTCCGAAGGACGCAGCACATTGACAGTCTTGTTAGTTTTAGCAGACAGGATTGCAGCTTCTCGATTTTGCCATCGTTTGTATAAAGCAAACAAGGCAGTCACATTGTCCACCCAGCTGATGAGACCAGAACGAGGGCCCAATGGAATAACAGAATAGTGACGAGCTCGATACGTCTGATTATCATTATTTTCTGAGTCTCGCGCCATCATTGTATTCGTGATTGACAGCAACTGCATAATTCTTTCGTCAAGGTGAAGATCTTCGAGGCCCTTGAATAGATAAGTGTAAGCTTTGCCATCAGATCCGTAGAACACCAGCTTCTTAGGTCTAGTCTTGGTTGGTAATATAGCAACATTGTTCTCAACACACTTGATAGTCACTCTTGTTGCTCTCTGATGGGTATGTACTCCAGGCATTGTGATGACAGTGTTTTTCATCTCCGCCAATATCGGGCTTATGTCGGACATTTTTAATATGTAGGAAGTTCTTTTATTCACTTTTTGTTGCAATTTGATTTGCAACTGCTTTAGTGGTGCCCATGACTCTGAAGGCTTTTCTGGATTGGCAGGGTTCTTCAGTTTGTCGATAACTTCAATTATTAGATTCTGGAATTTACTCTGGAATGCCACTTCATGTGGTGTCTCAGGTTTAGCTGAAGTCACTTGATGTAACTGTTCTAACAAGTAGACTATTGGCTCAAATATAATACGATGTTTCTCTTTTATCAGATCTTCTTTATCTTCAGCTGACAAATTCTCATTATCTTTCACTTTAGCTACTTCAACTTCCAATTGATTTAGACGCTTACTGAAATCAGAATGGTGTTGTAGCATTGTACCAAGGCAGAGTTCATCCCATAGTAGATTGATTCTTTGTAGTTCTTTGACTAACAATTTTACTTGAAGAATCGTTTTTGGAGCTTGCTTCGCTAATGTCTCCACCATGTCCAAAAAGCACGAGTTTAATTCGTTATTGGTGACTTTTTCACTCGATGCATCATCTAATTCGAAGTTGTCATCTCCACTTGCAGCGTCATTTGATAAATACGATTTCACGACTCCAAGCTCTGACAAATCTGTTTGCTCACTTTCTACAGCTCCCACTACAGCCGGGAAAGTGATGAGATGTGGAGTATCTTCTGCAAGGCGACACAATAAGTCAGAAACACATTTTCTTACGTAGGTCTCGGGATGATTCAGCCTCGAAAACAATTGTGGAATGATCACTTTCCAAGGTTGAGTAGGTGTGTTTGCTAAACCCGATTCGAGGACGGTTTGTAACTCCATAGCATGTTTTACAATCAGTCTAAGCAGACGCAAAGTAGCATTGACTACAGCATTTTCTCCACTGTGATTAATGTAATCTGACGCACAAATGAGCTGCAGAAATTTGAAGTAAGCATCTGCTGATAATTCAAAGTATGAGAATACTCTCTTCTGCGCTTGACGCCAAATATCGACTAGCAAAGCTAGGTGTTCTGGGAAGGCGTTGCTTAGAGATGGCACTGTACGCAGTTGACTCTCAATCATTTCAGATGTATTGATCTCATTCCAATCAATGTCTTCATCATCGCAAGTGGCTTTTGTTTTGGATAATATTTCACAAACAGCTTCGAAATCTTGTGGTGAGCATCCGATCATTACACTTTCAATCTGAAGTTTATCATTGTCAGTCAGTTGTTCACGGGTTTTAGAACTGAACTCGACCATTTTACGGCCCCATCTGAAACACCACGCAGCGAAGTTGGCCCACGCTTTTGCCAACCCAGGACACTGATTAACACCAAATTGCAATAGCTTTCCAACTGCAGAGTCAGTAATAGGTATAACGTTTTCAGATATGTTGTTATCAACCAATCCAATTTCTGGTAATGCCGATATCAATTTTGTTAGTGGCGTATCAACTTCTAAGATATTTTCGTTCTCATTCTGCATTTGCACCCATTTTGATAGCGTCAATAACAATCTTGTACCTTTTTCACGAAGTTCATAACTTTGCTCTCCCATTGCCAACCTCTGAGAAAAGCTCAATGAAATGTTTGCACACAGGTTGATAGCACGAGTTCTCGTATCCTCTTTGGCGTAAGTCAACTTGCATAGTTCTGTCATCGCAGTTGCGTTGTTTAACGTCCAGATATCTAAGTCATAGGTATTAGTAGACATGAGAAGAACATCGCTCAGTTCGTCTAAATTACTCATGTTTCCTAAGCTAAGCTGGAACGCTGAATTATGTTTGAAATGCTTCAAAAGCTCTCTCTTTGCCACTGATAAGTTAGCGTTCTTCCTCGCACTTTTGATCACATCCAGCCGTATACATTCTCCGTAAAAGAGGTTTTCCTCTGACATGTTTAGTTTGGTAAAGTACTGGTGCCACCACATAACTCTACAAAGATTGACAAAATCTGTTCCAAACTTGTTATCTTTTATTGCTGATGGTTTGAAAGGGTTTGACACTAATTTACCACTTTTAATAACACTTCTCAATCCGTGGTTTGCCAATTGCAGTACAGCTATTTCTTTCATGAAATGTACAGCGCTTGTTCTGGACAGTTCTTCAGTACAAGAATTTAATAATGTCTCGCAATCTTTCATCAAACCATCGTACTTTTCAACGAAGTCCGTGTAGTACATATTGACAGCTGTCCCCACTAACGTCGTCTCAATTTTAGTGATCATATTTTGATATGAACAGGCATTTTTAGGTATTTCATTTGATTCAATGTCCAAAACATCCCAGTTGCATAGCTCATCAGTGATTTCTGAATTATCTTCAAACATCCTCAATGCAATGAAAGAGTCCCACTGACTGTTCTGTTTATTGTTTTGGTGTTCATTTTCTTTCCATTCTTGCATATCGTCCCAACTCTGAATGTGTTTATAACTCTCCAGTATCTGCTCATCAATGAATTTTGTGCTACGTAATTCTGTGTGAGGCTTATCACCCGATTCTTTCTTTTCTTCTTGTGATTTATTCATCTTTCTGTAAAATTCAATAGCAAGTTCATGTCGTGAGTTTGCTTGCTCTGCAGCACCTTTGAGCCAAAGGAATTTCTTGTCAAACGTTTGTTTTATCCACACGTAAAGACCCCGTAAAACTTCTGGTTCGTGTATCTTTATCAAGGCGCGAGCAACACTCATTGTTATAGCTTCAATATCAATGTTGGTATTAGATGATGCTGCTGTTTGCAATATAAGCGAAGCATGATAAATCGCAGCGCCGAAGTGTCCAGAGTATAAGCTTACAGCAAGTTCTGCGGGGCGCACTCTCGTCAACCAATCTCTGCAAGTCGTCCAATTGGTGTGGAAGAATGTTTTTACAGGCTTACTGACCGCCGGTAGGACGGTAGCTGTTCCCTCTGCAGCGTTGTAGATGTATTTCTCCAAAAACATCATAAATTCTGTGATCCAGCGAGCTCTCATTTGCTCATTTACCACAACCTGCAGTAGCTTTTTATTTTCAGTTGCTACGTATTTTGTTTCTGTAGATGAAGTTTCTCTCGCGATCGCTTTTATTGCTCCTTCAATTTTCATAAACGTCTCTTGTGGCTTTCCTAAGATCGTTCTTAGCTTCAAAGAAATACAAGCGTGTGCCAGTTCTGAAAGAGCCCAACCAATATATACTGAGGAAAAGTTTGTGGCACACTGTCGAAAGAATAGTAAGTTGTTTTCATCGCTATCTTGCGATTGCAAAGGCCAGGTGGTAAGAAATGCATCAATTAAAAATGTCTTTTCGTCACATGTCAGTTGAAGCAGGCAGTCAATAATGAGCTTGAAATGTTGATTAGACAATGTTGAAAATGACCCCTTCATTAGATATTCTTTGAATGAATTAACTTTCGTGTCACTGTTAAGTAGGCTGAGGCTCATTTTCCTACTCGCGAACACTTTAAGAACTTGCTTGTCTAGTTCTAATTGCACAATATCCCAGGGCAGTTCAAATAACAACTTCTTGCAGATAGTAGATAATGTCTTGTTGTGATTGTCGATGTGCAGTATGCAAATAATGGCTATGTTCTTCAATACCATCACATTCCAGGTCAAACTTTTGTTCCTCAGCAGATGTTGGCAGTTTTTCATCACAAGTACAACTATGTCATCCTCGAAGTTGTTTGCTAGTGAAAGCATATTCGTTACTAATACAAGGAATGCTTTAGACATGCTCACAATAGGTAAATATTTGTCCAGCTGGCAGAATATATCTGCTATCCAATTTAGTGTCAGTAGTAAGGTTTCTTTTGCTATGTCTTCAACAAGAATAATGCTCAAAGTATTCAATATTACAGCAAGATGGCCAGAAGTGGGACTGGAACCAGATTCTTCTCCCAAACTGAGTTTAGATAAGCCAAATATGTCACTGGCTCTATGTGGAGTATTGGTCACTAAATCACTTGATGCAATGAAGTGGTTATTTTTCTTGCAGTGTGAGTAAAGCAAGTACAATATTGCATACTGTAAAGCCGGTTTTTCTTTAGTCAAGGTTTCATTATGAGGACGCATTTTGATGGCCAATAGCTCTAAAATACTCGGTTTTAAAGCCCACATTCCAATGATAGAATTACTTGCGTTAGCGAGTTCTGACAAACATTGAAGGTAGAAAATCACATTTTTATCTGCATTGTCTTTTTTTACAGTTTCAAAATGTTCTGGTTTTATTATTCGAATGTCAGGAATAATAGTTGAATAAGAGTTCTGTATATCAGTTAATACATATCTGTAGGCTTGCTGCAACAAAGGAATGTTCTTCAAATTTAACAAGTTACTGTACACTAACATCACTCCCTGTTGTATATGAATGCTATCAGAATACTGCAAGGGCCGCAGTAGTGACTCAGAACCGATAGTCTGAGTGATAAACTCTATTGGTAAGTTTGCGGCAATTTCTTTAATCATATTTGATATCAAATTAATCACACTCAAGCAGACATTTTGATCAATATCCAGGTAACATCTCATTTCCATTGAAATTAGAGAAAATAGAGCAGGAGAGCTTGATGTTGATTTTCCTTGCAAATATTTTAGTAGTAGCATAACACACTCGTTACCAGCTAGAATCAAGTCAGAATCGGCATTATCATTTAAAGTTTTTGTCAATACTTGAAGGACTTTTGTCATGGCCTCTGTCAGGAATGACCAAGTCACATTTTGGGTAGTTGAAGGACTTAAAAGCGCACCCAAGCTCTTGACAACAGTGTTGAAGACATTTAGAAATGATGTTATCTTTTGTTTGCACTCCTCCACTGAGTTTCCTGTGCTTTCCTCAGTTCTGGTAGGATCCATGTCAATTGAGTAAGCCACCATGTCTTCCAGAAATTGGTTCAACAAGTTGACTGAGAAGCCAATGTTAGCTTGCCAATGACGACTCAGCTTAAACAATGACTGTAGAGCAAACTCTTTAATCTTCTTTGGTTGAGCAGTGTCTACATGCCAGCCAACTAAAATGTCAACAGTATCCACAAAGTGGTTGGCGAATTGGTCTGGGTAGGAATTTGATAAAATAATCATTGCATTGATTGCAGCTATAAAAACATCAGTGGAATCTGTACCTTCAATAATGACTTGAAGCCTGTCTAGAGTCATCTCTGAGAAGTCTCCCAAATTAGGTGTTTGGTAATCAAGTTGGAATGTCTCTGTGAAAGAGAGAATCAACAAATGCTTTATAGAAGTATTATGAACAGAATATGTTGAAGCAATCCAGTCCAGGTGTTTTTTAAAGTCAGGGCCCATTACATAGCCAATCCTGCCGAGTACAGCAGCTGCACTTTCCTTAGTCTCCGGGCCCGGGGCGTCGTACAACACATCCAGAAGAGACTCAACTAAAATGTCATATGATCTGCGAATGTATCGAGCATTTTCTGGCATCATGACTGCATCTTGAAGTTTGCTGCAGATGACCAGGGACTTCTCAACGTCGACTTCAGCGCACAGGCGGCGCAGGAGTTTTGAAATGCGCGGGTCTTCAGGCAGGTTCACAACAAGCTCTGAGCGTTCGTAGTATTTGTTGGTGCTTCCTTGAGGCCAGGCATCGTTGCTGGGGCCTAGGGGTTCGTGGTACTTGTACGGGTTGTCGGAGAGGTCGCGGTCGCCGCGGGAGAAGGCGCCACGACCGCGCGAACCCCGGCCGCCCCGTGAATGCCGGAACTCTGTGACACGACCGCGGCCGCGGAATCGGCCGTCCCGTGGCCCACCGAACGACGAGGACGCATCGTACGACCCAACATAACCTCTGACCTTATCATCAGCCGTGTTTTCATGCGAGATCTCATCACGTTCGAGAGCATCCACTGGCTCCGAACCTTTCGTGTTTTTCACTTTATTATTTGCTGTTGTAGACAGCATCACTCAAACTTTTGTTCAGTACATAGATAGAGTCACACATGGTCGTAAAATTACGACAAAATACGAGAAAAACAGACGTTGATGAAACGGAACTGTGACAGACACAGGAGAACGTTTTGACAGGCAAATGATAAATACCATAGACAAAAATTCCTACTGTTCACTTGTCAGTTCAAGACCCCATAGAGAAGCAATTCTGAACGAAAATACATTATTTTTCTACTAATTATTTTTAAATAAATACGAAAACTCTTTCTAAAAGCCCAAAATAGAGTTCTTTTAATAAATCAGCCATTTCTACAAATAACACACGAGTTCACATGACATCACGACACCATCCATATACAAAAATTTACTACTATAATACGAACGTGTTTTTCTAATATTGAATTTATGAACGAAAACTATTGTTCTGTCAAATTAAAACTAACCTCAAAATAGTCAACAATAACATGTTCCTTTTCTGCGGAATTAATTATTGTTTCTTGTGAATATAGTGATGAAATTACCTACCACTGGAACCATGAATTCAGCTAAACGAGTTCACGACTTTAAAGGTATTTGCAATATTCAAAAACTCCTTTCTTACATGTCTATGTTATTTTAAGCATGTTTACACAATTTATCGCCATTTCAACATATAAAACCCTTTTTGTCTTTGCAGCTCTAGAACTAAAGCTCACTGAAGATGCCGAGTCACCGCATACAATATATTTCAAGGAACATTCGGTCAGAGGTCACACGCCAGACAAGCCCGAAGGACGAACACTTTTAGTGCTAAATCTCCCACCTTACGCCGATGAAACAGGCATAGCAAATGCTTTTAAAAAAGCTGGTATTATAAAATCAGTAAAATTCTCGTTAAAACCCAGTGCCAATGAAGAAAAACCTGTTCAAAAGTTTATGCAAGATGCGCTCAAGCCAACATTCAAAGTTGCTTATCTAGTATTCGAAAAAGTTGCACATCTTGACAAAGCTTTAAAACTAACCAAACTGCAGCCTATGAACACTGAAGGGTACCAAGTGAAAGTTGGTTTAAAGAAATGGATTGAACAATATAATGACTCTGTACTGCCTTCAAAAGTATTGAAAGAAAAGGTGGAAACATTTATTAAACAATATGACCAAGAAGTAAAGAAAGCAGAGAAGAAAGAAAAGCAGCTTGAACAAGAGGATGATGAAGGTTGGGTTACAGTCACTAAACACGGCAAGGTCCAAAGTATAGCCCGCACAGAGAAAGTTGAAAACAAAATCCTAGCAAAAGAAGAAAAAGCAAATAAACGGAAAGAACTCAAAAACTTCTATACTTTCCAAATCAGAGAATCTAAGATGAAACACATAGTAGCTCTTAGACAGAAATTTGAAGAGGATAAAAAGAAGATTCAGCAGATAAAACAGAGCCGTAGATTTAAGCCATTTTGAAATAAACTTCTAATTTATACTTATCACAGTATTCTTTATTTAATAATCTTATAACCTAATATTTACAAAACAAGAATTATCAAGATTTTTCTATTTACAAGATCATGGCAATAAATTAATAGGCAAAAAAAGAGCACGGCTACCATACTTAACGCAAGGCACTGATGTACCCCAGGTATCCTCTTTGTGGGTAAAAAATTCTGAAATTTTAATTAATACCTATTGATACATCATCTTTACACTGAAATATTTTGAATGGGAACTAATCTAGAACAGTCTAAAAGTTCTTCAAAGTCCACAGAAATTACTTGTCACATAGTTTGTTGATGTTTTCTGATGATGATCCACAGTAATCTGTTCTTCGGCAAAGCTTCGAGCGCTGTGATGAGGTTGTTGACATGACCATATATGCAACTGTTGGCCAGGGCCACCTGGATTGCTTGTCCAAATCTGTCTAGGCAGTCCTGGAAAAGAAAATTCAAATTAGTAATGGCAAGGCACATACAATATCTAACCCATTTTTTATAATAGTAATAATAAATCCTTACTAATATTATAAACGGGAAAGATTGTATGTATGGATGTTTGTTACTCTTTCACACAAAAACTACTGAACGGATTGGGCTGAAGTTTAGAATAGAGATAGTTTGTACCCTAGATTAACACATAGGATACTTTTTACGGCAAAAAGTCTTATTCCTACGGGAAAATCTTACACAAGGCGAGCGAAGCCGCGGGCGAACCGCTAGTAATAAATAAATTTACTATCAGATTTATCATCATAAGCATCATGAAAAGTATACCAATCACTTTCAGTAAGACTTAATTGTATGGAATAAACAAAATAAGTACAGATAATAATCTTTTACAAGTAGTGTTTGTTTATATTGAGACATAATATTAGAATACTAGCTAAGAAATAAAAACTCTCATCACAGACAAAAAATGTTTGACCTGCATCTTTTTTCTCTTCATTTGTTTGTTTCATGGAGTTATTTCAAGACATTAGATACATTATTTATTTTTACTATCAACTGACTTTGAATCCTTGTTTCCACTGTCCTTTGACGCTTTTTTTAACTGACTTTCTTTCGTCCTTCTACCACAAGCGGGACAAATCTTGCCATCTTTTAAATCTTCGCCGGCGATTTCATAGCCACCGCAGATCTTACAAAAAGTGCTCTTCTTTACAAATCCCATTGAGCAGCTGCAAGTGCAGTCGCATGGGTCAGGTCCATGGATATTTTTTACGCTTCCACTATTTTCTTGCTTAGTATTACAGCAGTCTTTGACGGCGCGACTGTCGAAGGATATAAGAATAGGTTCGTAGGCATCTGTGAGAGGCGCGGCTGTCGTTCTAAAGTCGCAATCCGGCCTCGTACATTGCTTGAGACATAATATTGGCGGGATTTGGTTATTAGTCTTAGATGCAGCTGAAGTGATCGACTCTTTCGCGCTGTCTTTGGATTTAATTGATGGACTTTTCTTAGGTTTTTTTTGGCTACTACTACCTTTTGAATCAGCCGTTTTTTCAGATGTTTTGTTTAGCTGTGATGAGGGCTTGTCTTGGCCTTTCTTTTCCATGTTATCAACAGTAGGATAATCACATTCTTAGAACATTCAGAGCATTTAATGTGGGTGATAAATTAATTCTATAAATTTCTATTCATATTGCAAGTTGCAACTTTGTGTTGTATGAGTTTGTTCCACTTTTACGAGATACCGCGGGAAATTATTTTATTCCCATGGTACAGTCATGTCGGCGTTGGAAGCCGCCGAAATTTATTCATGTTTAGGTACTTGCTTTTTAATTTGTTGCATAAATAATTCAATTATATTATTTTTCAATTCAATAATAGCATAATTTGGACTATGTTGTCAAATGGCTGACTGACATTATTATTTTTTAATACAAAACTTGACACTGGCACAAAGTTAATCTAGTGCCATAACAAAAAAAAATGGATTACATACAAAAGATTTTTAACCGAGAAGTAATTTTAACTTTGTACAAAGTAACTAGAATAGTGTGCTAAGCAAGTGCCAGTAAATAGTCTTTATCTGCACCGTGAATTTTGTGTATGGATGTTGTTTAGTATATTCATGACGATAATAAATAAATAGGTTCCTTTCACGTGACTGGATGAGGCCCACAATTTTTGTGTTTCATACAAAGTGACATGTTGTGTTTACAAACCTGTAGTTTGTCGTCTTTAGCGGGGTCGACGCGCGCCTGCACGAGGCGGCTCTTGTGCGCGTGAAGAGCCGGCAGCAGAGCTTGCAGCGTGCTCGCGCTCACCGCCGTCGGGGGGCCGCCAGAGCGACGACCCGCCCTGCAAACAAGTGTACAATAACGTTACAAGTACACTAGACAAAATATGAGGGCGCTGTGCGGAGTTAATTGGCAACACTGATGATTTTTCAGCCTATTATTGCAATTGCAACTTCCTGTTTTTGGCTACCGATCACTGCCAGTTTATCTGGTGTGGCTTTTGGTAAAGAATTTTGTTCCATCATTTTTTAATTTCTACTATTTTGTATCGCACTGTACAACGTTTGATTAAAATAACAATTCACCTGTGCAAACTTCACTCTAGTCTCGTATTGTATAGCCACAGATCATTGATTTACAACAGGCCAGATAAAAAAGCACAGGGTTTACCATACAAGATTCGAGCGAGCCACGGGAATTGTTATTATAATTACATTGTAAATCTGATTTTGAAAGTTCAACAGGATTCGACATATTGTGATGATTAGGATTCATCATCATCATTTCAGCCGGAAGACGTCCACTGTTGAACATATCCTGCGCTACTTGCATCCACCGGCGCCCAGCAACCTTCACCGAGTCACCTGTCCACCTTGTGGGAGGCCGTCCAACACTACGCCTTCCGGCCCGTGTAAGCCAGGAGAGAACCTTTCTTCCCCATCAGTTATCGGTTCGTCGAGCTATATGGTCTGCCCATTGCCACTTCAACTTACTTATCCTGAAATCTATGTCGATGACATTGGTCTTTCTACAAATCTCCTCATTTCTGATTCGATCATGTAGTCTCTCTCCATCGCACGCTGAGCGACCTAGAGCTTGTTCATGAGACCAATAGACTATAGAGCTGACTGATTAGGATTCAACATTCTGGAAATCAACATAATTATTGGAAATCCAACTTTCATGGAATTCATCTTAATGGTCCAGTAGGTTGTCTGCTCATACAAGGTGTTAATAATCATGAAAAAATAAACTTCTTTAGTTGTAGAAATTGTGGAAAAAGTTTTTGTTTTAGAGACTCGAGCCTACCCTGAATTAAGGCGTTAAGACCTATTGTCGACAACGCTGGCCTAGTATGAATTGGTTGAATTCACACAAAATTTGAAATTCTTTGCAAATGTGTGCCATGTTGGATAAACATATAATATGAATTCGAAACTCGAAACCACATTTGTACCTGGTGAGGTTCGAACCCGCGTCTCCCAGATGGAAGACAGCAGTCTTAGCCACTGCACCACCAACAAGGGTATTGTACCTTAATGCATGCAGAACTCCAAGTTGAAGCTTGATATAGAGCTCTGCCTCGGTGAGAGTTTTGGACGGTAGAGCTGACTTGACGGGCTCGTTCACTCCTTCGATCTTGATCTTCTTCATTGGCACCACCACTTCTACCATTTCTGTGTCTGTGGGGTGGTAAAATTATTAATTTAAAAATCTGAATTGTCTCATGAAAATAGTTGTTACAGTAACCTTACTCCTACTACCACTATGCCGCTGCTATACGCCCGTGCGCTTGAAGTAGGGTTGTAATGTAACATCAACGGCCCGTTACAGTCCACGCTTGGCAGGCGGGTTGGAGATCGCAGATTAAAAGGTTACTGTATCAGAGAGCGCTGCTGCCCGTTCCCTGTTCAATGTGTAGTCCCTAAGTCGCCTCTTACGACACCCACGGGAAGAGTAGGGGTTGGTGACTAATGTATTCTACTCTGCCGTCACCACACGGCTAATGTAACATGTTCCATCCATATCAAAATGGTATTGAAATGTTTTTTCCTGAAATAAATTCCCGTGGAATGTAATTTAAATATGAATGAATCAGTTCGTAAAGTCCCGCCTCTTACACCCTGTAGTATAGAGATGGGTTCATTTCATACCATCCACACCCTGTACAATATGCAAGGGTTCCTACTGGCCACACCCCTTGCAAAGAAAGGTTCTACCACCCACACTCTGTATAGAGGAGGGTTTATAACGTCCTGGTCCATACCCTTTTTAGATAAGGGTTGTTATAAACCCACACAACAGTACAAAAGTGTTTAGAGAAGGTTTTATACCGACCACAACCTGTATGCATAGAGAAGTGTTTGTACCGTCCACACCCTAAATAGAGAAGAGTTCATACCGTCCACACTCTGTATAGAGAAGAGTTCGTACCGGCCACACCCTGTATAAAGAAGGGTTAATACCGTCCACACCTCATATAACAATGCCAAAGGAAAAAAAAAAGGGTTCGTGCCATCGTCGATGCAGAGCGGGGCTAGCACGCACCAGCGGATGAGGCCGGCGAGCGGGGTGACGGCCGCCATTGGGATAGCGCCGGGCGGCAGCGGGGGCGGGTTGAGCTGCGCGGACATGCAGAGCGAAGGGTTTGAGTATACCTGAAAGAATAACATGTCGTTTAATAGACATCCTCGCTTTTTTGAGGAGAATATAAGCTATGAAAAAGAATCTTTACCAAACTATTACAATGTTCTATAGACAATCATTAATTACTTTGATTGACTTGACTTAGTAGATTTATATAACTTGCTTTGTTTACAAATCTGTCCATCATTTGACAGTTAACAATGACAGTATGAATGCAATCAGAGATTTCTTCCAGGAACGCCATATTCTTCAAAAATTGAATTGAATTGACTCTGCTTTTAGGTTAGTGCTTGATACAAGGTGTTTTTGTGTCTGGCGATAATTTACCGATTTTGTGGAGTGAATTTCTCTGTCTGATTCAGTCTAAGTTATTATTTGTGTTGTGTTTTGTGTCTGTTATTATTATATCGTAAGTATTTATTGTGTTTGTCTTTATTTTTAAGTATTTATAATGGACGGTGATCCCCCCGATCCTGGGGGAGGTCTTTCCCTACCGTTCGCGTCATTTTCTTCCCTTGATCTTCCCAATGGAAAGGTTGATATTCCTGTTAGTATGGATGTTGACCAAGAATCTAGAAAACGTCAATCTTCCTCATCCGGTCTTCCTGCCAAACCTCAAAAAAAGGTGAATCCTTCGCAAGTGTCGAGCTCCATGCAATCCACTTACGTTCACCCTGATTTCACGGATGATAAAAAAACTTATGGCCCTGCTGATTCAGCTCCTTTTACAGTTCATGTGAGCAAAAAAGTCTCTATCCCATTCGCAGGAACTGTCTTGCGCCTTGCGCCCCATCAAGTTTGGAATTTTTTTGCATTTTAATAAAATCCAAAATGTAACCCGAGATGGAGTTAAGAGGATTGGCAGAAACCGTGTTTCTGTCGAATTCTATTCTGCAGATGATGCTAACTCTTTTCTGTGTCACCCCGCTTTAGCAGCTGATAATTATGAAGCCATTATCCCTTCATATACTGTCACTAGGATGGGCATTGTCCGTCATGTCCCCGTTGAGTGGACTCTTGAAGAGCTAGTTTCGTCAATTTCAGTCTCGGAAGGATTTGGTCAGGTTATTAAGGCTCGCCGATTAAATAGGAAAACCTCTGTTAATAAACTCTACTGTTTGGGTTCCATCCCAAACTGTAGTTTTAACTTTTCTGGGCCAACGCCTTCCTGAACGTGTGTATTGTTTTTTTACATCTCTCCCTGTGGTTCCATATATTCTCCCATCCATACAATGCAATAAATGCTGCAAATTTGGTCATGTAATGTCCCAGTGCCGTTCTGCTGCTTGCTGCTTTGTTTGTGCTCAGCCTCATTTAGGCATGGAATGTACTAGCCAGTCTCCGATTCCTACTTGTGTTTCTTGCTCAGGCCCTCATGTGGCCACTGACCCTTCCTGTCCTGAACATGCTCGACAGAAAACTATTAAATTAGTCATGTCCCAGGAAAATATATCATACACTGAAGCCTTAGCCAGATTTCCTCGTGTAAAACGCCCTTTTGCTGATACCGTCCGCTCCTCCCCATCTGTTTTCTTATCTCAGGATCAAGTCATAGCCTCTCCTATTCATCGGCCTACCTACTCCTCATCTTACAGAAAAACAGTAACCACTCCCAGACGTGCTCCGGCTCCAGCTTCTGGACCAGGGTACGACAGACGTGCTCATCAAGATATTGTTTCTTCTCCCTCTCGTGCTCTTCCTAATGAAAGCGCTCTCTCGTCTATTTCTCCCTGCCCTAATGACCATCTCCTAGATCTTCTAGTCTCCACGTTAATCTCTTTGGTTTCTCGTTTTGATGACCTCGATTTACCGAACAACATCAATGCTAAACTTACTAAGCTGTTCAACAAACTTTATCATGGCCAAATTCCTTCAATGGAATTGTCATAGTATCCGACATAAGAAAAATGAGCTTATTTTCCTTATAAATAAATTTAGCCCCGCTGTCCTGTCTGTCCAGGAGACATGGCTGGTGCCAGGGTCGCATTTTAGGGTCTCTGGTTTCTCATGTCTCCGGGACGATAGGGCAGATGGATATGCTGGATCTGCCATTCTGGTGTCCAGATCAACCACTTTTTCACAGCTTTCTATCCCGGCTCATAGTGACGCGATTAATGCTGTTGCTATTAGAGCTCTTAATTATACTTTCCTTTCTGTATATATTCCAGACCCTATGGATGGGTCCATTCTCTCTGAATTCAAAATCATTGTTGCTTCCCTTCCCTCTCCTATTATTATTTTAGGCGATTTTAATATTCACCACACTTCTTGGGGTTCTTACTTTTGTGACTCTAATTCCTTACTTTTCTTAGATTTATGTGATGAGTTGGATCTCTGCATCATTAATGATGGCTCTCCCACTCGAAGAGTGTCTCCTACTCAAAATAGGAAGAGTGCTGTTGACTTGACTTTAGTCTCTCCTTCAATTGCGTCCCTTTTCTCTTGGAATGTGCTGGCTAATTCTCATGGCAGTGATCACTTTCCCATCATTATTTTCTCTCCTGATTCTGTTCTAATTTCAACTCCTCCTCGTCCTCTTCTAAAATATAATCTCTCCAAAGCTGATTGGCCTGAATATAGATCAGTTTTAGATCAGGAGTTATCCAACTTTCCTGATATCAATGCTGACAATGTTGTTTCCCTTTATGATATTTTTAAAAATTCTCTTCTTTCGGCCGCTAATAAAGCTATCCCTTTAAAAAATTGTCATAGAAACAAAATTCCATCTGTTCCTTGGTTCCCACCAAGTGAGTGTTCCGAGGCCTGTAGGAGTAGGAAGGATGCAGAAGTCCTTTACTCATCTTCTATGACCATGGAGAACTTTATTGAGTACAAAAAAACCGCTGCAAGAACATCAAGAGTTTTGTCAGAAAAGAAAAAATCTGGTTGGCAAGGATTTTGTGAATCTCTCTCTCCCTCTACTCCCCCTTCCATGGTTTCGAAAAATATAAGAAGAATTCGTGGGGCCCTTTCTTATGTGAATATATCATCCAATGACCCTTCTGGTTGGATTGACCTTTTTTGTAATAAAATTGCTCCTCCTTCTGTCCCAACCCTGGATGAATTTTCTTTTTGTTCCTCTCTTCCTTCTGAATCAAATAATAGATTTGATGCTCCCTTTTCATGGGAAGAATTTCTAACTGTTCTTGACGGTCTCAGGGATTCTTCTCCTGAAGTTGATGGGATCCCTTATTCCTTTATACTTAAAAGCAGTATTTCTGCAAAAAAGAGTCTGTTGTCTATTCTTAACTTTATATTTCTTACTGGTATTCCTCCGGAGGAATGGAAGACCCAGATTATTTTGCCTATTCTTAAGCCGGGTAAGCCTGGTGATGATCGTCCCATTGCTTTGTCATGTACTATTGCAAAACTTTTGGAGCACTTGGTCAAGAAGAGACTTGAATGGTTTGTGGAAAGCAAGGGCATCCTGGCACCAAGTCAGTTTGGCTTCCGTAAGGGCTTCAGCACCATGGACAGTCTAAGTATTTTTTCCACTGATATTCAGGTTGCTCTCTCGAAGCGGGAGTCTCTTGTAGCAGTTTTTCTGGATGTGTCTGCCACCTACGACAATGTCTTACTTCCAGTGCTCAGGCAGAAGATGCTTAATCTGAGTATTCCTGTGAGGTTGGTTAATTTTGTTTCAGGTCTGTTCTCGTCCAGGCTAGTTTGTTAAATTTCAAAATTCTTTTTTAGACTTGTCTGGAGGGGTCTCCCTCAAGGGTCTGTATTAAGCCCTCTTCTTTACAGTATTTATACTTATGATTTGGAGCTCTCTGTAAATTCATTTTGTAATGTCTTGCAATATGCGGACGATATTGTACTTTATTACTCCTGTAATGATATTTCTGAATCTTCTTCCCGTCTTAATTCAGCCATTTCCTATCTTTCTGACTGGCTTTCTAATCATGGTCTGTCTATCTCTATTCAGAAAAGTAGCGTTGTCGTTTTTTCTCGCTCCACATCTATCCCTGATGTCTCTATTTCTGTCAATCATCAGGTTTTCCCGGTTGAGAAGGCGAAATTTTTGGGTGTAGTTTTTGATTCCAGGATGTCTGGGGTCCATCACATAAATTATGTTGTCAAAAAGTGTGAAAAGAGCATCAATGTCATTCGCTCTTTATCTGGGGTCTGGTGGGGTTCTCACCCGTACACCCAGAAACTTATGTACAATGCTCTTGTCAGAAGTCACTTGGACTATGGTTCGTTCCTGTTCGAGCCCTGTAACAAGGCCGCTCTGAACTCCTTGGACAAAGTCCAATCCAAATGTCTTCGCATTGTTGCTGGAGCTATGAAGTCGTCCCCTATAAATTCTCTTCAGGTGGAATGTTGCGATCCTCCTCTTTCCTTAAGACGACAATATCTTTCGGATAGGTTTTTTTTCATACTTATTCAATTATCTTATCATCCTTTTATGTCCAAACTACACCAATTAGCTGACTTCATATCTTCTGGGAGCTATTGGAAACACAAGGATCCTCCTTGTCTTTTTAATAGCTTTAGAAAATACATCAGTCTTCCTTGCCCTGTTTCCCAAAGTAAACTCTTGCCCCTTTTTGACACTTCTTTTGAGTCTATAATTTTTCAACCTACCTGGATATTGATTGGTATTGAGAAAGATTCACCTTCGGCTAATTCTCAACTTAATAAGTTCATCTCTAAGAACTGGAGTGACTGGCTAATTATGTATACAGATGCTTCTAAGCTTTCTGAGCGTGGGTGTGTCGGTGCCGCTGTTTGGATTCCTAAATATAGCATCATACTTAACTTTAAATGTCCATCCTTTTCCTCTTTTTTTACTGGAGAAGCTATTGCTATTCTTGAGGCTATAAGTTACATCATATCACATAAACTTAATAAAACTGTCATTCTATCTGATTCCAAAAGCTGTTTACAAGCTATTTTGTCAAATCAATTCCGATGTAAATCTAAATTCCCTTTTATTTTAATAATCAAGCAGCTCCTTTATTCCTGCTAATCATTCACAGCAGTATGCAGTCACTCTGGGATAACTGGTAATGAGACTGTGGATCTCTGTGCCAAAAACGCCACTGTTTCTGGTTGCCTCGATCATTTTAAAGTCTATCCTTCTGACCTTGTCCCGTTGGGTAAGCAGGGTTTGTTCTGTCAGTGGGATATTCATTGGAAAGCTCTTAGCTCTACTAAAGGCAGATATTATGCTGATATCCAAGGCTGCATTCCTCATGTTCCCTGGTTTTTCAAGTTTCGGAAAGCCAATAAACGCGTCACTTCAGTGGTTTGCAGACTGAGACTCGGTCACTCTTGTGCTCCTGTCCATCTATTTAAACTCCACATCAAGGACACCTCTATTTGTGAGTGTGGGCTGGATGAAGGATCCTTGGACATATATTTTTTAACTGTCCCAAATTATCTTCCTCCCTTTATAACCTCCTTCCTTCTGACATCCCTCGCCCTATTAATTTTAAAAGTCTTTTATCCCATGTTAATAGTCCTTGTGTTCATATTCTGTGTGATTATATTTACAAAAATAACATCAGATTGTAACATATTAAATTTTGTTTGTCCTTACTATTACTAACTATCAGTGGCGAAGGGTCCATACATGCCGATTCCCATCGGGTTACCTGTCAGAAAGCGCTCCAGCAGCCTAATGCTAGAACTAGTAATTTACTTTCATGAAAACACGCAAGCGTAAGATACATTGTTATTTTTAATACAAGTCGAGGCGGACGATGCTCTGTAAACACGGCAATGTATCGTGCACTCCCCCGATCGGCAATCGGTCGTTCGCGCGTGATTAGGTAATAATGGCCGCAATGGTAATATTGTGCTGCTAGTAATGGCCGCTGGGTAAGCTAAATATTGTCAGTTTTAAGTATTAATGCAAATACGATTCTGTTCTTGATTCACATCTAGAGCAGAGTTCGTCCTCCTAAAATTTAGTCTTTTCTGGGCTTTCAAGTGACATAGGTACAAACGATGAATTCCATTTTCAAAAACAAAACAAAAGTCATGTCATTCAGTTAGGTAGGTCGCGCCCTTCCGGCTTACCTTTGTCAAAATTTCACCCTTCGCCACTGCTAACTATACTAACCTTTTAACTAATATTGTGTTTGTCTTTTGTTCTAGGTGTTTCAGCAGACCGGTTGCAGCTAAAATTTCTTCATACATATATATATTTTTTTTTTTAATCTTGTTCTCTCACGAAGCCTATGTCCAAGCAGAGTCATCAATAAAACTTGACATTGGCGAAATCACCACGGAAATGCCATTCACCCAAGAATTTAGTTGAATTGAATTTCTTCCAGCAAACCTTCACATAAAGTGTAAAGGGGGATACTTTTTAGGTAAATATGTACAATGCAGATTACTTTATGAGTTATAATAAAAACAAAATTAAAATATAGCTTACCCAGGAAGTAACAACCTCCAGAAGATTTTTTGGTGGCATCTTCTTAACAACAATAATATCATTAATGTACAACTCTGTTACAGCAGTAATGAAGTTGGATACAAACTGTGGGGCGGTGATAGCTAATGTCTTGAGGGTGGTCTGATTTGACGTGTTCAAGAAGAAGTGATCTTTGATTATGTTTTCTACCAGCTGGAGGGACAGGGCTGAGGAACAACCCATCTGTTGTAACCAAACTCCAACTGACAGTAACACCTGTAAAGAGAAATCATTTAAAATGAGAGAATTTAAACCTATTTGAAATTAAATATAAAAGCTATGAATAATTTGTGTTGGCATTCATATTATAGATCTATTTATGATGAAATAGACCCTGCAAAACACTTTTAAATGCTTTGAAATGATAATAACACATAGGAAAATAAATAAAATGTTCGAGTCTGATTTGTCTCAATATGGGATAATTTTATATATACACCGTGTTCCCAGTGATATACATTAACTTTGGCACGCTATTCAGACCATTGAAATAGTAATTTCTCATTATGGACACAATTATGAATTTTTTGTCATTTTCATACAAACTAAATGCCTTCAAGTTAACTATCCATTATGCATAACTCTTTGTACGAGATGGCAACGTCGCAATTTGATTTACAAGTTTTGACACGCATAAACTTAATGACACTACCTCTAGATGTTAGTCCTCAACTCGATCCTCAAACTTGTCTTTGGCCTTTTTTTGTAATAAAAAAGAATGTTTATCAGTATTGTTGTCAAAGAATACTGACGCGCCGCACATTGCCTCTAGGGCCTCAATATTTTGTTTTTCAGCCAAGCGGCAACGTAGCTCGAATAAAGGTAATTTCATAATGTAATACTTTATTAAATTGAATAAAATAAAGACACAAAAATAACTTTAAATCGAAGCGTTCTTAAGAATAAGTTCCATTGTAAAATATGTTTAGTAGAAGCTATAGAAACGCTCTGCAAAGTTAAAGTATATGCCTGGGAACACGGTGTATATAGTTATTTATTAACAATTACAATCATTTACGAAATGCTTGAATTAGATATTTTTAGATATATAAAAATATATACTTACAGAAGTACTAGAAGCAGAAACAGCCATGCTAGCCAGAATACTTAAAACTTTCAGTCGCCTCTGGCTCTCCACACCTCCAAACAGGGACAAGAACACAGTATTCTTGGTAGTTTCATTTGTGCACGAAGAGAGGTAGTCACAGATGACGTCTATCAGCTGTAACTCCTGCAGAGGGTTTAGGCCTCCGCCCCGTCGACTACCACGCCGGTCCGACTCGCAAAATACGAATTCAGAAATTACATCCATAGCTATGTCTAACTGTTTGCTTGAAGGCGCAGTCCGACCTACCAGCACTTGTTCTGCAAGAATTTTGAGGCGTAAAGGGCGTTAATAAGAGCGGTAGAAAAATGACATCTGAGGAAAAAAGAAAAACAAACTCATCACTTACCTATTCGAACGAGAGCTTCCCTAGCGCTTTGAGGGAACTCTAGTGCTCTCAAAGCGTGTTTTATTTCAGTCATGGACATTTTAAATATTATATTTTATGAATAAAATTCAAAACAAAACCCATCCACAACACACACATCAAGGAGGCGTTCCAAAACTTCTAATATCGGCGGGGTAATGTAATGCGGAGCAACTGGAGCAAGTGTTTCACGTGCACTCATAGGATTCGCATCATTCGCAATAGTCAAAGTGAAATAGGCTAGTGCCGAGTGATTCGCGCACGTTTTGGAACGCATTCCAGCCGAATACACGGGCACATTCCGAATCAATATTTCAGCGCTGTCAGTGATCAGAAAAGCTAAAAAAACGTATGAGTTTTGACAGCTGACAGCGGCTGACAGTAATTCGGAACGCGATTACGGGTGCTTTAATCGATTTCAGCACGTCTCGGAACGCAGGGCACAATACTTTTTTTTTTTATAAATTAAGAGTAAATTCTTGACCTCCATCTAGAGATGGGCGGTGGGTTAAAACCCAAACCACCTGACCAGGTAAAAACCCGGTGATTTGGGTTTTAACCCGGTTTTTACCCATAACAACCCATTTTTGTGGGTGTTTATTATAATAATTGATGATAAAATAAAAATAAAATTTTTATTGTATATCTTGATGAAAATACCCTGTTTATATGCAATATGCGCAACTTCAATAATGTGGAAAGCCCAAGGTAGCAGCCAATTGTTTTGTTTATGAGACAATTTCTATGAAACTTTGTTTAGAATTTGTTTGTATTTGTATATTCTAGCGTAAAGCATTTTACTAAGTTTAAGAAAACCTACATGCGTAAAAGATATTGATGTATATCAGCGCTTCAGCCGCTTGACTCACATCGACTCAAATAAGTTCAACCGAATAAACATTTTTAAAATAAAACAGTAGAAATCTGTAAAATGTCGCCATCTTTTAATGCTCAAGGTGCATGAAAGGAGCCTCCCCGAGCGACGTACCGCTACCGCTACTCGGTAGTACGTCTGGCGCACCCTGGGCAACAGTCTAGCGAATTCTATTTCTAGCTGACTGGCGAATCCTTTCCCCATGATGGCAAATCAAAATCAACCATACAGCCCAGTGTTAAAGCCGGCACTGTATGTAGTCTCGATTAACATCGAGGGTTTCTCGAAAGACAAATCAGAACTCTTATCTGAACTCTGTCGCAAGACACACTGCGATGTACTGTGTGTACAAGAAACCCATCGAGATGAAACACAATGCCGACCACACGTAGCTGGACTCACTCTTATCTCTGAGACTTAACACCCGAAACACGGTAACGCAGTGTTTGTTACTCCCGGAGTAAGAGTAAAATCCTCTGAATGTTCGACCCAGAATGGCATCGAGGTGATTACCTTGGACCGCTGCTCCGCTGCCGACCACTGCTCTGTTACCTCTGTTTATAAGCCCCCCGGGACGCCTTTTCGGTTCTCCCCTCCCTCAAACTTTGACGATCAGCAACGGGTGAAAATTGTAATCGGTGATTTTAACAGTCATAATCCACTCTGGGGCTACAATGACCTTGACGACTGTGGTCAAGCGGTCGAGACATGGGCTGAATCTAACAATTTGACTCTTGTTCATGACCTAAAACAACCGGCTTCCTTTAATAGTGGCCGATGGAAGAGGAGATACAACCCAGATCTAATCTTCACCAGTTCAGACATAAGTTCTCAGTGCGTTAAGACCGTATGCCCACCTATTCCTCGCACTCAACATAGGCCCATTATGTGCGAGATTAGCCCAGTCGTCCGTCCTCTACAGGTCCCCCTTAAACGCCGATTTAATTACTCCAAGGCAAATTGGGAGCAGTACGCAAAGTCAGTCGACGACGCCCTCTTGAATGTACCACCATCCCCTCAAGAATATGATCGGTTTGCTGACATAGTCTCTGAGGTGTCTCGAGGCATCCTCTGGGGATACAGTGGTATCCCCAGAGGATGCCGTACCTCCTACATCCCAGGATTATCGAAGGAGTCGGGGGAACTGTTGATGCGATACGAGACTTTGTATTGCGGTGATCCCTTTTCCGAGGAGACTACACGAGTCGGGGAAGAGTTACTGTCGCGGATTGATGAAAGTCAGCGGGACAGGTGGATTGATACTGTAACCAACATCAACATGACGCATAATAGTAAAAGGGCATGGAAAACAAGGGCATGGTGACATCATCACCGCCATTAAATCCCTTAAGTGCGGGAAAGCCTCCGGAGTTGACAACATCTCTGTGGAGCAAATTAAACACCTTGGCCCCGTCGCAGTATCATGGCTGCTACAAATGTTCAACAAGTGTCTGGAATCTGCCCTAATACCAAGACCCTGGAGAAAATCGAAGGTCACAGCTATACCAAAGCCAGGAAAACCAGCAGATGACCCCAAAAATTTTCGGCCCATTTCACTCCTGTGCCATACTTATAAATTATTTGAGCGGTTGCTGCTGGTACGCCTCACTAGCTTTGTTGACCCGAAATTGATATACCAACGACCAGCCGTCCAGTCCAAATACCTCCCGCTTTATGTATGCTGATGATCTTGCTCTCACTTCTCAAGCGACCAGTTTCGAAGAGGTTGAGGCCAATCTGACGGTAGCTCTCAAGAACCTGAGTTGCTACTACGCAGAGAATTCCCTTAAGCCCAATCCGTCTAAAACTGAGTCATGCGTATTTCACCTTCGCAATGCACAGGCGGGTCGAAAGCTCAAAATCACGTGGCGTGGGGTGCCTATTTCCCACAGTAACTCCCCCAAATACCTCGGCGTGCTGTTGGATAGGTCTCTTACCTTCCGAAAGAACTGTGAGAGTGTGAAAAGGAAGGTGCATGCTCGAAACAATCTAGTGCGGCGCCTTACCACCACTAAATGGGGAGCCACACCACAAGTTCTGCGGACTACTGGTTTGGCGCTTGCCTTTTCAGCTGGCGAATTTGCATGCCCAGTATGGGACCGCTCTGCTCATGCCAAGCTAGTGGACACAGCCTTAAACGAAACTTGCCGGATCATTACTGGTTGCCTGAAACCGACGCCGGTTAAGTTGCTGTTTCCATTAGCTGGCATAGCGCCTCCAGATGTCCGCAGAGCAGTTGCAAGCTCCCTTGATAGGCGTAAAATGGACGACGACACTCGGCACCCACTGAGTGGCTATAAACCAGTGCCACAACGGCTGAAAAGCCGAAAAAGTTTTATAAAGTGCGTCGAACCACTGACCAACGACCCGCCACAAGCAAAATGCAACCTCTGGCGCCGCGGAGTCTCCCTTCCTAGCCCCTTTGTCACGCCATCTGAGAATCTCCCACCCGGACATCAGTTGTCGTGGTCGATCTGGAAGTCTTTAAATAGACTTCGGACTCAGATCGGCCGGAGTAAAGATAACATGTCTAGGTGGGGATTTTCCGATAATACTGACATAAACTGTGTGTGCGGAGAAGTACAGACGATGGCCCATCATGTCCTGCGTGCCCTGCCACCTGCACGCAGCAAGATTTGATGGACGCCACACAATCCGCTGTCCAAGTGGCCACATTCTGGGCTACAACATTATAAAATTTGACTTGCCATCGACTCGCTAAGAAGAAGAATGCTCAAGTTCTAACGGGATGATCAAAAGAAGTTGTAATTACAGTTAGCTAGCACTACACTCACTCATACCTACACTGCATGCGAACGTGGCAAGTACAAAGGTAGGAGCTAGCGCGCACGGGTGACAAAAGTCACGGTGACAGTATACTAAATGATGGAAGCTGCCTGATATTACGATTGGCCTAGGACATGTTATAACACTGTGTATAGTTTAATCGAAGTTGACCCAATAAACGAAAAAGTTTGCTGCCATCTCGGATATTGATATTTTAAACATAATTGGTACTGTTGTTTCTCTCGTTTCTAAACATAGTACCCTAAACCATGGTTCATGACTTACGAACAATAATTTTATCGCCATCTTGTTTTTTATGTTTCTTGTTCAAATACCGTGATTTGCCCTTAAAAACAATATTTTCTGCAGATTTTGTGCTTTACGCCGTTTTATCCATTGCTTTGTTGGTATCTTGCTAAAATAGATGTTCTAAGCCCCTGCATTTACTGGCAAATAAGTGAAAAAATGTCACATATAATGTGCATACGCAAAATCTAATGATATATGGATACCTATATAAATTTTGTTATAAAAATAATAAACACCCGAATTTTCACCCAGTGGGTGGGAATAAATGGGTGTTTATCGGGTAAAAACCCAGCGGTAGGTTTAAACCCGGTGGTTTGCCCATCTCTACCTCCATCTAGCCCGAAGGAGAGATGAGGCCTACGCTAGAGCGAGTTTACTCATGAGAAGCCTATGCACACGCACTTTGAAGAGGTTAGGGTTGTATGCATACGGAAATATAGAGGCCGGCAGGGCATTCCATTCCTTGGCTGTGCGCATTATAAAGGAGGAACCGAAACGAGTAGTTCGAATACTGGGGATATTGACAAGATAGAGGTGGTAGCCAGCCACGGACCAAGTAGGAGAATATTCGAGAAACGAAAAGACGGCAGTTAAATAAAATTGTTCTATTTATGGGTGATTAAATGAATTAGGTACAGGTTTTAAAAGTCGCTTATTAACGTCTATATACATCCATACATCCAACCAAACAACCATACATCCAAACATACATGCATATTATTAGTAAATAGTAAATTAGTAATTATGTACTTACATTAAAATGATCTTCACATAAATGTCTTGTATTGTAGCCTAAGCAGATGGTGGAGTTTTATCAACTCTGTTTACGACGGAATACCATTTTTTACGAAGTTTTGGAAGAAAGAAAGAAAGAATTGTCCTTATTTCTTTATTATTTCTTGTACCTATTAAAATTATTTCTTGTTTTAAAAATGTGTTTGTAATCTGACCCACGCGCTAATTTTTCCAAGTTCATCACTGTACACGATATAGGTACTTTGATCTAAGACTTTGAGCGAGAGGACGTACTTATTTTTAAAAATAAAATCTCAGTACGGCCCTGTATAAGTATGTTTTTAACACGTTGCGCCACTAATCACCACTAGAGGGCGGAACGTAACTATCCGCAATATGAACGTGACCGTTAATTCTGGTTCTCGCCACTAGGTGGCTAGAGATAAAAAGGCGGAGTCACCCTCCCCGCGTCTCAGACTTCGGCCCCGCGCGATGTCACACTCAATCTGTATGAAAATGTTTATAGCGCCTAGTCCTCTTCCTACTTGGTCCGTGTAGCCAGCAGTTCGCCTTGTATTCCGATGAAAGAAAGGAGACGGTGGTATGAGGATGTGAAGTTCATGGGCACACTCACCGAAGTAGAGTCTATAAAACACCGACAGGCAAGCAACTTTTCGACGGTGACTAAGACTGGAGTTTGGTAGCAACCAGCTTGTCATCACCAATCAAACGTTTGGCTCTGCGTTCAATCGAGTCGAGAGCGGCAAGTTGATATTTGGCTGAGCCATCCCACAGATGACTACAGTACTCCATGCAAGATCGGACCTGAACTTTGTACAACATTAAGAGCTGTCCAGGCGTGAAGTACCGCTTCACTCTGTTAAGGATGCCCAGCTTTTTGGCCGCAGTCTGCGCTTTTGATTCAATTGTGGCGCCAAAATTGAGGTTAGCGCTCAACTCCATACCAAGAAGTTCAAGGTGATCGGTGATAATAATAGAGCCACCATGGAAATTAGGAGTAAGATTAAATGGACTCTTTTTTGCGGAGAAAAGACATGCCTGTATTTTGGTGGCGTTAAATGCAACCAGATTGTCGTCACCCCATTGGGAGACACGGCTTAACGTCAGGTTTGTCCGGCCCACCATGGCTTCTCTCAAAGATTGGACTTTAGCCCACTCGTCCCCTGCACCAGACAAGTATCTCTCCGTGGCTGGTTTACACGTATTAAGTTGTTTAGTAGTTAACTAAATTTTAACTTGTAACTTAATGCGTGTAAACAGCGAATTTAGTAGTAAGTAGCAAGTTAAAATTTAGTGTGCAAGTAAACAAGTAGATTAGAACTTTTTCTATTTTTCGGGTAAGTTGGTGTGCGTGGCCTGTTACTTAACACGTTTAGAAAGGCGCGATTTAGTTAATTTTAAGTTAAATGCGAAGTGCGAAGTTAAGTGCGAGTGTTTTATGTTTCTTTTTTGGATATATTTTAATATATATTATTATGTAGGTATAAAAACATTAATGATTAATATCGTCAGTGGAAAGGTAAAAGTACTAAAGCGCCTAATTGTCGAAAATTAGTTATATACAAGGTGTCCAAAAAGGGTATTTGCACTTTTAAATATCAATAAATCGTCTTAATGAGGGTAGATAACAAAAAAATATATAATGTCATACGTGGAATTTATTGGAAATTTAGTTGCAATGGATTCGTATATCGGAGCTCAGCGTGCATTTTGTGAACGAGTTTATTATCAAAACAATAATTCGATAATAACAGCTCGCCGCTTATATCGCGCGCAATTCAATATACGGGACATTTCTTCATCTCCCAGTGCGAATATCATTAGAAAATGGATTAAGACATTTGAGGCTACAGGGTCAACTTTAAAAAACTTTGATTGCGGACGTCCGAGAGAAATAAGGCTACCTGCAGTTATTCAAGAAGTTCACGAGTCGGTAAGTCAAGATCCCTCACTATCACTGCGAAAGCGAAGTCAATCCGTAAACATTGCAAAATCAACATTGCACCTGATTTTAAGAAGGATTTGCATTTACGTGCTCACAAGATTCAATTAGTGCAAGAATTAAAACCCACAGATTATGAACAGCAGCAAAATTTTGTTCAGGAGATGTTTGCGCGCTTTACCAACTTCAACAATGTCTTGTTTAGCGATGAAGCAAATTTCCACTTAAATGGCCATGTCAATAAACAAAACTGTCGCTATTGGTGTGATAAAAATCCTCGTTATAAGCATATGCGTCCACTTCACAGCCCTAAGGTGGTAGTGTGGGCAGCAATGTCCGCCAAGGGCATAATCGGCCCCTATTTCTTTGAGGACGGTAGGGGACATGCACTTGCAGTTAACGCGGACAGATATTGTAACATGATTGAAAGTTTTTTTGCACCATCTTTACAGGAATTTAGAGGTTACAATTCGGCAACATTTTTATAGCAGGACGGTGCCAAATGTCACACGAGTAGAAGGTCTATTGAAGCATTGAATGAGTTATTCCCAGAAAGAGTTATCTTAATAAACGGGAACCTTAAATGACCCCCTAGGAGCCCGGACTTAAGTTCACTTGATTATTTTCTATGGGGTTACCTAAAGAGTAAGGTTTACATAAATAAGCCGTCAACTCTTAGCCAATTAAAAAACAATATTGCAAGTGAAATAACAAAAATCACTAACGTTTTATGTGAACGTGTCTTAGGCAATTTACGGCCACGACTTGAAGAGTGTCAAAATCGTAATGGACGTCATTTGGACAACATAATTTTTTCGTCGTAAACTTTCCATTGTATGTACTTTTTGCAAATAGTAATAAAATTATGAAATGATATATTTTTCATTTATGATTTTCGTATATAAACTGCCAACACCCTTTTTGGACACCCAGTACATACAGTTCGATTGCATTTTTTTTTGCATCGATTAGTTTAGGTGATTTGTTAATCTGAGGACTTTTTTGGCATTTTAACCATCCAAAATTTTGGGTCTGATCGTTAGGCCGATGACTAAAGCGACGCCTTTTTGGTGTTAATCGTCTCTGCTGTAAAGCTGTACTTTGGCGCTTAGTATTTCTACCTTCCCACTGACGATATATTATTAATATTAAATATTAATCATTAAAAATAATGATTATATAATATAAAAAATAAATAATAATATAATATTAATTATACAAAAATAAATATTTTATTATACTTTATTATTTTATTTATTATATTTATTACAGATTTGAATTTGCTGTTGATCGTCCATCTTGGGCTAACTAAAGAGCTTAACTACTAAAATGACGTGTAAACACTTACTTAAAATTTAGTCGCTTAAAATTTAGTTAAAATTTAGTTGCTACGTGTAAACCAGCCATTACTGTGCTATCATCCGCGTACCCAACTATGCCAGGCATAAGAAGGTCGTTAATGATCCGAATCTGGTCTTAACGTTCCGTTAACTATATTATCATCAACCTCGGAGTCATCAACATTGTCCGAACCAAAAAACCCTAGGGATAAACGAAATTATAAAATGTTTTAAATTATAAGCGTTTTATTTTTTTGTAGAATAAAATGTATTTAAAATAGGAAAAATCTTATGTACTTCAAACATTAATGTGGTGTTGAGGTTGGTGACTTAGATCATATTTTCTTCGCCTGCTCCCGGTATAATCGTTCTTATTTATATGAATCCCTCCAGTCTCTCCATGTTCCTTTTCCTACCCGAATATCATGCCTTATAATGTATCCTTTATTATATTGCAACATATTATCATCTTTTATTACTTACAATAATATAAAAAAATAATATTATGTATAATACGTATCGTTATATGTTTTTATTGATATCTACTTTATAATTAACCTAACTTTCCTTTTTTCTTGCCTATCCTTTACTTTTTTTCGCGTAGATAAGTTTCCCTAGCTTTAACAATAAAAAACTTGAGACTGGCACAAAGTCATACTAGTGCCATAAAAAAAAAACGTAAGTCCTGAATGAACGATCAAACTTAAGTGACATTTTAGTTCCATTCAATTTGTCATTCATTCTTTTAAGATGACGCTTGTGTTGTAGTTTTTCTCGTATTTTGCATTGAATTGTAATTTTCCAATAATTTCTATATTCGTAGTATTAAACTAAGAATTATTATTAATTTTCAACCATGGAAGTTATAGTAGCAAATGTAGGTAACATTAAATTCGACATAGATTATGCACTGGAAGAACAGTTTGGAGCATTACCGCTGCCGTTCCCAGGGATGGACAGTAAGTTAACAACTTCACAAATTTTCTGTGCACAGCCCTTTTTAGTTGAAAAACTCATTTACTCATTACATTTCAATATATTGCTTAATATGCAGTAACCTCAAAACTCAAATATGCCTTCTTATGTTTTAGAATCAACGGCAGCGGTATGTGAATTTTTCACGCAACCCGGTGGTTGCGCCAACGGTCCACAGTGCCCCTACAGACACGTCCGTGGCGACCGCACTGTGGTCTGCAAGCATTGGCTCAGAGGCTTATGCAAAAAGGGGGACCAGTGTGAATTCTTACACGAATATGACATGTCCAAAATGCCCGAGTGCTACTTCTACGCAAGGTTTAACGCGTGTCACAATAAAGAATGTCCATTCCTGCATATAGACCCTGAGAGCAAGATTAAAGACTGTCCATGGTAAATATTTTAATTATAATCAGATGACATACCAAATATATTTGCAATTATGAATTGGACATAGTTACACGAAAAGGATCCAATCCACAACATTGTCAAAAATGACTTACGTACTCAAAACTGACCGCAAATAATACCAATCGTCCCATAAATATACTATTAACAATAAAAATGTTTTAATGTTTCTCACAAAACATAACACATAAAATTATCTTGAAACAAATACCTATGAAGAAATATTTTGAACTTCAAACTTCAATATCTGAAAAGTAACTTTGTGTGGATTGGATCCTTTTCGTGTAACTACGTCCAATTATTTGCTGGTCTAGACGCTATATAATTTATTTTGTTAAACACAAATTTACTTGATTTAATTAATTTAACACTGGGTGTTCATAGTCAAGGTTTATTTAATTTGTATGATAGTTGGAGATAGTAAAATTCAAAAGTTTCTTTCTATTTCTGATGATCTCAGCACTTATACACTCATGCTGAAATGTGATAATAATAATTTTAACCTTTCCATTAATTCAGGTATGACCGAGGTTTCTGCAGACATGGCCCTCATTGCCGGCACCGGCATGTACGGAGAGTGTTCTGTATGAACTATCTGGCTGGTTTCTGCCCCGATGGCCCAAACTGCAAGTATATGCACCCACGGTTTGAGCTGCCTGCACCGCCAGAGCAAACTAAGGATGCTAAGCGACTGCCCGTGTGTCATTACTGCAGTGAAGTGGGACACAAGGCTCCTACTTGCAATAAGATACCGCAAGAGGTGAGTGCTTGATAGAATCACACTATTATCCCCAAAAGAGAAGCTCCGCTTTAATAAAAAAAAACAAATGGTAAAAGTTTAAGAAATGTGACATTTTTCAGTAAATTTTAATAAATTCTAAAAAACCCAGAGGCAAAGATTTTAGAAAAAACTTAAACCTTTTTCATCATCATCATCATTTCAGCCTGTTAAAGTCCACTGCTGAACATAGGCCTCTCCAATCGCACTCCAGCGCGACCAGTCCATAGCCACCTGCATCCAACGAGAGCCAGTGATCCTCACCAGGTCGTCGGTCCATCTCGTACGTGGCCATCCCACACTGCGCTTGCCAGTACATGGTCTCCATTCAAGGATTTTCTTGCCCCATCGGCCATCCGGTCTTCGCGCTATGTGGCCTGCCCATTGCCACTTCAGCTTGCTTATCCTACGGGCTATGTCAGCAACTTTGGTTCTTCTACGGATCTCCTCATTTCTGACTCGATCTCGTAGAGAAATACCAAGCATAGCTCTCTCCATAGCTCGCTGCGCGACACTGAGCCTCTGAAAAAGTCCTTTTGTGAAGCACCACATCCCAGAGCCGTAAGTCATCACTGGTAACACACACTGGTTGTACACCTTAGTCTTCAGGCACTGAGGGATTTTGGATGAGGAGACGTTGTGTAACTTACCGAACGCTGCCCAACCTAGTTGAATCCGTCTACTGACCTCTCTCTCAAAATTGGACTTGCCTAATCGGACTGCCTGTCCCAGGTATATATATATACCTGGGACAGGCAGTTCGTCAACAACTTCGAGAGTAGAGTTTCCAACAGTTAGTGCGGTGGGTGCAACATGGACGAACATGACCTTCGTTTTGTCCATATTCATTTTAAGACCCACTTGTTGAGAAACTCTATTGAGGTCACTGAGCATTTTCCCAAGATCTTCAAGCGACTCAGCCATGACTACTATATCGTCGGCAAATCGAAGGTGAGTGATGTATTCGCCGTTGATATTGATGCCTAGTCCTTGCCATTCCAGGAGCTTGAAGGAATCCTCCAGAGCAGCAGTGAACAGTTTCGGAGAGATTACATCTCCCTGTCTTACTCCTCTCTTTAGGGGAATTTCCTTCGTGGAATGTTCCTGTACTCGAACTGACATGGTGGCATTGTTGTACAAGCACTTCAACGTACCGATGGTCAATACGGCATCGCTTGAGAGCTCTTAGAACAGCCCATGTTTCGACGGAATCGAAGGCTTTCTCATAGTCCACAAACGCCAAGCATAATGGGCGATTATATACTCTACAGTCTTCTGTATAATCTGCCGCAGCGTATGTATGTGGTCTATGGTGCTATAGGCCTTTCGAAAACCGGCTTGTTCGGTAGGCTGGAAGTCATCGAGCCTGCGTTCGAGACGGTTCGTGATAACTCTCGAGAACAGCTTATAGACGTGGCTTAGCAGTGTTATGGGCCTGTAGTTCTTCAGTAAGGTTTTGTCACCTTTTTTGAAGAACAGTACCACAACACCCCCGTTCCACACCTCAGGCGTTTTGCCCTCGAGCAAGGTGGAATTAAATAGCTTCTGAAGGACTTTCAGTACCGGCGTCCCGCCCGCTTTCAGAAGCTCTGTGGTAATTCCATCCTCGCCCGGTGCCTTGTTGTTCTTAAGCTGTTTGAGAGCCATCCTAATCTCGTACAAGCTGATGTCCGGGATATCCTCGGTATAGTGTCGGGTTAGCTTGGCTTTGGGGTCCGTCGCTGAGCCAACAGGCTCAGAAGACACCGAGGTATATAACTGTCCATAGAACCTCTCTATCTCCCGTAACACCTCTGACTTGTTCGACGTTACGCTTCCATCCTCGATCTTTAACTTTGTCAGCTGGCTTTGCCCAATAGACATGTCTCTTGCAAACACTTTGGAGCCTTGGTTCCGCTCGATGGTCTCCTTAATACGCTGTGTATTGAAGGAGCGTATGTCGTGTCGCAGGGACATCATAATCTGTCTATTGAGCTGCCTATAAGACTCAGCGGAGGTTTGGAGCGTCATAGAACGTCTACTAGCCATGAGGTTTCGGGTGTGATCGGATAGTTTTTGAGCCTCAGTTTAATTTTCTGGAACTGGTACATTATGAAAGTTTTATATTTTTGTTAAATAACATTATACTCACTAAACATTTTCTCATATTTCAGCAAAGAGAGGCAGCTCAAAAACAGGAAGAAGCTAGATACCGAGCCCTTGGTTATGTGAAGCCTGCATCGAACCACAACAATAATAACAATAATGATAATAACGAAGAGGGAAATACTCAAAACCATCAGGGACCGCGGATGCCACGCATGATGCATAAGCCTCTAGAAGAAGTCACTTGCTTCAAATGTGGAACAAAAGGACATTATGCAAATAAGTGCCCGAAAGGCCACTTGGCGTTCCTGTCGAACCAAAATCAGAATCAGAACAATCAACACAATCAGCAGCATAATTTTAGAAAACCTAATCCACCTAACTAGTATAAATATGTGAAGCCTGGGCTTCCCGCTCAGCAGTCTTATAGACCAGAACTTTACTACTCGACCAAAACCACTCAACAGTCCTTTGGACCAGATCTTTACCACTCAACAAGTAACACTCAGCAGTCCCATGGTCCAGATCTTTACCACTTAACCAGAACAACTAGACAAATATTTGTTGGAAAGTACAAAATAACTAGAAAACTGATCTAGACAGAATAGTATGTATTTAGTACTTGCAGGTGAATAATATTTTAGTTTTTGGGTTGCATACTGCATAATGTCTAATTGTTCAGGTTGTTTATGTATGATTTATAAAAAAAAATATGAAGTTGTTTATGATGTTTTATGTTATATTATATGTCTTAAATGATGAAAATTAATAGAAATTACTACTAAAATTGCGTTTTATACTTGCCACCGAGATGGGTAGGTATTTATGATCGCTTAGTGAAACTGGTGCAAATGGCACAAAGAGAGAAAAAAACTGGTGTATTCAAAGCAAGATTTGATAGAATCATTGATAATGAAGTTAATACATCGTCTAATGGCTGGTTTACACGTATTAAGTTGTCAAGTAGCAACTAAATGTTAACTAAATTTTAAGCTACTAAATTTTAAGTAAGTGTTTACACGTCATTTTAGTAGTTAAGCTCTTTAGTTAGCCCAAGATGGACGATCAACAGCGAATTCAAATCTGTAATAAATATAATAAATAAAATAATAAAGTATAATAAAATATTTATTTTTATATAATTAATATTATATTTTTTTATATTATATTATTATTATTTTTAATGATTAATATTTAATATTAATAATATTAATCATTAATGTTTTATACCATGTTTCTATACCTATATAATAATATATATTAAAATATATCCAAAAAAGAAACATAAAACACTCGCACTTAACTTCGCACTTTGCATTTAACTTAAAATTAACTAAATCGCGCCTTTCCAAACGTGTCAAGTGACAGGCCACGCCCACCAACTTACCCGAAAAATAGAAAAAGTTCTAATCTACTTGTTTACTTGCACACTAAATTTTAACTTGCAACTTACTACTAAATTCGCTGTTTACACGCATTAAGTTACTTAAAATTTAGTTAACTACTAAACAACTTAATACGTGTAAACCAGCCATAACGCTACTGGCGCGGACCTAGATCGGAGACTTGGCAGTAAAGGTTTTAACTTATTTGCCTACCAAAAATGGGGAGAAAGAAAATATGACCAATGAAAATGGCCCTGCGTTCCGAGACGCGCTGAAATCGATTAAAGCACCCGTAATCGCGTTCCGAACCTAGGTTCCGAATTACTATCAGCTGTCAAAACTCATACATTTTTTTGCTTTTCTGATCGCTGACAGTGCTGAAAGTCTGATTCGGAATGCGCCCTGGGCCTCACTCATGACATGACAGACATCATTCTAGTGATGCGACTCGAATTGAAAATAGAGATTCAAATCACCCTGGTCATGGACCAAATAGGGGAGAAGGACTGCCAATCTCCATACTAGACAGCGTAACTCAATTCATAGTTCCTCACGAAAAAATTAGATGTCGCTACAAGTAGCAAAATTGAGAATTTTGAAAGAAAGTCTCGATCGGTGAAAATCGCGGTGAATTATTGAAACTCTTTGGTCCATGCCTGTAATCTGTGTTACTTAAGTGTTGAGATAGATGGCGCTCCAGACTACAGAGCCCCAATTCACGTTTCAATTTACATTTATTTTTACTACCGTATTATAAACAGATAAATATTTGTTTTAAGTAAAACGTACCATGTGTAGTTATTGTTCTGTTTTTTGTCTATTTAACACAAAAAGGTCTTCTGTGACACTTTTTAGGGTTCCGTAGTCCGACAAGGAACCCTTATAAGATCGTTCAGTCCGTCCGTCTCAGTCTGTCACAGCACAATATCTTCTACGTTTATGAACCAATTTACATGTAACTTGGTTCGACGATACTTTGGATAAAGATCTCAATTTTAAAAATACAAAAAATTTAAATTACCCCTTCAAGTTTTTTTCCCCATACATGTAAAGTGGGGGTAAATTATTTTTTTTGAGCACACCCTATTGTGTGAGGTATCGTTAAAATTGTCTTTAAAAATGAAGTTGGGTTTCCGTACAACATTTTTTTATCAGCTTTACCATATGTGAGATATAGCACGCCAAAGTCGTTAACACGGTGTCCCCCCCCCCTGTAATTTCTAAAGTCTTGGACCTATAAACTTCAAATCACTCACGTAAATAAACTGGCGCAGAAACTCTTAATTAAAATTGTTTCGGGTATCTTGTGATTAATACTTTTGAAATTATAAATAAAATAAAAATATATACTTTTTTTCCAAAAGAACAGTAACTATAGCCAGTAATTATTATTAGTGAATCATGCAATCCGGTTGCTCCAGTTGTTAGTGCTTTTGAAATTATAAATAAAATAAAAATATATACTTTTTTTCCAAAAGAACAGTAACTATAGCCAGTAATTATTATTAGTGAATCATGCAATCCGGTTGCTCCAGTTGTTAGTGCTTATTCAGTGCGATCTCCAATGTTAAGCACCCATCGCCATAGCCAGGCTATGGATGGGTGACCGGTAGTGGTAAAAAAAACACGACCGTTTTCCGTGCTTTGAAAGGCACGTAATCTAGGTTTGGTCCTGGTTTCCGCTCTGGGTTGCGGAGTTCAGATGGCAGTCGCTCTGTGTGAATACCAGTATTATTTGGTCCATGCCAGTATTCTCGTCAAATCCCCTAGATTAAGTAGCCGAGATGGAGATGATGATGATGCAAGAAATGCGAAACAGCGCGGTGTCATAAATGACTACGGAACCCTACTTTATTCGTGGTCCGACACGCACTTGGCCGGTTTTTATACATAATATTGAAAATTTATGAAATAAATACTGAATATATTTTTGATCATGATCATGAACTACCCTTGTGCAAATAACATAAAAGTTCTTAATTTAGATCCATTGAGTTCTAATATTTAATATCATATTTGTATACCATTTAATCCGACAAGTTAATCTATTATTCTCGTATGCCACCCCCTAGCTTGCCACCGGGGTGGCCAACGCCAGTAACTTAGTTTTATATGCCCCTTATTTTGTCCATGTAACTAGTAAATTCGGTTATTGTTAGGTGTTTTGTTTAAACTTGACTTAGCTCGTCGGTATTCTCTAAAACCCCGACCGGCCTGAAGGAATAAAGGTAAGTAGGTAGGTACTACCCGTCGGAAATATCTGTGCACCTGGGCCCCGTTTCACGAAGCTACAAGTTACAAATTACAAGTACAATTCGAAGTACATTGCGTAGACATTGAGATATAACGATAAAGGATTACAATTTAGGCAAATTGGCTACGCAATGTACTTCAAATTGTAAATTGTAGCTTCGTGAAACGGGGCCCTGATCAAATGACTTCATAGAAACTGTAGGTTCAGTTCAGTTACGAATCAATCAGTCACGTTCAAATCAATTCAGTCTACTTTTATTTTAACCGGGGGGAACGCATTCCAGTGAGGTGCACATAAGTATTATTTCCGACGACGACGACGTGAAATAATTCGCGCTTTAACGCCATCTAGTCATAATAATAATAAACCATAACGTCAAACTACTTTCCTTATCTCTTAGCTATTACAACGCCATCTATTGATATGCGTCACATGCTGTTCAATTACACCTTTAAAATTTTAATTGTTAAATCAGGATATATTGAGTGTATATGAATAAAAAAAATCCTATAGACAACTTTGGTTTAAAAAAATGTTAAAACGATCTTAGTTCGTAGCTTAATTTTGATTATTTTCTATCTTTCTGACTATTTACTAGCGCCATCTAGTATTAACCAGAAAATTTTGAGTCACGCTTTTTACTAGGCGATTGGCAGTCCTTCTCCCCTATTTGGTCTATGCCCTGGTTTAATTCGAATCTTCAACTCAAATCAACCGATTATTCGAATCAATGTCTTACAACATGAATACCTGATATAATATTAGACTGAAAATTAAATAAACAAAATCAAGGAGTGTTCATCCGTTGAAACTCAAAAAACATAAATACATGAATTATTTTTATATTGATACCAAGAAAAAAATCACAGAAACAGATTCGAATCAGGGTGTTGATTCGAGTCAAGCTTAAATTGCCTTCATTCGAGTCCCATCACTACACCATTCACTCACTCAGTCAGTCATTTCATTCATCGTGTGTCTGTAGAGGTGGGCTAAGTCGTTATTTTCTTATCACCGTGATTGTCGTTCCAGTTACATAAAAGTCACGGTGAAAAATCACCGTGACTTTGTCACGTCGATATTTTGGAACTAGTTGGAACGAGATTAGAAGTTGGAACATTGGAACGTTATGATGGAACTATGTGACTTTTACTTATTTAGTTGATCACAATAACCTTCACACTTTACACAGGCTTAGGACTGTCGCATAGCTTTTTAGTTTTGCATAAAGTAATTAAGTTTCTTTTTTAAATCCATTTTCTAAGCTCTACAAATACGCTCGATTAGGCCATCAGGGCATCGGGTAAATTCGCACATTTTCGTCGCGGTTGCGCTTGTATGCCACATAAAGTTCACCGAGTCACGCCGATATTTACGCTTCGGTTTTAAGTGCGTGAAAAAGTAACAACGTTATTTTGGAACGTTGTTCCTCTCGAAAAAGTCACAGTGACTTTCATAAGAGGCAGATCACGGTGACTTTTTCACCGTGACGTTATTTATAAAACGTAGTGATTACTTGCTCAGTGTTATTTATCGCCCACCTCTAGTCTGTGATCATCGTGTGTCCGCTCGCGTGCGTGGTCTGGTTGTGTTTGTTTGTTTATTCGAGAATAAAATTCACGAAATATCCTTAAAATTCATAATATTGTTAGTCCCAGAACTATAACAATTTATCGTCTGCCTCAGTGAAGCGAGTGATCGCTGAGAGGACAGAAATACAGAAGCTATTTCCATAAATTTGTTTCAGTTAGAAGGCTCAGCTTCTCGTCATGGTAAGTGTGCTTTTTAAACCAAACTTATCAGCATAAATAACGTGTGGCGTCTGTATAATGTACTTTTCTCTGATTTAGTATATTTTACTCTGTAATGTGCGTAAGTTTTCCTCGTAAAGAATAACACGTGTTTTTTAGGTTATATCGTCCGGGTGGTCTTAATCTTAACTTTAGCAAACCTTTTTAATTTCAGAGTGAAGAAGCAGTAAACCCTAAAGCGTATCCTCTGGCGGACGCAGCATTAACCGCTAAGATCCTCAATTTGGTCCAACAGGCAACTAATTACAAGCAACTGCGAAAGGGCGCGAACGAAGCGACAAAGACGCTCAACAGAGGTCTCTCAGAGTTCGTAGTTATGGCTGCCGACGCCGAGCCTCTAGAGATTGTTCTACATATTCCCATTCTTTGCGAAGACAAAAATGTCCCTTACGTTTTTGTAAGGTCAAAGCAAGCTTTGGGGCGAGCTTGTGGGGTGTCTCGTCCAATCATTGCTTGCTCCATCACTATTAATGAGGGATCGCAGTTAAAACCACAGATCCAAAGCATTCATCAAGAAATTGAAAGACTCTTAGTTTAAGTGTTATTATTAAGATATAAGTGGAGTATAAAATTATATTTTGCTTAATAAAAACTATAATGTTTTAAAGAAGATGTCTTATTCATTAAATATTTTCTATATCACAAAATTAACATTAATAATTACAATTGATAGCCTAGGTACAAGATTAAATAAACAAACAACATTCACTTTCATCAGAAAAACAAAAATTATTCACAAAAGTTGTCATAAGTAGACAAATTTAAATTGTAGCTTATAATAATGTAATTACATTATAGTACTCTATTATTACTATTCTGGCTGGCAGACAATTTAAATACAATTATCCTTATTTCTTATGAAACAAAAAAATCTTTAGCCCTCAAATTCCAGTTTTCCTCCCATCTAGACTCTTGGAATTTTATCAGTCTTGTCCTGATTCTTTCAGCTCTTTGGTTTTGGGCTTCATTGGTGGGGAAATCCTCAAACCAGGTGACTATCTGTTTGGCTAGTTCATCACTAGACTTGAATGTGCACCCATTTATTTCATTCTGCACTAACTCTCCTAAACTGAAAAAATATCTGATCAGGAATTAAATAGGCATAAGCAAAGCAAATAGAGATTTCTTTTAAGAAAACTTAGGGTGGTTTGTAAGTATTTTAGGTGAGTTTCGATGTAAAGTGGGCCTTATTTATGGAAAAAAAGTGATTCTTGTGAAAGGTGGCTCTTATGGGAAGGAAATGGTCCTTATGGAAACATGGTTCTTGTGGGAGACCGTCTTTGTGGAAAGTGGGCCTTTTGAACCTTGCCTGAAGCTAACTTAACTTACCACTGATAATCAAATGCACACACAGGTAGACCAGCACCAAACATGTCCACAACCTTCATAGGCAAGTCCAGTCCAGAAGAGCTTGTATGCAGACACACTCCTAAATCTGCACTGGCCACCATTGTAGGGTAGTCTGAAGCTTCCAGCCACGGAGTGACCACCTTCACATGTTGCCATTTCTTGGAGATAATGAGCTCTGTATAATGTTGCTTCAATGGGCCTTTTCCAGTAATCACACAGATGAGCTTTGGTAGATTTTTTGTTAAGTTGTATGTTGTTTCGTATACTGAAATAAAAAGTACTTTAGTTTGAAAGAGATACTAGATGAAAAGCATATTTTCCTATTTTTCATTAAACTTAAAATGATTTAATGGCTAACACAAGGCTTGAAAATAACTTGAATGTAATAAGAACTTCTTTCCCTAAATTAATGTAATTGTTAAACATACCTATTTGTTACTAGGTAAACTTTCTTGTAATACCTACCCTGTAAAGCATCCATCAATATTCGAAAATCTTCATCTGGAGTCCAACTAGTGCTACTAAACAGCAAACCGGGTCTATCCGTTTTAGCTTCCACCTTGCTATTCACAAGCTGTGTAAAAGCTGTTTTGGCCACTCTATCTCCGGAAGGTTTGTTTAACGAGTCTCGACCCGTGGATCCAAATTCTGCATACTGTTGACTGATTTTATTAAACCAAGTGTGTTTTTCTTCAAGTGTTATAGGATGGAAGATTTTTGGAGGCCTGTCATACAGGACTTTGGCTCTGAAACATAAACAAAAAAAACATAAGTACTACAATTTACTACATATTAAGCATAAGGTCTACATAAGTTGGAGAGAGCTTAAAGACGCAGTGCTGGCCCATGAGAGATAGAAAATACTATTAATAGCCCTTTGCTCTAGCTGAGGGTCTCCAGAAAATCACTATCATCACTACTACTACTTAGACATAAAAGTGACTTTCTACTGAGAATAAATTCTTAGTTTATTTCTAGCTTTATGCTAGTATCTAGTTTAAGTTAGCATTAGTAAGTTAATATGTCTCAATCATGTTTGCATGCACATACTTACACAATATTCCAATTTACTAGTAAATCCTCCTTCATAGCATAAGTAACACACAAGTTGTGGTTAGATGATTGCCCAAAGAACTTCTCTATAAACTTGGAGATTCTTAGCAACAAATGTTTTGGTGGTAAAGTTAACGACATTATTGAATAAGCATAGTTATGCCAGTCTATTATAAACTTAGTTCTAGTAATCAAACAATAAAACCGGCACACTGGCAGTGTAGGGATTGCAGGAGGGTTTTGACACAGTAGATAGTCACTTGTTCCCGTAACTAACAATGTAAGAAATAAACTTAATGCTTGCCAAAATGCTTTTAAAGCATATTGAAGTAACTTGGGTCCCTTATCAAAAATTAGAGGTTTTAGCCTTGTTATAGTTATATCTGAGTTTTCGGTTATTTCTTTTAGAGGTGAGCTGTCCACATAACCAATAATATTGACTTTGAGACCGTTATTTGCGAGAGATAAGGCATGATATTGCATACGTGGGCTCCTACCAATATCACCCAAAACTACAACTTTCACGGACTTTTTGCTTTGTTCTTCAGCCATGGCTACTTTATTTCAGTTTGAAAATACAGGAAAATAGTTTTTAGTACATTTCCACAAGTTTTTACAGTAGATTACCGGCACTGAAAAATATCTTTTTTTTTTTTGGAATTTATGGCCCGGTTACTAGAACTTTAAGCCAAGTTTTTTTAATATTTTAACTGTCACTTCACTTCGTCGCTCACAACACAAGCAGTTTATAACATCCTCTTTGTGAAAAATCTCTTTCGTTGTGTGAGTTGCGCTTCTTTTTCTTCGTTTTTAAGGCAGATGAAAATCATTAAAGAGACAACGTTACTTTACGTTACACGGTGGTTACACGTATTTTTTTTTGCTCTTTCTAAAATTTAAGTTGAGGCGTATAATAATGAAACCCCTATTTTCTACGAATGAAACGAACGAGTTTTTTTATATTTACTTTGACAGCTTGTTAGTGATGTAACACAAGCCTTTCGATCGATCTCGAGTATTTTAAATCGATTGATTATGTATTTTTTTTTACGTGTCACTCACTCACTTGCAGACTTGGATGGATTGCGTAAAAGATGATATGTTCAGGAAGGATGTGAGTGTTGAAATGACGGCTGGTAGGGATGAATGGAGGAAGAAAACATACTGCGCCGACCCCAAATGATGGGATAAGGGCAAGCAAATTATGACTCACTTGCAGGCAGTCAAGTAATATGGCCAAAGAGTATACCCCCCGTTCCGAGATGCGCTGAAATCGATTAAAGCACCCGTAATCACGTTCCGAATTACTGTCAGGGCCCCGTTTCACGAAGCTACAAGTTACAATTTGATATACATTGCGTAGCCAATTCGCCTAAACTGTAAACCCTTATCGTTTTCTCTAATCTTCTACGCAATGTACGTCGAATTGTACTTGTAACTTGTAGCTTCGTGAAACGGCCCCCTGCTGTCAAATAAAACTCATACGTTTTTTTGCTTTTCTGATCGTTGAGGGCGCTGAAAGTATGATTCGGAATGCGCCTATAATAATATGTATGGTAATAGGGCTCTGTCTGTGATATGGCTTTACTAGTTTTGGAATTTGGAACTTGTTCGGAACATACTCATATGTACACTAAAGTAAATAAACAAACAGAAACAGCTTACATACTGGAAACTGCTGGCTGCCCTGTTGGAGCCAGGTCCTAGGTCAGGTCCAGCTGCCTTCCAGCTTTACTCGAATATATCTCTTTGTACTCGAAGGGCTGTTTTAGTGGAGTGGATATATTTAACAATGTCTAACGTTTTACTGATTCGACATCTACCACAGGCTCTTTCATTTCAAGAAAAAGAGCAACTCCTTAAGCACTTTGGAGCCGATGAAGTTTGGGAGACTTCGAAGAAGCGTAATTATGTATTCGCTTCTTTTTCTAGTAACGACAAAGCCAAGGCTTCTCTTTTGCGGCTACATCAATTGGAAATTGGCCAGAGAAGGTTAGTTGTGGAGTATTCATCAGAAAAAGAACCAGTGAGGAATAAGCAAGATACTGAACAGAGTTCAACGACTACTAAGCACATTCAAGAGTTCCTCAAAGTGCTTAATGCCTGGAACCCTTCCATAGACTTTTACCAGCCACCTCCAGCTCATATAAAATACAAATATCCTGATATATCACCAAATATTGTAGTTAACATGATACATGCTCTTTTCATACATAAACCGTTTTACATGCAGGCCTTACATTTAATGAATAAAATGTCTCTAAACACACCTTTCAATGAAGATGAGATTGCCTTGAAATTCTTCAAAGAAACTTTCAGACAGTATTTCCTAGACATAGTGCCTATACCTGTGCCACCATCAGAAAGTGATGAATCAGAAATGTCAAGTGAAGAAACAGAGAAATTACCCCAAACAGCACCATTTAAACGGAAGAGGAAACTAGCAGTTCCAGTGAAAAGAGCTGCAGCTGTGCTATCAACCGCTACACTACCCAAAGTCAGAAAAGTTCCTGTTGATCAAAAAGATGTGTTTGAAACCGTTACACCAATTCAAGAAAAGAAAATTTCTGTTGTGGTCCACCAAGATGCTTTACAACAAAAACCAACTGAAAAACCAGAGGTAGTTGGAGAATTAGGAAAGTTTGAAAAAGAAGTACAACCAGAACCAGTTGAAGAGATCCCTGCTCCGGAACAACCTACAATTACTAAGAAAGAACTCCTACGTAATAGAGTTTCTTATAGTGATATGAAAATACTACCAGTATACAAGAACTACTGTCCAGGACAGCCTTCGATGAGATTATACATTAAAAATTTGTCTAAGTCTGTCACAGAACAGGATCTACAAAGAATATACAAGCGATATATTGAAAAGCTCAGTGAAGAGGAACAGAACGGTTTTGATGTTAGAGTAATGCAAGAAGGAAGAATGAAAGGGCAAGCATTTGTGACATTCCCCTCGGTAGATTTAGCTGAAAATGCTCTAAATGAAACTAATGGATATTTATTGAAAGAAAAACCAATGGTTGTACAATTTGCCAGAGCTGCTATTAAAAAGACAATTGACTAAATACAAACTTGTGTAATTTTTTCAGTAAAACAAAGTGGTATATTTCTTAAACTTATATTTTCATCATTTCAATAGTATAAGAAGAAGTATCTTCATTAGAAGCATCATTTCCACACAGGAATTTATTCAGTTTTGACATAGTGACATCAATTTTACTAATCTGGTTTATAAGATTTACTACAACTTCTAATGTGTTTTGAATTGCAAAAGTTACTTTAGCATCTTTAGTCATTAGATACTGTTGATAGAAAGCATCCATAAGTAAAGTACACCAGTCCAACAATTTGCTTTCATAATCTGCACAGATCGAGACTTGTGAATTCACAAGCAGATAAGAAATGTAAGTCAATAGAAATAAACTGTCATTTAGTTGCAATCCATTTCTTAAATATGGTATCAACAGCGCATCACTGAAGGTGATTTCAAACATATAATTGAGCAGTTTCAGGCTCTGTTCTTCTTCTGCTTCTTTTTCTGAACAGAACTTCAAGAATTCATCATGATCTGTGATATCAACATCAACGGGTTTGATCAATTTGATTGTGTAATTCAATAATTGAACTAAAACTGATTCAGGGACATCTCTGAACTCTTTTAGTATTGCAAGAACTTTTCCAGCATCTTTTCTCTCTAGCAAAGGTGACACAACTTGAGAACAGATTGTTCTTTCTGTGACACCAAGCTTCATATGTTTTTCAATTTCCTTTGTTACATTGAAGTCCGGTTTTAAATCTGAATCCCAACTTGCTATTTCTGTATTTTCATCTTGAATAATCTCATGAGAACCTAGTAGGCTGGATAGATTTCTCTTTGTCTCTAACACATATGGTAACATTCCAATGTGGTTTGGAGCTTCGAGAATTATTCTATTATTGAAGCAATATAATTTAGCTCCTTCGGAGTACATTTTCATGGGGTATTTACAGGAGCCAACACCAAGGCTGACATTGTAAGCAACCAGGATCGCACCATCTTGGTCAGTGTTGCTGCCAATTAGGACAATTTGATTCTTTCCCATCCAAGCCATAGACACATGCGAGAATGTGGATATCCAAGGAACTGTTGCAATTGTCTTCCATGTTTTCTTTACTAAATCATACACTGTCATTTTTGAGTCGCTCCCTGAAAATCAGAAATGAAATTATAACATTTAATATTCTATTATCTACATGTACATAAAAAGTTGTCAAGATTGGACATATGATTCAAACTTACAGAGAATATAAACAGCAAGAAACTTCTCTGCTGTACAAATAAGTTCACCAACAACATACACATCTTCTGGTCTAGTAACTTTAATGCGGTTCAATTTGGACCGCTCTAAGTCCCCAAGTTCTTCCCTGATCAAACAGTTGACAATCTCATAGCTCTCCTTCTTATTCTTTATAATATAGCAAATAGAATCAGTTCCATTATCAGTGTAGCAAGCAGTTTTGACAATAGTTTCCGAGTCCTTGATGAATGATTTGCTTTCATATGTTTTTCTGTTGTCAATAGCATACGGTAACGCAGCACAGTTGCCATTTGTAAAGATGATTAGAGATGATTTATTGTTTCTTGGTACAAGTTTTAAGATATTTATTGGGAACTGTAAAAAAATATTAGTTGTTTAGTGTCATTTATAATAATAATGTAACGCAAAATTTGGAGATGATTAATAATAATTACCTTATATTTCTTGATCTTATCAAGATTTTCAGCATCTTCCTTCCACATTTTGATGGTATTGTTATTAAATACACCGACATAGCTCTCTTGATCGTTGTCATATATGACTGCAGAAGTGATGTGGTCCCGTGATGTCCATCCGCCGATCTGCTTCTGATCTGAAAGCTAAGGCAAAAAAATTTTTATTGATAAATATAACCTCAAAACACATGTTTCGAACATAACATTTAAAAGACTATTTTAAGATCTTGCTGGTATCTATTGCTAACATTAGCTACACTACAATATAATTAAAATTTGCTGATATGGTAAGTTTAACACCCCTTACCCTGTACTTGTTAACGACATTTCGACCCAAAGTTACAATCACATCTTCCTCCTTTTTGTCTTGAGAAACGCCGAGAAAACTTTTCTGATCAATTAATGGACACAACACGTGATAATTATGCAGTTTAGCCATTATTTAATTCAACGCTAGCAGTTTTTAATCAGAAAAAGGTGAAAATGCAGAACCACCACAAAACATTTTTTGATTGATTGATGATGGATGACGTCTTGTTTTTTTTTCTCGGTATCTCTTTTTTTTTTCTTCTTATAGCAACCGTCTACCCATTTTTGGGGACATTTTGCCAGCGTCGGGTAATATAATTTATTAACAATATATACATAAGTAATGTAAATAAGATAATGTATATTTACAGACGAATATTATGGTGTTTTAAATATGTACAAAGACTTTTTATGTCGGTATCTCTTCTATGTCTCTCGAGTAATTAAGAAAAAAAAAATGTCTATCCGAGATCGAATCATACCTGCGTTCTGAAACGCGCTGAAATCGATTACAGCACCCATAATAGCGTACCGAATTACTATCAGCAGCGGGCGCGAAACGCGAAACCCATACATTTTTTGCTTTTCTGATCGCTGACGGTGCTGAAAGTCTGATTCGGAATGTACCCATAATGTGGGGATGTGTGGTAGTCGCCTCCTAGTGTGGGAGAAGGGTACCAGTCCGTGCGGGTTTGCGAACCCAATCGGAGAATTACCCTTCTTCCCGGTACATCCTGAGAAACACGGTTGGAAACTGGAATTGGCCTTACCGATCCTCTCCAGCCGTGGCCGAGAACTACTATTGTGTTCCTTCCCTTATCTTTCCGTGGCTCCTCTATCCTAATTTTATCCCTCCTTCCTCTCCCTACTTCCTGTCGGTCCTGGAGGAGATAACCTTGACTCCCTAAATCCCCAAGCCAAGGTGTCATCCGACCCGTGCCTAGGGCTGCGTGGCTGAGGGGGCGCTCAGTCGTGAACGGAGGGGCCCTGATACCAGGCTGCCTCAGAGTCTTTTAAGCCTTCTCCCTGCATGCGGGGCTCTGCAGGGGTGGACCACTTTCCCCAGCTACTCGTGGGATCAAAATGAGTATTGAACGCCTGTTGCAAGATTTATCGCAACTTTCTGCTTCGGAGCAGATATTGCCGGAAGCGGAGATGGATGTAGGAACATCTGAAGCCAACATCCATCTTGATAACTTGGATAATGCTAGTCAAACTAGCGAGAAGGATGATGGGACCAGCATTGCCCTAGCCGTCCAATCTCTATTGGAAAGCGAGAAAGAGAGAGCCGATGTTTCTACCTAAAAAATCATTGACTGGAGTCGCTTACCGACGTTTTAATTTCTGGGTGCAGCATGGCTACACTCGGGAAGATGCGGCCTTTAGGTGCCGTTATCCATATGCGGAGTTCCCTGAGTATCGAGAGCTTACGGCTTCCGGTGCTGGGGGGGTAAAGCGAGCGGATAAGAGGCCCAGGTCCGAGGAGTCCTCTCCCAATGAGCAGCCACGGAAGGCTGGCAGGGCTTCCGTTTCCGCTGGAACGGGGCCCCGCTATGCCGATGTGACTAGCTCAAACACCATACGGGTGGGCATCGCTGATGCCAGTTGAGCCTTGGGTTCGGAGGATGGCCTGCTCCTTGAGGAGGCGGTTCTCAAGACCGAAGGTGGCGATAGGGAGACCGGAGGTGGTCCCCACATTAAGGGTTGGACTGTTCGCGCAGGGGTGGCTATCTACACCTGTGGGGACAGTGCAACCCGACACTGGCTGGCTATCCGCCTTGATGATCTGAAGCCCTGGGAGGGGGCTTCGCTTAGGCTGGTGGATGAGAAGGACCTGCCTAAGGCAGTGATGGTTGTGGCGTGGATCCCTGATTCCAAGGTTGATGGGAAATCCCTTTTGCATCGGCTCCACGTCCAAAACGAGGATGTAGGCTGCAAGCGCTGGCGGGTGGTCAACGTGAAGCCTGATGGCAATGGGCAGACATATCGCTTTGCGCTGGACAGCTTGTCGTTGCCCATCCTGCAAAGCAAAGGCTGCGCCCTATATCTTGGTTGCAGACTCATTCAGTTAAGGGTCAAAGGCCATAAAACTGGAGAGCAGGGGGGAGATGTGGCGGGCGGCTCCGGGGGCGGGGCTGTCACTGGAGGTTCCTCTGGTCCCTCGGCGGTTGCCTCGGCCCCGGTGGCGTCGAAGCCTAACTCCTCCCAGCAAGAGCGGCGGGAAGTGCACACCACTGCCTCCTCAGCCGCAGCCGATGTGAGGGGAACAACCACGCCAGGACCATCATGGGGGCCCGCGCATGGATCGTCGAGGGGTACCGTATCAGGGACCTCGCGGGGACAAATGCGCAGATCCTCAGGGGCCTCGAGGGGAGGGGGAGGACACAAGGCCCCCTCCGCCTCATCCTCACGAAGAGGACAACAAGGTCCTAGCAGGGGGGGACATAGGGGAGGACGCGGTGGCGCCCCTAGGTCCTCCAGGGGGCGGGCGAATGCTCGAGGGTCGGCTAGAGGTAGGCCGGTACAGTTGCCTGCCCTGGCCAGCGAACACTCGAGTAGGAAAGCAGGCCGAGACCCCCTAAATCAACCCACATAGCTCCCACTTCCCAAGTTCCAGTAACCTAACCCCTATATCCTACCAACTACCCATCCTTCACCAACAACCCCCTATTTTTATATATTTATAAATATTTATATTTATATATATTGCATTATATAATGCTCAAAGCTGTTCAAGTAAACCTACACCACTCAAAAGCTGCCTCGGACAGTTTGGTACGGCAGATGAGTGAAAACAACCTTGACATGGCTTTGATTCAGGAGCCGTGGACAAACAATTCTGCGGTACTTGGGCTGAGTACTACCTCAGGTAAGATGTTATTTATAATGCTGGAGGTGACTGGCCTAGAGCTTGTATAGTGTTCAAGAAAAATGTAAAATTTCTACCTATACCATATCTATGTACAGATGACCTAGTAGCTGCCTACGTTGAGATTCCGGGGAGACAAGGCAGGAAAGTGGTGGTCTGTTCAGCGTACCTCCCTGGAGATCTACCCGATCCTACACCTCAGCTAACTGCCCTGGTAGAGTACTGTGAAGAACAACAGACAGACCTGCTCCTGGGGTGTGACGCCAACTCTCACCACACCTCCTGGGGCAGTACCGACACCAACCTACGGGGTGAGTTGCTCTTTGAATATCTTCTATCCAAGAACCTACACGTCCTTAACGTGGGATCAGTCTCAACTTTTGTTACTAGAGCCCGCGAGGAAGTTCTTGATATTACTTTTTGCTCACAGCACTTTGCGAATCATGTCTCGGGATGGCATGTCCCTGATGACCCATCGCTATCTGATCATAGATACATTAGGTTCGACATCCTTACATCAGCTGCCAGAAATGTCGAATCTTATCGTAGCCCTAAGAAGACGAATTGGGAGGGTTTCAGGGAGACCCTCATGACACAGTTAGGGACGATAACGAATATTAAAACCATTGACCAGTTGGAATACGCCGCTGGCACAGTCTCGGCTGGGCTGATAACAGCTTATGAAGAGAACTGTCCTCTTACCACCACAGCTACTAACAGAAAGGTACCGTGGTGGACTAATAAACTCTCTAAGCTTAGGCAAAAAGCCCGAACCCTGTTCAACAGGGCGAAGGAAAACAACGACTGGAATGCCTACAGCTCTGCCCTCACGGGCTTCAACAAGGAACTGAAGAGAGCAAAAAGACAATCCTGGAGAAGGTTCTGTGAGGCGATCAACAGCACGCCTCACATTGCCAAAATTCACAAGATTCTGTCTAAATCGCCTCCATCTCATCTCGGCCTACCAATAGGGCCGAATGGGATTTTTACGAACTCTGCCCAGGAGACACTAGAACTCCTAGCAAAAGTTCACTTTCCTGGCTCAGAAGTCCTGAGCCACACAACGATGACTAAGTCCCCCCGGCTACAAGGACGACTAAGTCCAGGCCCTCTGTAGAAGACTGGAAGAGGGCCACATCTATAATTAAACCTCATAGAGTTGCGTGGGTGATTGATAGCTTCCAGCCCTATAAGTCCGGAAGTCTTTCCTGCACTACTCCAGCAAGGTAAAGATGCCATCTTAGGGATTGTAGTGAGAATCTTCAGAGCTAGTTTGGCTTGGGGACATATTCCACTACAATGGACTAGGGTTCGTGTAACGTTTATTCCCAAGGGTGGTGATCGGGATAAAGCCGACCCTAAGTACTTTAGAGCGATAAGTCTCACCGTTTTCATTCTAAAAACGATTGAAAAGGTTATTAATCTGCACATCAGGGAGAACTACCTTAGTGTGATAACCCTGCATGTGAAGCAGCATGCGTACCAGAAAGGAAAATCGACCGAAACCGCCCTTATGGAGCTTACGAATAGTTTGGAGAGAGCGCTTGAAGACAAGGAGATCGCTCTCTGTGCCTTTCTAGATATTGAGGGAGCTTTTGATAACACCTCCACAGACATCATACTCAAATGTATGAGAGATAGAGGTATTGATGAGACGACATTAGTGTGGGTCGAATCAATGCTGACTACAAGGACAGTTCGGATGACCCTCTTTGATTGCACCCTTGATGTGAGAGTGACGAGGGGGTGCCCGCAAGGAGGGGTCTTATCCCCGCTACTGTGGCGACTTGTATACCCAGGGATATGCTGATGACTTGTTCATATCCATTGTGGTAAATGTCCCGACACGGTATCAAGTCTTATGCAAAATGCTCTTAGGAAAGTTGAACGGTGGTGCGTGCAATTCAGATTATCTGTGAATGCTAGCAAAACCGTTATAGTTCCCTTCACGAGGAGAAGGATTCTAGATAAACTCTGGCCTCCTACACTCTTTGGTAAAACTATAAATTTTGCATATGAAGCTAAATATCTCGGTTTATACCTTGATCATAAGCTCATATGGAATAAACACATAGACTATGTGGTTAAAAAGGCAAAGTCTGCACTGGGCACATGCTGTCGCCTGGTCGGTTCTACTTCTAGGTGGGGGCTTAAACCTCGACACGCTCTATGGTTGTACACTGCCATAGTCAGGTCTATGGTTACCTATGGCTGCGTGTCGTGGTTTAAGAAAACCACTATGGGAACATATATTGCTTCCCTGAACAGTCTGCAAAGACTTGCCTGTTTGATTATCACAGGGGCCATCTCGTCGACACCTACTCTGGCCATGAAAGCGGTGCTTAACATAGCACCGCTTCACATACATGTCCAGAAAGAAGCTCAAACAGCTATGCTTCGCTCGCTTGAAGCCGGAAGGAAGAGGTGGTGCTCTAATGTGATGAGTAGATTAGCTGAAAATCTAATCAGGAATCCTATCATGGCGATGCCCTCTGATGTGATGACTATGAAACAGAACTTTGTTAGGTTATATGAAGTTCTTATACCCGAAAGGGAAGAATGGCAGAACAAAATACCTTCTACATTCAGAAAAGCGGAGCTAGTTTGGTTCACCGACGGCTCCAGGAAGGATGGCTTATCCGGCTCAGGTGCCTTCTGTAAAAAGCCTCTAGTTAGAAAAATTACAAACCTGGGCCTCTTTGCTACGGTCTTCCAGGCGGAGATGTATGCGATCATCGATTGTGTACATCTTAACCTGGAGTATTCCTGTAAAAGGATCCTTATCCTGTCGGACAGCCAGGCTGCTTTAAAAGCACTGGTGTCTAACGAAATTTTCTCCAAGTTAACCTTGGAATGCATCAACGCCCTGAATTACCTTGGCACCAGGAACTCGGTTTGTCTGGGCTGGGTGCCGGGGCATTCAGGGATTGGGGGGAATGAAGCAGCGGATGAGTTGGCGAGGGAAGGCTCCAGTTCCCGACCTATTGGACCGGAGCCCATTCTTGGAGTGCCTAAGTCCGGTTCCAGGCGCCAACTCCTAGCCTGGGAAAGACACCAGGCTAATGAGCTGTGACACGGATCAGCTGGTTTAACACACTCTAAGCAACTGATCCCGGGATTCCTGCCCAAATTTACTGCCGAGGTACTCAAATTGAACCGGCAAAATGTTAGGATATTAATCCGAGCCCTCACGGGCCATTGTAAGCTTAATACGCATCTGAACAGGATGGGTCTATCTGAGAACGCTTACTGTAGATTCTGCGCAGATGACGAGGAGACTCCATTTCACATCCTATGCGAGTGCGATGCCCTTGTCAATAAGAGAAGCCGGGTACTGGGGGGACCCAAAATTGCCACCCAGACAGCCCAGGCTTTAAGCCCCTTATCGACCGTCAACTTCTTCAAAACTGTTGGTCTAGAGGAGGCTATTTAACATCGAAGGGCTGACTACAATAGATCCATCTCGGGTCGCAGTGGTAATTGGGACATAATTTGCCCGATGATCCCTTCTACCTAAATCATACCCATAATGTGAGGGAGTAAATCGATCGATTATTAGTTTTCCTAGATCTGTCAAATTTACCACGCCCGTGGGCGTTTTCCGAATCAGACTTTCAGCGCCGTCAGCGATCAGAAAAGCAAAAAAACGTATGAGTTTTGACAAAGAGCGATTCCAGCGCGTCTCGGAACGCAGGGCGTATTTGTAGTTTTTATTTACATACATTGCTGGTTTTGTATTAGATAGCAACAGAAAGATTTTACAAAATAATTAATGGATAGGAAATCTAGATACAATCTATAACAGAAAGCAAGTCGTTAAATTCAAGGTTATTTTGCTAACTTGTTTGCGTTTTTGTACATTTTCAATTCGTTTTATTGGCTAAATTGGCTTTATTGCGTGAGTGATTACATCACATCACGTTATCGTTCATGCTGTATTTTTGGCTCTAGGTTTCAGGGTCAGACGATAAGTGAATTGCAATATTTGCACTTACCATTTGTACACGTTCAAGTCAACATGTCTACTGCCGGTCAAGTGATCAAGTGCATGGCCGCTGTGGCCTGGGATGCCGGCAAGCCTCTCACCTTGGAAGAGATCGAAGTAGACCCGCCCAAAGCTGGCGAAGTGCGTGTAAAGATCGAGGCAACCGGCGTCTGCCACACTGACGCTTACACTCTCTCTGGAAAGGATCCAGAAGGCGTCTTCCCCGTTATCCTGGGCCACGAAGGCGGTGGTATCGTCGAGAGTGTCGGCGAAGGCGTCACTTCCGTCAAACCCGGCGACCATGTTATCCCCTTGTACGTACCGCAATGCAAAACCTGCAAATTCTGCCTCAATCCGAAAACTAACTTGTGTCAGAAGGTACGTACAACTCAAGGCCAAGGTGTGATGCCCGACGGAACTCGTCGTTTCCGCTGCAAGGGACAGGAACTGTACCACTTCATGGGCTGCTCAACATTCAGTGAATATACAGTAGTTCTAGAAATTTCACTCTGCAAGGTCGCCGATGCTGCTCCTTTGGATAAAGTCTGCTTGCTTGGCTGCGGAGTCCCGACAGGTTACGGCGCAGCTCTTAACACGGCTAAAGTGGAAAAAGACTCCAATTGTGCTATCTTTGGTCTCGGAGCAGTAGGTCTAGCTGTAGCCCTTGGCTGCAAGGCGGCTGGTGCCAAACGCATCATTGGCGTAGACATTAACCCGGACAAGTTTGAAATAGCTAAAAAATTCGGAGTCAATGAATTTGTCAACCCGAAGGACCATGAAAAACCGATTCAGCAAGTTTTAGTTGACCTAACTGATGGGGGTTTGGATTACACTTTTGAGTGTATCGGTAATGTCAATACGATGCGCGCTGCTTTAGAAGCCTGTCATAAAGGATGGGGCGTTTCGGTGATCATTGGTGTAGCAGCCTCTGGAGAAGAAATCAGCACTCGTCCATTCCAACTTGTCACTGGCCGCACGTGGAAGGGAACAGCTTTTGGAGGCTACAAAAGTAGAGAGAGCGTACCAAAACTCGTTGATGCATATTTGAGTAAGAAACTTATGCTGGACGAGTTTGTTACTCATAATGTTCAGTTGCACGAAATCAATGAGGCATTCCACCTCATGCACGCTGGGAAATCTATCCGTGCTGTTGTACATTTTTAGATTTAAGGGAAATGGTCTTAACTTAAGCATTTATACCTGTTACTGTTTATAAAGTCTTATGCAGACAACATTTATAATTTGGTTAATAAATATAATCCCAATGTAATCTTGTAATCTTTCACTAGTTTTAAGACACTGCTGCATAACAATAACAACCCTAAACACAAAATGAATCCAAGATGAAAAGTAGGCAGTTAAAAGGAAAACCTATAAATTGTCATATCCAAAATAAACTATATTTACTCAAGCATTCCATACTACAGTGTAAAAGCTGTTGTGTTAAATTGTGATTTGTTATATCTATATTCTATTCCATTCCTGAGTACACACACATCTCATGACATATATCTATGCCATGGTAGGTATGACGGGCTGGTTTCAGCAAATCGACGTATTCTGCGCATAATTTGCGTGTGACATTATATCTATCTTACCTATTTACATAGTAATTGATTTTGTAAATCGCCACGACGACAACGACATGGCCTTGCATTGAATTTAAACTTATCTAATTTATCAACTTGACGAAAATACCTGTTCTGTGGTAAATAGTATTAGACCAAGTTTTTTTCACATTGATGTGTGTTCAAAGTCCACATTAAAATGTATAAAATGAATATCTATATTAGTGAATTAAGTGTATTGCTAGTGAAGAACAAATCTCTTTACTTGAACTATCCATTATTCCCATATAAAAGGGTCTTTCAAATAAAAGTACTGTTATAATTGATAAAACATAATATAATACAAAATATAAAATTTTTAAACACAAATTACATGATATACATAATTTATAACTTATTTATATATTCAAACTTGTCATTCATAATAATAACATAAAAATATTTGCATTATTATTAACAAAACAATTAAAATCCCAGGTTAAAACATCCTTTCAAGATGCACAAAATGCGATCTGCATTATGCGTTTAGTCAGAAGTGATTTGTTTGTAATACTCCACATAGCTGTCACATTGTTCCCCTGAAAAAAGCAAGTTTCTTGTTACAGCATGAGTTATGTAAGATTAGATTACACTTGTCGGCTCTATCGACTATCGATCGATGTGTATGTATCACCGATAAGGATTAATTCATTTACTAAATTTTTTGTCTATAGTATTTGTGTATTTATGGACTTGTTTTATTACAGTCTGTAAACCCCAAACTAAGAATGCCTGCTGTATAGCAATTACTCACATACTAAATCAAGAAGTATACCTTATTATTAAATCTTTAATCCTATCCTTATTATCAATGTAAGAGTATTAAGGCCCTAGTTGGGCGCCAAAATAAGGCAGTGACCTCACATACCCTAGCATATATAAATAAACTACGCGATCGCGTGCAGTTTTATCAGTAGTAAAAGTATATTGTGCTATAAATTTAGGACTAATTTCATAATTAATAGATTTTGATAGCAGAGATGTACAATTTTACTTTATTTATCTATGTTACCATAGATTTGAGAGGTCGCTGTCTTATTTTGGCGCCCAATTAGGGTCTTCTTTAAATACCTTTAACAAAATGCGGTGCTCCTCTGAGTCTATCATTCCTCTCCCTGAGCGCGTGGTAAGCCGCGGCGAAGGCTCCGGGGTCATTGGCCTTCTCCGCGTGTACCTTGGCAGCGGCGAGGATCTTCCTGGCTGGCAGAGAGTTCCACACGTGGGCGCCGGCTTGCTTGGCGGCGCCGATCGCTGATATCGGCTCGTTCCAACTTAGTAGCACTTCTACTATTTCCTGTTGGAGATTGGTATGATCATTTTCAAAGGTAGAAAGAATTTGTTTGAAAGTTACTGTGTTTCAATATCCAATGTATTTTTAACAACTTTAAGACTCATCTTGGGGGACTCATCCCGGCCAACTGAGTGAAAGGAGTGAGTGATAGCGATATACACCGGAAACAACAGAATGGGAGACGATGAGCACGCGCTCGAAATAAAATTACGTAAACGACATCACACGTTTTGCTTATTTATTGGAAAACTACTTTCTATTTTTTTAAATATTTTTTACAAGACTAAGTGATTACTGTCGTAATTGTCTATATTGTGCACTTAATTTTACGTGAATAATTTTTAATAGATAAAAATGAAAAAGGTAAATGTTTACAGCAATGTCTGCGAGCTTTTTCTATCGGAAAAATTATCTACTATCGTGTTTCTGGGATTGTACGACTAAAAAAAATACGTTCAAAAATGTCATACCCAAAAATCGATATTACAACCCATAAGTAGAACGAGATATATGGAAATCCTTTAGCGACTTTTTACCGTATGGGGTCCGGTGTCATATGACATCAACCTTACAACCCTTACAAAATAATTAATACGTGTGGGTTGCAAGGTCGACCACTGACCTTCCGCACCCTGGTGTCCAAGTTAATGAGCGTTCAGTCTGAATCGGTGGGTTTAGAAGCATAAAATTCTATACAATTCAATTCAATTTATTTATTATACTAAAATATACAAAATACATTGTCTACAGGAAGACCCAAAGCGACAATGCTAAAAAACACTAAATACTACCTATAAATTATAAAAAATACTGAACACCTTATTATATAAAAACCATTCATTAATTAATTAGCACATTCAACTCAGTCTATTAAAAAAATAACAATAATAATAAATCTAATTAGTCATTCGTATAAAAATGTAAACAATATATATATTTTATTACAAATCATTCGTGATAAATAAATAAATTGTTTGATTTCCTACAGCAAATATAAGGTGTAATCTATTTAAATATTAATAATCCAATTAAATTAACAATGTCAACTATTTTAATACCTATGTACGAGTCAAGTATCCTAACATGGCCCTAGTGAACTCCGTCAGTGTGCAATGAAATATATCAATTTCGTTAAGCAGATACACGGCTACAGACAACGGGGCGTATTTTAGTAAATTAGTCCTGCTTTTAGGCACTCTGAGCACTTCGTGTCGCGGTCCACGTCTTAAGGCGCTACGCCGAAAAAAAATTGTTCCGTAAGAGGTGTGTCTAAGGTAGACGGCGCGGGCAGCGCCCCGCGTCGTCCAGCCGCTCTCCGCGCCGCCCCGCACAGACCCCGCTCTAAAACATCGAGGCGGGTCTATGACCTCTGCGACAATGATAAAATATTATATTTGTTTAATTTGATGTAATTGCGCAAAGTATATTACTATGTATGATTCTCTCTTTGAGTATATATTTTTTATTTTATTTTAATTGGTCTTTAGTGTAGTGGAGTGTAGGGTAGTAATGATTATAATTTCACCTAAAAATAAAAGATTTAGTATTTCAAGATTCCAGACATTTTGACATTGTAATAGTAAGTATAATTTGAATTACTATAATACGGTCCGCCCGCGGCTACGCTCGCGTTGTGTAAGATTTTCCCGTGGGAATAAGCCTTTTCCCGTAAAAAGTATCCTATGTAAGTGTCCTATGTGTTCCAGGGTATAAACTAACTTTATTCCAAATTTCTTTCATACCAATCCGTTCAGTAGTTGTTGTCTTCCAGTATCTTCACTTCAAAATTATATAGGGGACAAGGGGAAAATAATTCCCGTTGTCACCACTTTAATTTATTTATAAAATACCTACAGATTTTCGAGTATTTTTATTCCATTGTATCCAAACTGAAGTCAATTTATTAATGGGATGCAAAAAAAGAAAAATGTGATGTTTATTTACGATTTACAATACGATCGATACGTATCTACTTATTTCTGATACGATCAATATTGTGAATGTTTCCGGAAATACATAATGTTTTCATCGTGCCTATTTTTTTCTTTGTGTTAGATTAAACAGGATGATCACTATAAATGTCTATATAATATTTTTATCACACACACGTCACTTCAACACATCAATTATTTTTTTCTTTCACTGTCATTATGATAAGTAATTGGTACCAAAGAAATCTTATATCAAATATTTGGTTCAAATCAAGATCAAAAGTTTCTGTTTTGTCAATAAAATTGGGTATGCAAAGTTTTAAAAAAAGTATGCTAAATGCAAAACCATTTCGAGATATAAGGTTGGTTCCTAAATATATGTTCATTATGATGAGTAATTGGTACCAAAGAAATCTTATATCAAATATTTGGTTCAAATCAAGATCAAAAGTTTCTGTTTTGTCAATAAAATTGGGTATGCAAAGTTTTAAAAAAAGTATGCTAAATGCAAAACCATTTCGAGATATAAGGTTGGTTCCTAAATACATTTTGCATTTTTTTGCTCAAAATACTACACGGTTGTTTATTTTTTTTATAAAATAATTTAATTTCCAAGTGCCCTCCAAAAAGTAACCTGTAGCCGTGCCATCCATGGTAGCTTTGACGTCGAAAAATGATTCATAAAAATATTAATTTGAATAAATATTTGATATACGACTGATTCTCTGCCTTGACATACGAGATATATAAAAAAATTACACAAATGTCAAACTTCATCTTTGAATATGGCACAGTATCTTGCGCCACGTGTAAAGCTTGATCTGCTATTTAATTATATTTAATTGTAAAACTTTACTTTAGTATTATATCAGACTGCCCACGCCGCGAAATTTTATTGATAAAGCATCGACTATTTGTGTTTACCATTGAAATTATTGGGGCGCTTGGTCTGGCATCACTAAAACACATTTGATGACATACGATGACAGCTAACTTCATACCTACATTTTTGCTTGTCAGTAGGCAAAAAATGTATTTTATTCAGCCAACTGTAGTATATGTATGACTCACTTCAACCACATCTAGATAGATATAATTAAGCATCTAAGCAGCTTGTAGTCAATACGTTTGTCTGACGCACAACACGTCTTTCATTCTGACACGCTCCTGTGTCTCCATACCTCATGCATGGTGACCCTGCCAACACTGCCTAGTATGGACAGTCCTGTCGCAGAGTCCATCGCGATTCGCTAGTGATAAAAATATAACGTGTTTGTTCGTAAAAATTGTAATAATGTGTTAAAACGAGGATCTGATAGGATGATGTTTACGTACTAAAAGTGGGTCTTTTTAGATGGGTGTGGAGTTCTTGAGGAAGCTGCGGCGACTCTTGAGACGGGCAAGAAGAGGGTTGTGCCGTAAAGGAGGTGCCTGCTATTTTGAGACTGTTTCGCTCTTTCAATATCACAAGCGACCTCACGTCTCACGCTGCGTGGAACAATTCCTGCCATGGAGTAAAGCTTTCTCAGTGGTGTCGGTTTCAGGGTGCCCGTGACTATACGTCATGATTCGTGGAGAGCCGTGTCCACATTTCTCGCATGGGCTAAACAAGCCCAAACTGAACTCGAATATTCGCCTGCTGAGTAAGCGAGAGCAAGACAACTCGTTCGAAGAACGCGTGCGCTGGCTCCCCAGCGGGTAGTGGTAAGGCGTCTCAGGATGTTGTTCCGGGCACCAACTTTACTCTTAAGCTTGCGGCAGTTCTCTCTTTATGTCAGAGATCGATCCCACGTGACACCTAAGTACCGTCAAAAATGTTTTTAAACTTTCATACAAATTAACTCGATCAGCTGATCACCTTGTTTGAAAAAAATACAAAAAAGTTTTGGAACGAAAGTTGTTCAGTTTCATGGGCCGATTATTACCACACGATTTTACGTTATTTTGCTAAGACGTTGACACGTTGTAGTTTTGATTTGTCACGGCAAAGCTAACGATATCTCTTTAGAAATTCATTAAGTATTTTAGAATTTCTAAAGTGTGACAATATTTTCTTATATTTATTAGAGGTTCTATTTTGTCATAAAAACTAAGATTCTTGGATTTATTTTTATTTTTAACATTGCCTCATTGTTTCCTTGGCAAAATAGTGCTCTTAACCGAGTTTCATCAAACCCATTAACTCATAGAAAAAAAAATTGTTGGTTTTTTAATGGAATAGTCCACTAACCCAAGTTTTATCGTAATCAGAGCACTAACAAAATAATAAACTGTCAGTTAAAAAATATATGAGTTCATTTTGTTCAATATTATAATTATTTTTTTATAAATAATTAATACTCATCCAAAATATCATTTGAATAAAAATACTCGTAAATCAGTCATTCGTTTTAAAATTATAATTTGTAACGTGGGAGAACGGACATATTTATTCCCACTGTCCCCTGTGTTTTTTTTCGAGTGAACATACTGGGGGACAGCGGGAAAAATCCTTAGTTGTTCCCCCGTGAGGGATATAATCCTTTGACTGGAAATAAGACTTGGCCCCGCACACACTTGGCTGGTTTTTGTAAGCTAGGTATAGGCTATAAAATTACGTAACGAGTATGCAAACTTTACTTTTGAATCAATAAATAAATTATATCTTACCTACCTAATACAATAAAAATAATTCTAAAAAACCGCATTTGGTTGAAGAATAGAACTACCTAACTATTCCTCTCGCGCCTGCCTGTGTTGTACTATAAAAATAATATGATCGACATTTGTAACTAGGTAGTATAACAATAACATCTAATTTGAAAAAAAATGTATACCTTGATGTGCCGTCCACTGTACATACACATATACCCTTTGCGTAGTGTACTCGTATTATTAGTGTCGACCTTGAAAGTGATAGTATCACAAACTTGTCTAAACCTTACTAAGTATACAAGCAACAGGTATGGACCCAACCTATATTTATTTAATTAAAAATCGATTTAGAAATATTGTCAATGTAACGGATCGGACGGACGGATGTGACGGACCTACTCATAGTATGTACGTCTTCTCCAAATAAAATTATTTCGTGAGCCGGGCGGCTTGGAGCGCCACCGAGCGCACATCCGTCGTCGGCAAAGATCATGGGCGACTGAGCTCAAGAAAGGAAAGTGATGACGCTAAGCTTCTCCGCACGTGTTTAACAGAGAAAGAAATAATGTTCGCGCGCTCCAAGTAAATGGCGTAAGTGCCAAATTTACTTTCTCAGTTTATATAAAAAGTACTAATTTGATTTGTAAATTGCTTGTGAAAAACATAAAGCAGTCGGAGACTTATCTTGTAACTAAATTACGGCGACCAATAAATTACCATTTACCTCTCAGATTCAAATAACGAGAATCGAAGACGCTGCTTTGGATAACATTTGTATCGAGAAGATTTTTACCAAACATGTTTTGGCCTTAGTGTAAGCGTAGATAATAGAGTCCAATAACATATTTTAGAAAATCAATACATTTACTGACGTAGATAATGAGATCTGATTCAACAAAAATCTTGAAAATTCCCGGACTAGCCCCTTAATCTTAGATTAGGAACGCAAATCCCCATTACTTGTAAAATTTACGGGTTATCTAATTGCCCACGGAAAACCTTAAAAACATACGAGGCGAGAGCTAATTTCCTTCTAACTTCTACTCTAAAATACCCTATCATTCCTAGTAAAAAATTTGTGAGATATATTACTGGGTACGATGGATAGATGCCAAACTGTTTTTTATACATAGATTTCATAAACTTATCTTGTATTTTCTCTATCATTAATATATATTTTGTTTCGTAAGGGTTCCATACCATTGATCCGCTCTCTAATTGGCTCCTAACTAACGCGTTATATAATGTTTTTATTGCCAGAATACTATAAAGTTCCCTAGTCTGTCGTAAAACAAAACCTAAATTTCTGTACGCTTTTTTGCAGATGTTTGTGATGTGATCTCTAAATGTCAAATCTTCTTTAATGCCTAAATCACGTATGGTTGCAACCCTTCCCAATTCCACTCCGTCAATCTGATACTTATGCTTAAGTGGTTGTTGTGCCCGAGTATATGAGATAACATTGCAAACATCCTTACATAGTGTGGATTAAAATGTTTTTTTTTTTTAATTCGTCCTGTGGGTTAAATAGGGTATCGGACTACTTTTTTTTATTTTATTAATCCAAACTTCTTAGCTTCTATCTTTAAAATTTACCGAGTTATCAAGATTAGACAGAGAGGCACATACCCTCTTGTGACGTCATTTGTTAGTAACGCTATGAAATCTCCATACAAAAAATCGTTTTTGAAAGAGACACACATATTGAAACTTTAAAAAATCACTGTAAATTAGTTTTTCAACCGATTCTGTTTTTTTCTTCGCGAATCGTCTGCTGCTAATCTATATTTTAAAAATAATTCATAAAGTATGATAAATTTAGGAACAGTCCGATCCCCTATTGGCGTTTAAACAGCCTCCGTGTCCGAGTGGTCGAGATTCCGACGCCCATTACGGAGGCTCCGGGTTCGATTCCCGGTAGGGAAACTTTCAAGCGAAAATCTCTTTGTGAGACTGCCCCCAGTTTGGATAGGAAATTGTAGGCTGAATCACCTGATTGTCCGAAAAGAAAGATGATTCCGTGCTTCGGAAGGCACGTTAAGCCGTTGCGTTGGTCCCGGTTACTATCTAGTCGTTACACGAGCCAAGTCAGTGGCCTTTGGCGACTCTATAACACTGACACCAGGGTTTGTGAGGTCGGTTGTCGACCTTACAACCCACATGATGATGATGAATTGATGGCTAGGATTTATCGGAGGGACTTGCCTCGTACGCCTTGAGCCGCCACATCATGTCGAGGGCGAGTTGTCCGCAGGCCGGCTGCATGTGGCCGAGTGACAGCAGCTGACAGGCTAGCGGCCGAGTGTCGCCGAGGCAGCCGCGCCGGACTGGACAAAACATTATAACAATGTAAATAAGGATTTTCAAATCACGCTAAAAATGACAATTTCGTTTCACAGATGACAAGTCAAATGTCAAAGAATCAAAGGCTTTTAATACAATCAATCAATCAATCAGCTTATTGCAGTCCACCTACCAAACCATAACGATCTACTACACGACCTAATCAATAATAATAATCAACGGCCCGTTACAGTCCACTGCTGGACTATGAGCCTCCTCCACTTAAGTGTTTGGTTTTGCCATAATCTCCACGCTTGGCAGGCGGGTTGGAGATCGCAGATTAAAAGGTTACTGTATCAGAGAGCGCTGCTGCCCGTTCCCTGTTCAACGTGTAGTCCCTAAGTCGCCTCTTACGACACCCACGGGAAGAGTAGGGGTTGGTGACTAATGTATTTTACTCTGCCGTCGCCACACGACCTACCAAAGCATAATATGTGAAATGACCAAATGTTAACTATCAGAACAGAACTGTTGTGATTGGTCGAAATACTATTTGTATGTAAGCATGATAGACACTTTATTGCACAATAAGCTAGCTCTGTAGAGGCTGTTTCTACATTCCGTGAAGCGCTGTTCTCATTAGCGTTTTGATTTACTGTTAATGCGCGAATCCCATACAAATTATGTTTTTCAAGGCGCTGATAGTGCTAACGATCCAATACGGAATTCACCCTATGTATTAGCTATTTTATTTACAATAAAGAGGAGCAACCAAAATGGGCTTAGCCTTGAACAGCCACCACAAAAAAAAAAATCACGAAACATTTTCTAATAATATATATAATGAATTTAGCCGCCTATATGGAGTATCAAAATAAATGTAAAAAAAAAAGTGTTTTGTAAGACTTTCAATCGATTGATAACGCCAAACCTAGTGTTGCCAAATACATTCTGACGAAAGTATAAGAACTTTGTAACCAAAATTCCAACATTTATGTGATATCCTTATTACAGACAACTCAAAACAGTCAATATCATAATAATATTTTTATGTTCATATTGAAGCCCAGAGGTCAAACATTTTGGTTTCTGTCCTTTCCTTCTTAATTACAAGTATTGATTGATAGATCAAAATATATGCGCGAAATTACAAGCAAATGTGAGCTCATATAAAACGTTGCTTTCATCTCTTGGCGAAGGGGCCATATACTTGGAGGCTTACCCAGCGACTTGATGTAAGCTGTCACTGTTATAGTATTCACCTAATGACTTGAGTCGTCCGATGTTCCGCTGCGTGACGAGCGTGCGCACGGCCAGCTCCGCCACCGGGTGCTGGACCACCATGTTGTGACGCGATGTAAGCTGTCACTGTTATAGTATTCACCTAATGACTTGAGTCGTCCGATGTTCCGCTGCGTGACGAGCGTGCGCACGGCCAGCTCCGCCACCGGGTGCTGGACCACCATGTTGTGACGCGACAGCGATGCGATGTAAGCTGTCACTGTTATAGTATTCACCTAATGACTTGAGTCGTCCGATGTTCCGCTGCGTGACGAGCGTGCGCACGGCCAGCTCCGCCACCGGGTGCTGGACCACCATGTTGTGACGCGATGTAAGCTGTCACTGTTATAGTATTCACCTAATGACTTGAGTCGTCCGATGTTCCGCTGCGTGACGAGCGTGCGCACGGCCAGCTCCGCCACCGGGTGCTGGACCACCATGTTGTGACGCGACAGCGATGCGATGTAAGCTGTCACCACCTGCCAACAAGGTCATCTTATGTTGACGAAGTCACGCTCTAATCCTTAATTTTAATTCGTGCGTCCTTTTCGCATTTGAAAGACTATAAAAAAGAACAGGAATCGTCAAACATCGAAAGCACACACACACACACACACAGACACACATACTATCTTCAAAAACAAAGTCTCAAAATTAAGCACATACACAACACATATGTAATATATTTTCAAAAATAAAGTTACAGATCTTCAAAAACATGAATGAACGCAACGGTAGCGAACGCAGCGAACCCGAAGCAGCTCTGCTACCAGCACCCTCGGTGAAGAGGATGCAAATGTGAAAAGTGCGACCACGAGTAGGTAGTATTCGAACCGTAATCACACTCGTCACTCCGCGTTTCTGCAACCGCGTTACGAGGCGCAGTATCGTCGAAATTCAACGATATAACTTAAACTTAAGAAAAACGCAAATAACTCTTATAAAATACGTGATAATTAGCTTAATAATCTGTTCCCAGGGTAATCCGATGCCCAAATAGGCCCGCAACGATCGGTACAAACTTATTTAACAAAGCAGGGCAAAAAAAGGTTATCAAGAAAAAAATCCCGGAAATTCCCGGAATACGGGAAACACGGGAAACGGTTAAATAGATTCAACGTAGTAAAAATAACCGCCCAGACGCAAAATAAAACAACAAAATATATTTCTGGGTACAACCCAGAAGTACCACTAGTGCTTCCGAGGTTATGCACATCAAAGTCAGAAAATTATTATCCAAAATTTTTAATATTCCTAATGGTTAGGAATCGTACAAGAATAGATTTATAATGAGACGTCTACTCGAACCCCTCGGAGGGGTCGAAACAATAAGTAGAATACAAAATGGAAATTTAACCTAAGTCTCAACCAACTTTTATCTCAATACCTAGTTTGAAGTAAACAATGACATCCGATCCCGACTGATCAGAAAATATCGTGGATTTAAAGAAATAAAACTTGTTCTATAGAAATGATTTTCAATCTGGACGTGATAAACGGAAGTTGTGGGTAATTTGACAATACTCGACGCAACAAATGGTGAGATTTACACCGCGTGGAAAATAACCCGATTATACCAACCAATTATCAGTTCTGTGCCGTAAATCGAAAATTCAAACAAACAATCAATATTTAGAAGGGGTTCAAAATTAATCAATGGGTAACTAACCTTTACAGGCAGCCGGCTTCGTGTTAGGAATCCGTACGGCAAGAATGTAAATTCAGTATGTGTACCTAACAGCTAAAGTGATTTGTATTAATGTTACTGTACATATTATCATGAAATATACTAAATACATTAATAAAAAGGTGTATAAGTACTTGCTTGCAGGAACCAATCCACCGCCGTGGTGGCCGCGTACTTCACTCAAATCAGTTTTGGAGTGTATTCACAATCTTGTTCGCCAAACACACGAACAAAATCCACAAAATTCAGTTATTTTATATTCACAAAGTCAAGATTACTAACGCCACCGTAGCGAATAATGTTCGCGCGATTCCAAAAACTGTCCGGCCTATCTATTGCCTAGCCAACGGACAACACAATAATTGCGCGCGCGCCGCTCTCAAGAGCACCAAACGGCAACTGAAGCAAGACGCGCGCCGAATACGTAGAATAGTATAGGTAAAGGCGGGCGCCTCGCTCGCGCCAAATTCCAAGCTAGCCTACTGTAGGAGGATTTGAGAAATATTATTTAAAATCGAACAAAAAACATATAAACACTTTTAGGTTTTCGCGGTTGTTAGCTCAGTTCTGCCGCGATCATGACTATTGCAACATAGGCGATATATCGGTGAGATTATTTTAAACCAAAATCGTGGTAATAACCCGTTAGATATATGTGTTATTTATTAATATTCAAAAACAAAGTCTCAAAATTAAATACGTAATATTATATTACCTGCAGGGTCCATTTATGGTCTGCATGTTGTAGGAACACTTGGCTGCACATGTCGGGTTGTGAGATGAGCACGCGGTAGTGGACGGGCTTGCTGTCCACGGCTAGTCCGGCTGTGTTACGGGCCACTTCTTGATCGGCCCACTTGCTGTCACATAGCAAATAATATACTATTCAAATTTGTTGTAACGCATATTAAGGGATCAGTGTGTATGTTGTTGTTTAATTTAAACCACCATTTCACTTAAATGTTTATTTGTCACTAATCGACGTATAAAAATAATGTTATAAAATGTTAATTGAATGCACGCCCGCTCCGCGGTGTGTGGAAAAGTGCACTAAAGCTAATTTACGGTGTTCGGTTGCATCGCACCGAACATATTCCCGAGGGCCAAAAAGGAGTCTGAGGAAGGGTGCATCCAAGTTTAGAACTTACAAATACAATACAATGTAAAAATGTTAAAACTCAAAATTATCAAAATAACATGTCAAACTTAAATATTTCATAATGATTCATCATTAAAAACTAATTTTCTGAAAACTGGCTTCGCCGTTTCTCTTCTCAAATCCTTCATCTCGCACACGCAGTTATGTGCGCGTTCTGCTGGTGGAGGGACTTGCGAGGACGGGGCCTGTGCCCATGTTCTACCTCAGCCGAAACCGTTGGCGTCGATTCAGATACTGTCGGGGGTGTCTTCCAGCTTCGGCAGCGGCGCCATGCTACTACCATCCCGACTACTAATAATGCCGCCACGACACAGTAGATTAAGATGTAATGATGTATGTCGTGGTTTGAGACTCGTCCCTCATTTTCATATGCTTCATTTTTTCTCATAAGTCTAATCTTCGTTTCTATCTCTTTAGCTAACTGTTTTCTCTCTAGTTCTGTCTGATTTTCGGTGCTGTCTTCATCTGGTATGTTGATAGTTATATTTATAATATGATTTATAGGTGCTACTGCTGCTGTCTCTATGTCATACGTTACTTTCATCTCGCTCTGACGGTGCTTATGGCCATGTATAGTAAACTCATTTGTCTTGATGACGCAATCCTCGTCCAACGCTATGACATTAGCGCGCATCAGCTGGTGCGCCGTAACTTGATCTCCACATATCGTTCGCAGTTGACACCGCTCGCAGCAAAAGTAAAGGTAAGTGTTCATTCGTGCCAGACTAGTCCATTTGTTTTTACATACTTCTATATTAGTTAGACAGTCATTGTTTTTATCCACACTGCAAAGATCTTTGTCTGACTTCATTTTATATATCGGATGTTTTGGGTAACAAATGTATGTGTTACTGTCCTTGGTCATACATTTTTGGAGATTCTCTTGTGTCAGAGGTAGAAAACTGTCTTTTTTAAGATTTATTCCCACATACTCTGAAGTAGGTGTTACTTTTATCATTTTGTCTCCACTTAGCTTAGGAATTGTTAGGACGTGATATAAGTCATAGATATCACGGCTGATAAGCGGTATCTTGATCTCGAAAATGAAATATTTTTCTGTCATTCTTGCCTGGATTTTCAATAATTTATATATTTCGGTAAAATCTCTGTGTACGTTTTCAATCGGTAATGTTACATCTGATGGCATCAGCCCAGAAATTATGTTTAGTTGTTCCTGTAGTTGTTTAGGTGTCAACAAATGCAAATTAAATTGCCCTTGATAAATATCTGATATTGTATCCAACATCATGTTTTGAATGTTTTTCAAGTTGTGTAGCATGCTACTGGCAGATACAGCAGTTAATGTAAAATCCTGTTCAATGTTAACTTCAACGATTTCTTGTTCCAGTGTGTTTATAGCTTTATCGAGACTGTTCAAATGTTTGTTTACAATTTTGTGTTGTCTAGCCATAATCTCTTCTGTTCTTTTTAGTAAATTATACTCAGACTCGACGACTGATGTTTGGTTGTTCCATAAATTTTTCAGGTGTGCTTCATTTTGTTTTATTAGCTCAATATCTCTCGTGTACTGTTCTGCGAAATGTTGATCTAATACTCCGAATAGGCTGTTGGCTAGGTAGCCCACGCCGTTGATAAGGCCACGCCGCTGTCTGGAGTGCTCGCTAAAATGTTGTGTTAGTAACAGCTGATCGTAGTATTGTAGCTCCGTGTACTCGTGACGTAGCTGCGGTGCGATCAGGTTACATTTATTAGCTTCTAACTTGATGCATGTTTTTTCAAGATAGGTTAATAATTTTTCTAAGGCTTTTGATCCGTCCCAGTATGGAGCCATGTCATAATAAGCTACCAAAGTCCATTTATCTCTTAAAAGTTGCATCTTTGCGATTGGATCAAAAAATAATGTTTGATTTTTGTTTAGTTCTGTTATGTTGGTCATTCCATGCGAATTTGATACCAGCGTCATAAAAAATAGAAGTGTCATTGCCACTGTGTATAATTTCGAGTGGGTTGTTTTGTTCATCTTATTTCCTTTGTTAGTGTTGTCTCCTTTTTCCTTAAATTTTTCGTTTTCAGGTTTTGTTTCATCAAGCGGTAATACACACAGCTTCACAATAGGCCGTTTTATTGTCCCATTTTCTGTTTTCAGCGATACGACACGAACATATCCGTCGCGTCCAGGGTGAAGTTCTATGACCCTTGCCATCGGCCACTTTCCCGCAGGTAAGTTATCATCTTGTATAATAACCAAATCTCCTTTCTGTATGTTTCTCTGTGGCACTAACCATTTATTTCTTGCGTTAAGCTGTGATAAGTACTCTGCTCGCCATCTCTTCCATATTTGTGAAAATAACTGTTGTGTTAGATACCATCTCGTTCTAGCGTCTTCTTCCGTCTCAATGACTGTTAGACCGGCTCGCCCGGTTAGGAAGTGCGCTGGTGTTAAAAAATCCAGATCATCAATGTCCTCAGTTAAAGCACACAACGGTCTTGAATTTAAGCACGCTTCCAACTGTGCTAGAATAGTAGAGTACTCCTCAAATGTTAAACGTTGTTCACCAACCACTCTTCTGAGATGAAACTTGAGGCTTCGCACAGCACGCTCCCAAAGGCCTCCAGCACTGGGCCACGACGGGGCGTTGAAGTGCCATTCAATGTTCATACTTGCTAATAGTCCTTTAAAGTTGTCGTCAAATGTATGTTTCAGTTTCTCATGTTCCTCTTGTAAAATCCGATTTGCTCCTACAAAATTAGTTCCACAGTCACTATATAAGTGACCCGGTGTACCTCTACGAGCTGACATCCTGCGTAGGGCTGCCAAAAACGCCGCACTGCTCAAGTCGGTCACCAACTCCAAGTGTATGGCCTTTGTTACCATACATACAAAGAGCGCAATGTATCCCTTTAGCGACTTCGCGTTCCTTGTCTTGTTGGCTTTAATATCAACGAAGCCTGTGTAATCAACCCCTGTATGGTAAAAAGGGTGAGAAGGTTCGGTGCGCGCGGCAGGTAAATCTCCCATCACTTGATATTGTTTGTTTGGGTTATTTTTCTTACAGGTCACAGTTTCGCAGCTGCTTTTTTACAGTGTTGTTACCTCCAGGGATCCAGTATTGCAGCCTGAGGTTAGCCAATGTCAGGCGTGGGCCTCCATGGAAGGTAAGTTTATGCGCTTCATCCACCAACAGTTCTGCCAAGCGACTATCTTTCGGTATGATTTTCGGATGCTTCATTTCAATATTCAATGTTGCGTTTTCCAATCGTCCTCCGACTCGTAACACTCCTGACTGATCAATGTACGGATTTAAATTAATTATTTTGCTTTTAGCCTCAACTTTTCCATGTTTTTGCAAATGTTTCATTTCCGCTCTGTAAACGTGCTTTATAATTAGCGATTTCGCTGCAGACAGTTCATGTAATGTGAGAAAGCTAGGCATTTGTTTGCGCGTCGGTGCAAATGTTCTCAATAGCCATGCGACGACTCGCATTACTTTGTCGAATGAACTGTATTTGTTTAAAAGTTCGTCGATAATGTTTAATTCATTATTCTGTACAACGTATGTTTGTTTTTGTATGGCTTCTTCGCATGTTTTGTAGGTTTCTGTTTGTAAGTGTTCTTTCTCGAATGTTGATAGCCATGATGGACCCTGCCACCATAACATGTTCTCTTTCAGCTGTTGCGCGTATGTACCCCTACTCGCTGCGTCTGCCGGGTTTTCGCTCGACTTTACGTAACGCCAACACGTGCTCGGCATGACTTGTGTTGTTTTCTGTACTCTATTCGCCACAAACGGTCTCCACCTGTTTGGTTCTCCTTGTATCCAACTGAGCGCTACCTTTGAATCACTCCACCCATAAATTTCCAGTTTGTGGCATGATAAAGCCTCCTTTATCTTGTTTATTAATTTTGACAGTAGGTACGCCCCACTGAGCTCTAGTCTAGGCAGTGTAATTGCCTTTTTATGAGGTACTAGTTTTGTCTTCGCTGCCACTAGTACTGTTCTTGTCTGTCCCTTGACTCTTGCGTAAACGACACATGCGTATGCCTCGATTGACGCGTCACAGAAACCGTGCAGTTCTATGACGTCATCCTTGTGACTCAATATCCACCTTGGTATCTTATACTGCTGAATGATATCTAGCTCTGATTTAATTTTTGTCCATTCCTTTCTGACGTCATTTGATACTTCATCATCCCATTTCAGGTCGTCCTTCCATAGTCTTTGAAATAATAATTTTTGTGAGGGGTGCCAACCATCCTAGGGGATCAAACAATTTCGATATCTCTGATAATAGGCTTCGTTTTGTTATGATTGTTGTATTGTTTGTCATGTTGCACTGAAATGTAAATATATCTTCCGTTGAGTTCCAACATAAACCCAATGTTTTTGATACGTTCTCTGTTTTAAAATTAAACACCTTGTCTTCTGTTGTGTCGCGCTCCGATTTTATGTCTTCTAATATTTTTGATTCGTTCGATGACCACTTTCTTAGGTTGAACCCTCCTGACTGCATTAATAAATTTAGATCTTTGATGAGTTTTTTCCCTTCTAAAATATTGTCTGCTCCGTAAACAAGATCATCCATATAAAATGCTGTTTCTACCACCTTGGATGCTTCAGGAAAGTTTATTCTCTCATCTGATGCTTGTTTTCTTAAGGTCATCATAGCTAGGAACGGGGCCGCTCGAGTTCCATATGTAACTGTTGTTAAGCAAAATGTTTCTATAGGTTGCTCCGGTGTCTCTCTCCAAAAAATCTTTTGATACCTTTGATCATTTTCGTTTATCAAAATCATTCTAAACATCTTCTCGATGTCGGCTGTAAATGCATATTGATACTGTCTCCATTTAAGTAACAACATCTGTAGATCAATCTGTAAATTTGGGCCTGTATGCATAAAGTCGTTGAGCGAAGACCCTGTATTTGTTTTATGGGATGCATTGAATACGACCCTGTATTTTGTTGTAAGCGACTCGACGCGCTCTACTCCGTGGTGCGGTAAATAAAATTCAGGTGTCTCGTTACCGCTCGTCGCTAGGCGCATGTGTTGCATGTTTTTATATTCGTTCATGAATGCTATGTAGTCGTTTGCTAATTTAGGTTGTTTTTGTAATTTTCTTTCCAAACTTCTAAATTGTGCTAAAGCTGATCTTCTCGATGTTCCTAATTTGTCTTCAATGTCTTCTTTTAGTGGTAGTCTTACTTCATAACGACCATCCTCCATTCTTGTTGTAGTTTCATTGTAAAACGCAATACATTGCTGGTCTTCTACTGATAAATTCGACTGTTCGCTTATCTCTTCAACTTCCCAGAACTTTTTCATTTCGTCCAAATTATGCATTAGTACGTTGCATTTGTATGTTTTTGCGCTTCCACATATAAGCCAACCTAGCTTTGTTTGTTGTGCTATAGGTTGAGTAGGTTGTTCTCCTTTTATCATACCGCCTTGTATTATTTCTGTATAAATGTCCGCTCCAAACAATATATCCACAGGGCGACTTTTGTAAAACTGTGGATCTGCCAGTGTTATGTTTTCGATGAAACTCCATTCCGGTTTTTCAAATGTTGTGTTAGGCAGATTTCCAATCAAGTTACTCATGATAATCACCTCAGTTTCAAACGTAAACTCTGTGTAAATTGAGTGACATTCGATGCTGATCATGCCTTTCCCGCAGTTTCCTTTCTCTCCCACGCCCATGACTGTACCCTTACATTTATCTCGTTTAATCTTTAGCTGTTGAGCCGCCTTCTCTGTTATTAAAGAAATTTGGGAACCTTGATCTATTAATGCTCTCATGTTATGGTAAGTACCATCAGCGCCTTTTACTTTTACCATGGCAGTTGACAACAAAACTTCCGTCACCTGTTTTTGGTCTTGTTGTTGTAAAAAATAAACATCCTGTAGATCATTTTGTTGAGTAGAAGTTGCAATAGCGGACATCATTGTATTTGTTTTAGCCACTGCGTCATGTATAACGGTGTTATGTTTCTTTGCACATTTGCGGCAAGTTTGCTTTGATTTGCATTCGTTGTCTACATGTGTGAATAAACAATTCATGCACACTTTCAATTCCCTTACTGTTTTTAGCTTCTGTTCATTCGTCGATTCTAGAAAGTTTTTACAATTATACAGGCCGTGGTTACAATAGCAAAGTGGGCATTTTATCGCAGCCACGTGGAATGTTGGTTTCGCAACCGGCTTGTTTACTTTATTCCAGTAATTATTATTTGTTTGATTGTAGGAAAACTTTTTAGGCGTTGATGTTTGTTGTAAATTATTTTGATGTCCATATCCGTATGTTGGTAACTGATATCTTTGTTGATTAGTTTCAGTTTTGCGGCGAGCTGTTTCGAGTGCTGTAAACTTTCCCTCCAAAAAGTCATAAAAATCTTTTAATGTAGGTAGCTCCCTACGATCCTTCAACGCATCTATGTACTCTGAATGGCTATCGGCATCTAATTTTTGGTCTAGAATATGCACAATAATGGGATCCCATGTGCTTATATCCACACTCAGGTTTTTAATAGCATTGAGGCTCTCTCGTGTGACGTCATGCATGCGCTTTATTTGTTGTAGCGACTGTTGCTTCATCGTTGGCAGTTCAAGAAGATTGTTAATATGAGATGTAAATATGAGTCTTTTGTTATTATAGCGGTGGTTGAGTATGTCCCAGCACACTATATAGTTATCTGAACTGATCGTCAGATGTTGAACAAGTCTTTCAGCCTCTCCGCGAACTTTACTCTTCAAAAACTGCATCTTTTGTGCGTTTGATAAAGATGGATTGCTATGGATAGCCTCCGAAAAAAGGTCTTTAAAGGACACCCACTGGTTGTAAGTTCCGTTAAATGTTGGTACGTCTAAAATCGGTGTAGACTTTTCTCTGTGCTTATCAGACCACATCTTTGAATTTATCGCCTTCTTCATAGTGTTATATTTTGTTTCGTAACTGTTATACATTTTCTCCCACTGCTTGTTCTCACTTCCAGTTAACTCACATCCTAACTCCCAATGTAGACCGTCAATTGCTCTCCACCTTGCTTCCAAAGTTCTCAAAGCATCTTCGTACTCCCATTTCTCTGTTACTGTTTCAATGTTAATGTTAGATATTGTTCTTTGAAAAGCTTTGTAATTTCCTTCTTGCCTACGTAACTTTTCGGCCAATTTACTGTCGATCTCCCCACCACTCTGCTTATGTTGTTGATTAATGTTTATGTTAAGTTCCTCACCATCCTGTTCTTGTTGTTCATTGTTGTTGTTTTTAGCTGACGTTCCTGGTGTTATCTCCCTCTCATTTTCCTCCAACTCCGAATCCCAGTAACTCTGAATGTAAGAGCACGTAGCTAAATAAAATTTCTTCGTTGCCTCGTAGTAATCGCCAGTAAAATAATCACTTGTTTGATCTTCGTACTGAGATAATTTTTGATGATTTGTTTTAAACTCACTAAACAATTCTGTCAGTTCCGTCAATCTTTTCGCCGCAACAGTGCGTCTCCTTTGCTTGTTCTCTTTCTTAAAACCATTAAATACTGCCAAGATATCCTCGTGAATCTCGGATTGTTTAGCTAGTAGTTCATCCATTGTTATGTTGTTAATTGTTATGTTTCTTGTTAAATGTTAATGTTGTAGTTGTTCTGCACACACACTAGCCCTGCTGATGTTCTGCTGTGTTGTTTGGCACCACTTAGTAAGATCTTAGTGTGATTTAAGCACCTTCTCAATTAACCGGTGATTTCCGCTGGTGGAAGGCCGGCAACCGATTGCTAACACACTTTAATCTCACTCAGTTCACCAATCCGGCTCGAAGGACCAATATTAAGGGATCAGTGTGTGTGTATGTTGTTGTTTAATTTAAACCACCATTTCACTTAAATGTTTATTTGTCACTAATCGACGTATAAAAATAATGTTATAAAATGTTAATTGAATGCACGCCCGCTCCGCGGTGTGTGGAAAAGTGCACTAAAGCTAATTTACGGTGTTCGGTTGCATCGCACCGAACAACGCAAATAAATTAATATGTGCTAAAACTGTTATATTATTATAGCAAGTAAACTGATTTAATTTGTTGTAATATCGCAAATAAATTAATAGATTTTGCTGTAACATCGCAAATAAACTGTTGCTATTTGGTGTAATACCGCAAATAAACTGATACTAATTGCTGTAATATCGCAATTACAACCAATAATAATAATAAAGCCTTTTTATTTCCCAAAATATTACAAGTTTCTTTTTTTACTTCTTTTTTTTTTTTTATTTAATTTCTGGGATGTCCATTTTTGGACAAAGGCCTCCTCCACCGCACTCCATTTTTTCCTATCGGCAGCCAGTCTAGTCCAGGTCCCATCTACTGCTTGTATAATATCGTCGCTCCATAGACGTCTCGGACGACCTCTCGGTCTTTTATCTTGACGAGGCCCCCAGTGGAGCACTCGCTCGCCCCAGCGCCCATCATTAGCACGTGCAACATGCCCCGCCCATCTCCACTTATATCTACAAGCCATCTCAGCAACATCTTTCAGCATAGTTCTATCTCTAATATCTATGTTTCGTACTTTTTGGATGAGCTTTAGTCCTAGCATGCTCTTTTCCATTTTCCTTTGAAACACTTGAAGTTTTTGTATTACTTCTCTTGTCAGAGACCAACATTGACACCCATATAATAATGTTGGTAGGATGGTATTGTCGAAGGCTTTCTTTTTCAAACTTATTGGTATTTACAACCATTACTATAAGTTAATATCGCAAAGAAACTGATATCATTCAACCTGTCAAACAAATGCAGTTCAGAAAAATGGTTACTCTTATCTATTGTTTTTATATTCACCGGTTCTCTTGCAATCATATTATTTTTAGTATTACTATTATTTTTTGTTACTATATCAATAAGAAATATATATAACACCATACCAATCTATCGCCGGAGATCTATCGTGGACTATCTATCGTTGGAGAGCGGCGGTGGTCTGGTGGCTAGGGCCGCTGGCCTGCCTCCCGTCCGGGAGACGCGGGTTCGATCTCCAACACGTACCAATGTGTTTTCGAATTTCGAATTCATATGTACGTTTATTTGACGCTCTTACGGTGAAGGAAAACGTCGTGACGAAACCTACACACTCCTGCGAAGAAATTCAAAGGTTGTGTGTGAACTCGACCAACCCGCACTGGGCCAGCGTGGTCGACCAAAGCACTCTAAATCAGGGTAGGTGTAAAATGGATGCCCAAAATGAAAAGGAGGATTTTCGAAAGCGCACGTCTTTATTGTGAGCCGATCGGAAGCGAACAGAGAGAGGCTCCTTGCCGTTACATATTACATATTATTACAATAGTACCAATATGGTCTAAATTAGCGACATCTACGGAAATTATCTCGAACTATCTGCCCAACTACCAAAGAACAATATGAAATCAATACAAAGCTTAAATTGATTAACAAGCCATCAAGTTCGGTCAATCTCGAATAGATGGCGCTGTTTAACAGTAGGCTCGAGCCCCTCGGTGGGGACGTACTCACCGATACACACAGTTGATTTCATCGAAGGCGCTGGCCAGCTCCACGAGGTAGTGGCTGGCGTGGCCGACCAGCTGGCCGAGGACCGCGTATATGGCCCGCGCGCCGCCCGTCCTCCTCAGCAACACTGCTATGATCTTGGGAAGCTCTTCTTTTGGTAACTACATAAAGAAACGTAAGACAAGACGCGTACGCCGTGTGGGTTATTGAAAAAAATCATACCTACCTGGGCTGATTGATAACTGGGCGAAACGACGAACTTAAAAAAATTATACGCAAAAAAAAAATATTACATTATATTTTGGCATCTTTTTGAAAATAGAACGCCAAATTTGAATTTAATCAAACTGGTGGAATTTGTTTGATAGGACGTACAACTTTCTCTGTCGTAAATTTTCTTAACAATGGAAAGAAACGAAATTCGTGCGGTGATAAAGTTTTACGTTTTAAAACAGAAAACAGCAACCCAGATTAAAACCAAGCTAGACAGTGTTTTAGGTAATTCTGCTCCTGCATTGAGTACAATTCACACCTGGGTAACTGATTTTAAACGTGGAAGACAGAGCTGCGAAGACGCCCACAGGTCTGGCCGTCCAAATGAAGTCACGAATCCGGACATGATAAAAAAAAATCACAAAATTGTATTGAATGATCGGTGCTTGAAGTTGCGAGAGATAGCAGAGATGGTGAGCATTTCATCTGAACGCGTTTTTAATATTTTGCACCAACATTTGGGAATGAAAAAGCTTTGCGCGCGATGGGTGCCGCGTTTGCTCACTGTTGACCAAAAGCAACGTCGAGTGGACGATTCATCGGAGTGTTTGGCGCTGTTTAACCGAGATCCTAACGAGTTTTCGCGGCGTTATGTAACAGTCGATGAAACCTGGATACATCATTATACTCCCGAGACAAAAGAACAATCTAAGCAGTGGACTGAGAGCGGAAGACCTGCGCCGAAGAAAGCAAAAACGGTTTTGTCGGCCGGCAAAGTGATGGCGACTGTTTTTTGGGATGCTCGAGGGATTATTTTAGTGGATTATCTGCAAAAAGGAAAAACAATAAATGGAGAGTACTACGCAAGCTTGCTGCAAAAATTAAGTGAAGAAATCCAGAAAAAACGACCACATTTGGCCAAGAAAAAAGTTTTGTTCCACCATGACAACGCACCTGCACACACGTCAATGGTTGCAGTCGCCAAACTCCATGAATTGCGGTTCGAATTGCTACCGCATCCACCCTATTCCCCGGATCTGGCCCCGTGTGACTTCCACTTATTCCCAAACCTGAAGAAATGGTTAGGTGGCCAGAGATTTTCATCAAATGAAGAAGTCATTGTTGCCGTGGACGAGTATTTTGAAGGGTTGGAGAAAACATTTTATCAAACTGGTGTAACGGCATTGGAGAAGCGCTGGACTAAATGCATCGAGGTAGAAGGAAACTACGTTGAGAAATAAATTTATTTTAAATAGATTTTTAAGGTTTTTCTTTGTCGTTTCGGAAACTTATCAATCAGCCCTCGTATATAACGATATTTTCAAAGTTTGTCTTCAATAACCCTCCAGCCTAGAAGAACCGTAAACTAAAACATCCTATTACCATTAAAAATAGAAATATAAATATTTTTATCTCCTCTCACATAGATAAAAAACATTAAATGAATATTAATCTAAGAATATGATCAGTTAAATATGATCTATGTGAGAGACTGGCATCTGTACTAGGATATCCTGTATGACAGATTGCCAGCCTCTCCAACACCGGACCAGGAGGACGACAGGTTAGTACAACTTAAATTACACTAAATTATATAAACATGTTTATGAGAGATTAAGTGATGTATGTATGCGTGTGTGTGTGTGTGTGTGTGTGTGTGTGTGTGTGTGTGTGTGTGTGTGTGTGTGTGTGTGTGTGTGCGTGCGTGACAGCGGGGAGTGCGTATGTACCCATGGACATTTACTTATACAGGGGAGCCCATGAATAAGCAAAGTGAGTGGGGGTTTTAAGATACAACGTTTAAAAGCGACTCAGTATCATCATAATTGAGAGATTTTAACCAAATTGAAGTAGCCTTTTTATATTTAAATTTAGTCAGAGGGTAAATTGTTATGGATTTATTAACCTTATTATACAAGTGTCCTCCTAGAAATGGAAAGAATCTCTTTGCAAAAATTGTGGACATAACAGTATCTGAAGAGCAGACTCTGGACATGAGACGTTTGTTAGTTTTAATAGACTGGTCGAAAGATAGCTGAGAATGCTGTTTTATGACGGCATGCAAAATAAACAATTGCCGTAATGTCAGGACATCCGAACGAGTGTAAAGATCTTTAGTAGGAAAGAGGAACGGTAGGGCGAGACTCACTTTTAAAACTGCTCTTTGAGCTCTCTCTAGCTTTATCATTCTACTCTTGCACGTACCACCCCACACTGTTATGCAATAACTGAGAATAGACTGGCATAGGGCGAGATAAACCATCCTAATGACATCCCTATCCGCAATGTGACGTAGGTTTTTAAAAATGAAAATAAGTTTCCGGGTTCTAGACGAAAGTAAGTCAATATGATGGTTGAAAATCAGCGTATTATCAATCATAACACCCAGGTACTTAATGTTATTCGCTATAGTTAGCTTACTACAGGTACATGGCGGGGGGATGAACAAAAATGAGCTATGATGGACTTTTCTTCATGGACAGACAGAGGATGGTTCTTGATTGTGAAAGGAATGAATTTTGTTTTCCCAACATTAATTTCACTATACTTTTCCCAGAACGATGTGATTTTTTGTATGGGCCAAAGTTACCGCAGGAAACTGGATGATTAGATGAAAACAAAAGTTCAGTACTAAACAGTACTAGATAATTAACCATAGATTTATTTGCAAATAGGGGATTGGACTGTTTACCATATTTTATTTTATTTATTAACTAATTTACAGTGTTTTTTTAAAGTTTCAATACGTCTGTCTCTTTCAAAAACGATTTTTGTATGGAGATTATATGGCGTTATTAACAAATGACGTCACAAGTGGATATGTGCTTCTCTGTCTAATCTTGAATTTCAAATCTTTATAACTCGGTCAATTTTAAAGATAGGTCAAAAATTCTTTTAGTGTTCGATAGCAGAAACTTAGAAGTTTGGATTTATAAAATAAAATAAAATAGTCCGATCCCCTATTGTATTCTAGTTCTAGCTCAACTCTGACTGGTAATCAAACTGCCATTTTGAACATTTAAAAAACAGTTGTTCTCAAAAAAATGTCTTTTTAACACTTTAAAGCCAATATAAAGCCCGTTTTTGAGCCCTTGATTAGACTTACAGAGTTAGCTAGTCCTGAGAGGTGCAGCTGCGCGCGCCACAAGCAGCCCAGGCGCGCGTCCACCACGAAGTCGGGCTGGAACATCACCCAGTTGGCAGAGTCTGATCGCTTTATAGGAAAACTAAACCAATGCTAGCACAAAATGTGTCTGAAATTAAAATGAAATACTTTAATAAAAATCTGGAATTCTCATATAATATTATGCTGAAAAAACTGACCTGTAACTGATCTGTATGCTCACTGACAACTTGTTGACTAAGAACTGCTTTGGTCATTCATTATACCTATTACAGTTTTTCATAACCTTTTTCAAAGATATTTTCTTTCGTCTTTAGAATTGTATAAAAAAAGGTTACTATAGGATATCTGATTACTTAGAAGACAGATGTCCATGGGAATAGATTGTTTGAGTAGCAAGCTTTTTCGAAATATAATAAGCATTGATTTTGTAATTGACAATATTTTATTTAAAAAAGAAAACGCAAAAGATGCGACGACTGTGGAGTTTCTTCGGTGAGCTCTTCTCCACAGATTCCGCCATTGTGTTAGTGAACTCACCCAAACAAATGTAATGACGGATCTAAGTGGTGTAATAACATCCTATGGAAACTACGAATAAGCTTCCTTATTCGTAGTATGGAAATAAATAATTTTGACTTTGACTTTGACGTCTGTCTGTCTCTTTAAATTTGTCGCAAAATAAGCCATTGAAAAAAAAATAGCATTAAAAAATCATCAGTTTAGTAAAGCCCGACCAAATCTTAATGATTTTTGGTTTTTTAACTTCCAAAAAACGATGGCATGTTATAGCATCCAGACTTTCTGTATCATCCATAGCAGCTACAATAAAAAAAAAAACTTTTTTGTTGAGATGTTTCTTAGTTAATTTTGATCAAGCTGTTTTAATTATGTCTTTAGTAAAGGATACACATAGGACAGAACTGGTTGTCAACGAAGGCGGGTTTCATAGAGCAGCCCGGCACTATGGGAATGTGCACCACTGTGTTGTTTTCAGGCTTCGACTCCTCCAGTATATCGAACAGAAGAGACGTCTGGCTCGACTGGAATCACACGGATAAAACAATAGTTACTACAAATATATTAGACGCGAGCCATCTTTTGTTTTTCTGAGAGTTATTAAAAAAATATTTGAAAGAAAAATTTGACCATCATCATCATCGTGTGGGTTGTAAGGTCGACAACCGACCTCACAAACCCTGGTGTCAGTGTTATAGAGCCGCCAAAGGCCACTGACTTAGCTCGTTTAAGGACTAGATAGTAGCAGGGACCAACAAAGGCTTAACGTGCCTTTCGAAGCACGGAATTATCTCTCTTTTCGGACAATCAGGTGATTCAGCCTGCAATGTCCTAACCAAACTGGGGATGTCTCACAAAGATATTTTTGCTTGACCGTGTCCCCACCGGGAATCGAACCCGGAACCTCCGTAATGGGCGTCGAAATCTCGACCACTCGGCCACGGAGGCTGTTAGTGACACAAAATGAGAATGGGAAATTGAGAACTATAATAAACGGCCACGCAACAGTGGCGCCAATTAGGTTCTAGGTTTTATCCTCATTGGTTTAGATTGGATCCGTTTCATACACAAATAAACATCTTTCATGTGTTTATTTTTAACTACATAATATATTATTAATTAAGCCATAAAACACTGCATAATAGTGATGACATAAGCAGCTATTTCATCAATAGTTCATATACGTCCCCACCGAGGGGCTCGAGCCTACCCTGAATTAGGGCGATTAGGCCTTAGTCGACCACGCTGGCCCAGTGCAGTTTGGTCGACTTTACACATAACCTTTGAATTTCTTCGCAGGAGTGTGCAGGTTTCATCACGATGTTTTCCTTCACCATAAGAGCGTCGAATAAACGTACATGTGAATTCGAAATTCGAAAACACATTGGTACGTGGTGGGGATCGAACCCGCGTCTCCCGGACGGCGTGCAGCTATTTGTCATGTTTTAATTACGAATTAAGATTTTACATAAATCTTTCTACATGAAAGTTGGGATACTATCGAAATGTTTTTTTTTTGCGTTAATAAAGACAATCACAAAGACTTTACCTGATGATGAACCACGACCAGATCATCGAGCACGTTGACCGCGAACCGCCCCACCAGCCCCGTCTTCAGCACGTGCGTGTAGTGCGATGGCGAGGACCCCGTTATCGGCATCAGCCACACCTGTCATAAATTAATATGTCACCTAACTGCAATACTCTTATTTGTGTTGTGGGTTTGTGTACAGTATAGGACAAAATGTAAGAGAATGGCTCTGACCGACGATTTTAGCTGAAAATGCCAAAATGTGAAAAATTACAAAAAATACTGTTTTTATTTTTTTTATATCTTTAAAAATGACTGAGTTATTAACGAT